>QPMI01000098.1:0-180889 GCA_004431415.1 Cyanophora paradoxa | reverse complement strand
AGTAGAGAGACCAAGGGAATGTAGGGTTTCTATGCAGAGATTCCAAACAGTATCTATAACAGTGTGGGAACTGATCATCTAACAGTTCAGTTTAATTACCAAGATGGTTCATATAACAAGTGAATCACACAACAAGTGTATCCCCTTCCAGTGGCTACATCAATCAGGGTCATTTTGGGGTCAACACATTATAATTATGGGCTGAACTATTCAAGCTTCCAAACTATTGCAGGCAAAACAGTAGCTTTTGAGTTCAAGATATTCTACAACCAACAACCTATAAAGTGGAGTTTTACAGTAACCATGAGTTTCGTTTTATTGCAAGCAACCAGAGAATAGGGAAGCTTTTGGGTGTAGTTCTACTGAATACACCACTGGGTATTATAGCACTCCTCCTGTTGGTGGATCTCCCTATCGACCTGAGAACCTTTTAAAGTATGATGGCAAACCTATTACACCTGATCACCCAGCATGGGGAATCACCTTCTCAGGACCCAGACTCTCCTCTAAGCCCTTGCAATATTATTTTGACAGCAGGAAGATGTCTGATATGAATGCTGAGCAGTATCTGTACATGCATATTAAAGAGCTGTCCCCTTTGCCAGCAGACACAATATAATTCCAAATCGCAACCACAAACCAGGGAGCTATCCTTAGATTGCAATTGAGTAAAGATATAGGGGGCTATGTTTACCATAGTGGTGAAAGCAGAATTTATTCAAATCAATGACAGAAACCTGGTGATAAGGGAACTCACTGTGGAGTTTAAAGATTACTTGGTGAACTGATTGATATGAATGGAATCGATAATTCTTTTCAGTTGAGTTTATCGAATAAAGGCACCTGTAAAGTCAATCTCATTGTGGGAGCATTCACATACACAAGGGGATAATGCGAATATATCTTATTCTCAGAGAATAACCTATGTAAAAGATCCTTGATGCTGAGAGGGAACCCACTCAATAGAGCCACATCACCAGAGTTGTGAGCATTGTTAATGTTCTCACAGACATAATTTTGTTTTGCCCATCTGATCGAATAAAGACCAGTTGATCCATCAGTGGATGTTGCCACATTGAAAGTCTTAATAAAAGCATTGGTGTCCCTGATCCATAGGCAATCACAGAGGAGAGTTCAAAAGTATATGGAAAAGCAACTTGAAGGTATTCATGGGGGTTTCCCATATCTGTTCAGGAGCATAGGCTCCAGCTTCCCAGCAAATGCTGAAGGTCTAGCCATGAAAGGCTCTTTACCTGTCACAGAGGATGAGCAGTAAAGGCATCATCTGCAAGCTGATACCAATTGGCATCCAAGGAGGTGATGTAGTGAGAGTGGATGAAATGTAAGCCTTTGAAGGGTTCTTTAGTTTCATAGTTTGCTACTAGAAGGCTGCAAAGCTTATTGATCATATCATTGTTTGCTGCAATGTATGTTTCAGTGAATGCAAGCATGTCTGGGATCTTAGATGTGTCATCCAGGGAGCTTACTATATGATTTGGAAGAGGGACTGATAACCTATAGTATCTCCATAATCCTGATCATAGTTGTAGGGTAAAAGCTCCTCATTTTATCAAGGGCAGAAAGCTCACTTGCAGCCATGAGCATGTTAATCAATGGGCTTCCATCTGTTGAGGCAATCCATGAGAGAATACCCAGCTGTTTACAGTCTCATAAGCATAACCCACATAATCAGACTCTAAATGTGGGTCTACCTCACCACAAGAGATGCTTATTACTATAATATCATCATCATCACTGTAAATCTTCTTTGCATGGCTGTAACCACACACACTGGGATTATTGTTTCCCGAAATGGCACCATCAATAAGACAGACATATACTCCCGATTGAAATCAACAATGCTTACAGGAGAGAAATATGTAGGAGCAGCAGAAGTAGCCCTAGCAGCAATCTTACAAGGCATAAAGTTGTAATTGTTGTCATTTGTGATAAATATTGGTTTCATATTCTGAGTATCAAAGGATGTGATCACAATGTCCTTAAGGGAATCCTGTATTAGTGATTCACCAGTAACTGAATTGATTGCAGTCTCCAAGGGTCCCACATCATACTTTGTGTTAAATAGGGCATTTTCAATGATATTTCGAGGATTTGCGAAAATCAAGGGCAGTTGAGTTAGGTAAATATTGTGTAAATCGTTTGCTGTCAGTTTAGGTTCACCTGGTTTATCAGGATGCCTGATGTTTAACCCAATAGCAATGATCCACCAGTGGAAGTTCCACTCACAAGATCACAAGATCGATTATTCTCCTGCCAGTTCGATTTTCGATTTCTTTGAGCAGCCTGGTTATGATAATGCCCCTTGCACCTCCCCCTGACAAACTGAGAACTACTTTGAGAGGCATCTTTTACTTATCAGGAATTTTATAAATCCATATAGTAAAAGCCATGAGCTTCAATTACCCACCCAATCTAGAAACCATTCAGATGATAATGCAAGCAGCACCAAGCATGTGAACTTTGATAATATAAAGTAAAGGGTTCAGTTTCAATTGACCACAGCTCTGATAATTCATCAAAGACTCAATCAAGGGAGCATGCTTTATCTGTGAATCAAACCGATCCAGATAAAGAGGATGTCAGTGTTGCTTTTAGTTTGGGTAATGTGAAAGCAAACCAAGTGGCAGAGATCAAAGCCACCAGAAGAGACCTAGGAAACTGAAAACCAGTGGCACTCACCCAGATATACCTTCAGGTTCGATAGTGGTCGATTGATTTTCAATGTTCAAGATGAGCAGGGCAAACAGAACACAGCTTTACGAATTTACAATGAGGGCAGCACTGCAAAAGCTGAGTCCCCAAGTATTGCAAGTGGGTCCCATTGCCAATACAATCAGGTCTCTACACAATGATGTCTACCCAAGGATATTACATATGACTTTGCAAGAAATGAGCCTTTTGGGTTCTTTACTCCAAAAGATGTCCATCAAAAAAAGCCATCAATTACAATCAACAGTAGCCCCAGTCACCAGTAGCAATCCATTGCATCCTGATTTAGTCGAAATGGATAGGCACCTTTTGCCTTGTATAGCAATGTGAAAGACCTTGGAATTCGAACCAGGCAATGGCGAAATATCCATGGCAGCAATGTGTATGCAAATGGAGAGAAGCTTGTTAGTGAGAAAACTCTAAGGGAAATCATTGAGCATTATGGTCCCAATGGACCTACTGTCCATTCCCTATTCCATTTCCAATGGACACCCGATCTAACACCAAAGAAGCAGCCTGGAAGAGAATACACAGCAACTGAAATGTAGCCTTTGGGCAGCATATTGTGAGTTGGAGCAAGTTCGCAATAAACCTATAATTGAACCAGAAAGCAAATAGATGAGCAGTATTTACCTCCTGAAGTCGATATATTAGAGCTTGATGAATATCAATTCGTTCCAGATGAGGAAGAGTATTTACCAGATGGTTTCGACCACAAGAGTATGAATATGATCAATATGACCCAATGAGGAGGAAATATTACCAGATGGCTTAGACCCACAAGAGTATGAGTATGAGCAGAACTATGAACCCATGAGGAGTATTTAGCAGATGGACATGATCCACAAGAGTATGAGTATGAGCAGAATTATGAACCACATGAGGAGTATTTAGCAGATGGTCATGATCCCCCAGCTGTTGACTATGAGCAACCCATGACCCCATGAGGAACTGTTACCAGATGGTTTGCAACCTGAGGTTTTCGAGATCTTCCCTGACTGGGAGCAAATAAACAATAAACCAGCGAGATATCCTCCAGAGGACCACAATCATGACTGGGATGAGATCTTAGGCAAACCACAGAAATACCCACCAGAAGACCACAGGCATGATTGGGGTGATATTGATGGGATTCCAGATAAGTTTGCAGCAAGCAACCATGAACACACCTGGGATGAGATCAATGACCAACCAGAATTTGCAAAAGTTGAGCCTCTTGCTACTCTGGGAGTTTCTCTTTACCAGACTTGCAATGTCCCTGAAAGGATCTTTTTGAATCACCACTATGTTCATGTGAATGGGACACTTGCGAATTCAGCTATGAGAGGACCACTTCATATTAGGACATTACCAGGCTCTTATAATCCACCACCTGAACCAGGAGCAACCATACCAAATATCTTTGTGTCAAGCTACATGGAGGCTGACATTCCCACAGATACATTCAGAGTCCCAACAGACCCAGCAACCTACCAAAATTACAACTCTGCTATACAGGTTCATGTAGCAGATGTAAGCAGTCTAGATGGATCAAGACCAATGATAGTTTTCAGTCGAGATAAATATTCCTATATTCCCATAGTGGGAACTGCAAATGATAACTATGGAAGGGCAGAGCTTGCATGGATTAAAACAAACTATGGTGGGTTCTGGAAGCCAATCAGAGGATGGCTGCAAAGAATATTCACAATGAGACTATTTCGAGAGTGGTCACAGAGGATTATTTAGAAGAGCAAGGATATATTGATGAAGGTGAATTAACAAACATTCTTTCTCTTTTTGTGATCAAAAATGACACAAACCTTACAGTCACAAGTAACATTTTCACCAGTAACCTTTATACAAGTAACATTTACACCAGTAATCTATGGGCAAGCAATATTTACGGAAGTAATCTAGAAGTCGACTATTTGACTGTGAATATTGCAGCAAATCTACCAAATCATCCTACATCCAATGTAGTTTTAGGTTGGATCGACAACCACACCCACACAAAAGATGAAATAACAGATTTTGCACATGAGCATTTATGGAGCATATAACAAATCCACCATTAACATTCCTCCCAGTTCCCATGGGCATTTATGGGAGCAAATCGTAAATCCACCATTAACTTTTCCACCTGATCCACACAGTCATGATTATTCCCAGATCACCAACTGCAATCACAGACACCCTTGGAGTGAAATCGATCAACAACCAGTATTTGCACTGTTGAATGCGATTGGAAATGTTTTCAATGGAGTTACACTTTACCAATCCAGTAATACACTGAAAGGCTATTTTTGAATGATCATTATGTTAGTCTCAATGGACTTTTACAGGTCAAACAGGAACCCCAATGGTGGGAACTCTTGCAGTAAGATTACCCAGGGATCCAATTGTTAATGGAGTTTATGATGGCGATTTTAATGTGGGAGTTAATGATACTTTCCCAAGTATCTATGTAACGAATTATCACCCAGGAGAAACAGGACAAGTAGCCAATTTTTCAGCAGCAATTCAAGTTAATGTAACAGATCAAGACCCATATGATGGAGCAAGACCTAAAATCGTGTTTACAAGGAGAAAGTTGTAAACTACCTTCCAGTTGCAGGACAACCCACAGATGATCATGGTAAATGTGAGATGTCCTGGATTAAAACAACATCAGGTGGCGCCTTAGAAGTCAATCAGAGGATGGCAGCAAAAAACTTACACAATACAACCCTTTCAGGAGTGGTCACAGATGATTACCTTACCAATAAAGGTTATCTTACCTCTGCAGATTTAAGCAGTTATGCAACAGATGCAGAGTTAACAACAGCTCTTGCAAACTATTTGCCTCTTACAGGTGGGACTGTCAATGGAACTGTGAATGCTACCACTCTACAAATTGGTGGAACCACAATTCCAAAAGGTTATGATTTTGATCAGTTAGATGTAGTATCAACAGATAGAAGCGCAAATAATTGGACAGTCAATTGGACAGGACAAAGAACAGGACAAACAGGATGTTATACAATACCACAAAATGATGAAGATTGTAATGGTTGTTTTATGCGTTGGACAGTTCCAGAAGGTATGAAATCGTTTTATATTCAACTTTACTGTGGCATACTTGTCGATATTTCGATATTTACGGGCAAACTGTAAATGGACATCAACATTTCCTAAGACGAATAAATAACTATCAAGGACTTCAGGATGTTGCAGTTCAAGATGGAACATACCCAGCTATAATATTTACTTCAGTAAACTGCGAATTTTACAGTAAAATATATGTTCAAGGGCGAAAAGGTCGCATTTATCTTACAGGTGTCTTTGGTTGGAGTCGACAAAGAGCAACTGATAATGATGCAGGATTATTGCATTACGATAATATTGCTTTCAATCCTGTTGGCAAATATTCCGAGTTTGATGTTGTAAGTGGTTGGAATAGCACAGGTGTAGCATTCCCAGCTGGGGCTTGGACAACAGCATGGAAACCCACAACAGATAACCCAGTAGAGGGTTTTTATTGCAACCAGACAGATGATGAAAGTGGCAGTGGCTACATGCAGTGTGTTGTTCCAGCAGGAATGAAAACCTGTCACATACAATACTTATGTTGGACGAATTCAAGATATTTTGATATTTATGGATACCGCAATGGTCGTTGGAATTATATTATGAGAGTGAATACGTATCAAAATGTTCAAAACACAGCCGACACAAATTGGCATTCGAGTTTATTATGGACTTCCGTATTTTGTGGGAATTTCTCTCATATTGGAATTTTTGCAAAGAAAGGACGAATTCACATTGGAATGCTTGGATGGACAAAAGAAGTAGGAAGAACAGCACCAGCGAATGGTTTGATTAGTTGGGATAATATTTACAGTCGTCCCGCTTTATTTACAGCCGCAGACCTCCCACAAACAGCAACATGGGCTGTCCAGACATGGCTTAAATCAACTGACAACTATGAGCGGTTTTATTTTGGAAACGCCAGCACTACATATATTCGAGGTAGACCAATAGTGACAGCGTTTGCATCGAATTCAGAAACTCAGGGGATGCAGCATTATTAAAATCTTATGAAAACGGCAACCTTTGGGTGAATAATACTGTATCCGCTCCGACTATAAGTGGAACAATTATTAATGGGGTTCAATAAATGCAACTACAAACTATAAATTTGGCGACAAAACAATGCCTCGATGTGTAGAATATGATGCATCAGTTGCAGGAAATTCGCCACATGGTTATGCAGGAGGTTGGGGTTTGAAGGTGAACAGCATGGGAACCCTATTACAATTACGGTGGGTATGCTTACAATAATGAGAGTGGCGACACAGTTGTAAACGCTCATGGTTGATTACACAATACCCACTGATTATATACGGGAACAGCCCACTTATTATATCTCCCTTGGGTAAATTGTCGTTACTTTGAGATTTGGGGAATTAATAGACAAGGAAATGCGGTTTTCATTGCAAGAGTGAATAGTTATCATCAATATGAAAGCGCACCAGATGGAAACCACAATGGTTTACAAAATGTCCCTATTATGTTGGGAAATCGCTTTATTCGCCTTCGTATTATTCCAAAGGTAGGAAGAGTTTACATAATGGGCATTGGATTTACTCGCACTTGGACAGGAAGTAGTTATGGTGGTCACACAGGTTATGTTTCTTGGATAACATTTATAGTAAGCCAAATCTACTAACAACGAATTTAGTTGGAAATATTACAGGTTTTGATACTTGGAGTGGAACAGGTAGTGGTGGTCTATCATTTAGTGGATCTTGGGTGTCAGGTTGGACAGCTTCTTATTCTAATCCGTCGATGGATTTTATAGTATTGTTGAAGGTGATTCGACAAGTGGTGATTGGGCGCAAATTGAAGTCCCAGCAAATATGCAAACATGTCATGTCCAATATTTGTGTTGGTCGAATTGTCGATATTTCGATATTGGAGGTTATCGATCGGGTAGATGGTTCCACATTATGCGAGTTAATACTTATCAGACTGTCTCAAATTATGGAACCACAGATTATCACGATGGTTGGCGTGGGCTTCTTTTGCTTGTGATTATTTCTCACATGTTAGATTTGTTGCAAGAAAAGGGAGATGTTATATTGGTATGGTTGGATGGACGAAAGAAAAAGGGAGAACCTCACCAGCAAATGGTATGATCAGCTGGGATAATGTATATAGTAAAGATGCTCGCACAACTTGGGCAACCGGAACTTGGATAACATCAGATGAAGGTAATGGGAGAGTTTATTTCGGTTCATCATCAACTACATACATTAAAGGTTATGGTTACGAAATGATCCATTTTAGAGCAGGAAATGATATAACAATGCAAGCTTTTTATAATAATGGTGACGTTTACTTTTGGGATGGCTTACACAAGGAAGTGATAGAAGATACAAAACCGACATTAAAAATATAACCGGCGCCCTTTCAGCAATTGAGAAATTACAGGGTGTGAGTTACAAAAAGATTGGTGATGGAAAACAGAAAGTAAACTTAGGTTTGATTGCGCAAGATGTCGAAAAAGTCATACCAGAAGTAGTAGGTAAAAATCACGAAAATTATTTGACCCTTGCATACACAGGTTTAATTCCGGTTCTCATTGAAGCAGTGAAGGAGTTATCCCAAAAATGCAAAGATTTAACACAAACCTGTGAGAATCTCCAAAGTCAAATAGACCAAATTAAAAATATCACAGTATTATAAATGGCGACCTATCCTCTTGGTGGAACCACCTATTCTACTGAGCCTGTTGCACTTTCTTTTGATACAATCACCCTTGTAAACGCATTACAAACAGTTGAAAAAACGATTCAGCAAACTAACAAGCTCTCACCAGTTGTAAATGAGTATAAAAACCTCTTGGTTAATGTCCTTGCTCAAGCTGCATATGGTGACCCTGTTGCTAAATACAATGAGTGTGATAACAACATTAAAGCAATGACATCCAACCTGCAAGTTCTTTCAACTGTTTACCAATCCCTTGGATCGAATTTAATCACTTTGGCTTGATGGTAGTTTATTTTTCTTTCCTTCTTAGTAAAAGAAGCCATGGGTGAATATAATCGAGTTCAACTTCCAATATATTCCCTTGGATCCCCTGCAATGCATTTTCGCCAGCATGAAGTTAATGATGAGGTTCGTGGTTTAGAATCCACAGAGAGACCCAATTCCAATGGTAACTCCTTTGATAAGAATTCGATTATTCGAGTTAAAGAGCTGAGAGCTGATAAGAATTCTGGTGTGGTTAAAACAACTCGACTTCTTGTCACCAATGCTAACTTCTTCCAGCCTACAAATGGAGGTCCTGATGCTTACAGTGTTGCCCTGAAAGCCCTAGATTTCGACAAGAATACTGCTGCTGTTACTGTGAGATCAGGAGGAGCATTTATTGGGGTGGTTGCAGAGTGTCAGGTCAACTCTCATCCTCCATTTCGTATAATGATGTCCCAGATACTCTAGAGCAAAATGTGGAAGACCCCAACGAATTCGATTATATACTCCTGTCGCACAGCAGCCATTAATTCAATTTTACATTGGATATACTGTTACTCTTGAAAACTCGGAATTAATTGAAGGAACCAAAAGAGTACTGAGAGGTCTTGCGATTCCATCTGCAATGCTTTCCCTTTGTAGAGCCAACAACAATCAAGTAGGTCATAAATACTATTTCAATGTTCAGGGATATAATCATTTCGGTTATGGCTACTGTGTTTATAATAATAATTTCACCTTTGACTTGTTTGTTACAGATATTGGGTTATATACTATAACTCTTATCGGTTTGAGAACAGATATAGCCGCTGTATCAGCTCTTAGAGGTGTAACTCCTGATACTCTTTCAGTTACAGGGTTTTACATGGAGCCAGATATTATTGATGACCCAACCCCATAAAAGATATATCCCTTTAATGTAAAATGGCTGAGCAACCCCCACTTGAACGAATTATTACACCACAGCTATCATTAGCTGCCCCAGCAAACCATGTTCTGCAGCATGCTACCTTTGATGATGTAGAGGGTCTCCAATCAACAGAGGTCCAACCTACAATGAACACCTTTGGTTCCACCCACAAACTGAGATTACAGGAACTCAGATGTGATAAAAATAATGGTATAGTTAAGACAACTAAGCTACTTGTCACAAATGCAAACTTTTCTGCTCATTATGGAGACCCAGATAGCTATGGAGATCCTCTGTCTACTTATTCTTTTGAATCTAGGTCGGGAGCTATTAACTGCAAATCGGGGGGAGCTTATATTGGTGATGGTCTTAGGGTTGGTGGGGCTGTTGGAGCGCCTTTATTTGTGAATGATCAACCCAATCCCATTGATCCCAACACAAGAATTCGAACCTATGTCCCCAGCATGAATGCCCCCTATATAATCAAAATATTCCCCATTGTTGTAAATGAACAAACAGCAGTAGTAGACTCCCTTGTTGAGATTGGTGACCACTACAAGGTTGTTGTGGATATCCCACCAGATGTATATGCTCTTTGTCAAGTAGAGGGTGGAACTCCTAATTTTGCTGTTGTGATCACCCCATATGATAATTTCGGAATTGCTTATCATGGAGTCAATTTTGGTTTGGAAGATTATCAGTTCCTGGTTAGAGCCACCAAGTTTGGTATCTACAAGTGTGTATTATATGCTGAGAGAACCGATTTTATTGCAAAGCAGAATACCTATGCTGAATACTATGGGACAAATCGATATTTCCCCATTTTCGGGCAGGATACTGCTCCATAAGAATGTTGGTTATATATAGAGTATGGATACTAAAACAAAAAAGTTTATTGATGCTGCTATGACAGTTCATGGTAAAGATAAATTCGATTACAGTGAGACACATTACATCAAAGCTCAAGAGAAAGTATCTGTTAGATGTTTGCAGTGTAACAAGGTGATCCTAACCTATCCCTTTAATCATGTGAAGGGATCAGGGTGTAGGGAATGCAACAAAAAGCACTCTCAGGCTTACAGGAAAAGGGCTACTTCATCAATCAAAGTAGAGTACAGGGACATTTGCATTAGGTTCGATTAGGATTAATTAATTTTTCTAAGGTATTCTTAATGGAGACTAAATACAGAGGCTTTCATGTTATGCTTGATTACAAAGCTAAATCAGCTATAGCAACAGGTCATGAGCATGTTAGCTTCCTAGGTAATTGGATTATGGGAACCCTTGAACAAGCAATATTGAGACAAGGTATTAGGATTGTTCATAAACACTGTGAGATATTTGATGGCAAACTATCACCTCCTGGTTTTGCATTGGTTCTGCTATTAGATGAAAGCCATTGCACAGCTCATTGTTATTCCAATGAAGGCATGTTAGCAATTGATATATTCAGTTGTGGTAAAGAAGCTCAGCATAAAACACAATCAGTAGCAGATGAGATCGATAAAACAATGAATTTCTTAACATTTGAGAAGACTGAGAGACATAAACATGATAGATTCCCGTTTTGATGGGTTTCTATAATGAATTTCTAAAGGATTCCTTTGTTTTCTAACAATAACATTGATAAGCTACTGTAACAAAAAGATATAATATATCCTTTCACTACAGTAGCTTTATACAATGATTATTTTCCGGATTCCGGACATTTTTTACGATAGAATTCTATTGTAAGTAATTGGAATAATGTTCGATTTCATTACAGTAAAACTCAACATTCCCCTTGATTCCCCCTATTATATAATATTTATATTAAAGTGGACTCAAGGTTGACTCATATTAATCGTAAAAGTAGTAAAAGTATATGGATTTTGTTACGAATTCAATGCAAGGGTTGACTAAGTGGGTTGAGTTGACTCAAATTTCACAGGAAATATTTGGGACCTAAAGTTTTCTAAAAAGGATTTGAAAAAATGTGTCAACTCCCCCCACTTAGTCAACCCTGACCATAAACAGTAAGGATTTGAGCTAACAAGTATCACAAAGTGAACATATTGAGTCCACTTAGAAGATCCACCTAACAGTTTAGAGTCAAATTTACTTGGGAATTCGATTTGTATAAAAAAGTGAGTCCACCCTGACCATATTCAATAAGCATTCCTCTTAATCCCTTGTTTATATTTACATTGATTAATATTTAATACTAAGTGGACTCATGGTTGATTCATATTAATCGTAAAAGGAGTAAATGTATATAAAAATGTGACCATTTCAATGCTAAGGTTGACTAAGTGGGTTGAGTTGACTCAAATTTCAGAGGAAATTTTGAGATCCAAAGAATATTCTATAAAAGATTTTGAAAAATGTGTCAACTCCCCCCACTTAGTCAACCCTGACCATATACAGTAAGCATTAGAACTTAAATGTATCACAAAGTGAACATTATGAGTCCACTTAGAAGATCCACTTTTGAAATATAAGTTGATTTTGCTTGAAATTTCAAAGTTGATCTAAAAGTGAGTCCACCCTGATTGATTATGGTAACAAAGTTGACTAAGTTGACTAAGTTGAGTCATCTTAAGAAATTCAAGGAGACTAAGAGTTCAAATTGTTTATGAAAAGTGAGTCAACTTAGACCACTTATGGTAACAAACTTAAATATTTAATTGATTTAATCGGAAAAGAACATGATTTAATCGAATTTATTGATATAATTCCGATTAGATTCATTTAGGATTCAATTAAGATTAATCGAAGTTATAGATATAATTCCGATTAACTACAATTAAGATACAATATCGATTAATCGAGTTTATCGATATAAAATCGATTAAATTAATTGAAAATGCATTTAAAAATATGAAAATTCATGTGAAAATTCAAATAAATTAATCGATTTTATTGATATAACATCGAATCACACATATGAATATTCATATTTTAATCCTGAGGCGGAACGCCGAGGGATTAAAATATGAATATTCATATGTGTGTAAGGCCGCTGTATATTTACACGTACAGCGTATACAGTACTCTTTCCAGACATAAATCAAAGTTGCCTTCCACATTAAAGCTAGTCGCGATCGGAATCTGCAGATTAAAGCTTTCTTCCAGAATATATGTATGTGTCTTTACATGTACAGTGCACACTGATCATGATCATAATTAATAATCAGCGAGGTGGCGCACGCCCCGCCCCGCCTTTGTCACCTCCCCGCCCCTCCCCTCTTCCCCGGCCGCCCCCGCCCTCCACCCCTTCTCCCTCCGCTCCAGCGCTAGCCCCTGCCCCGTCCTCTTAAAGCTTCCCTCCCTTCGTAAAACTCACGATCATGTGGGAAATGAAATTCGCGATAGAATTCGAAGACAGTACGAAAACAACTTGGCAAGGCGGGGAGACGTCAGACCTAGCTATGTATAGAGATCTCTGGATCTCAGAGGGCGGGGTCTAGGCCGGGACCTACAGGAGGGCGGGCTCGGCCTCGTCCTCGGCAAGGGAGAGGGCGAGCTCGGGCTCGGCCTCCGCCTCGACCGCGATCGCGAGGGCGCCCGGGGCGCCCTCCTCCGCGGGGAGGCCGCGGCCGTCGAGGGCGAGGCCCTCGAGCCCCCCCTCCTCCGGCCCCAGCTGCTGCGCCTCTTCGTCCAGCTCGAACCCCTTCTTGATCAAATCCTCTGCGGCCACAGTTAGCTCGAGCAGCTACACTGAGCGCATCGCGATCGGGGGCGGCCGAGCTTCAAAGAAAGATCTCGGAACTCACGGGCAATAAACAAATGCGAGGCGACGTTCGAAGCAGACGCCCCGTCAGTCGTCACGACAGTGATGATAGCCTACGGCGCGCCAAGTCAATCTGGTATCTCTCCGAGTCGTGGGGTTCGGAAGCTCCGATCGAGAGCTGAAGTGCGCATGCGTGCACGTGTGCATGCGAACTTTCAAAAGGCGCACCTTGTTGGACTGGGTGCCCAAGACGCTCGTGACACTCCTGCGGCCGATCGACACCGCTGGAGCACCGGTGCTGACGTCTGCCGGTATCGTTTGGAGATACATGTACTTCGACGGAGTCGCCCTAATTATAAGTATAAGACGGAAGAAGCGAGACAGAGCGAGGAAGGGATCGCAAGCTATAACCGTAGTAACGTTAATTTATAACCGCCGCACCCGATGATCATCCCGTAAGTGGCAAACTGGCTGGGGTTATTGAGGCCGGAAGCGAACGCCTTTGCCTGGGAAGCCGAAAACTCCGCGTCGGTCGGCGATGCTCCTGGGTCCGCGGCCGAACACCATTTCGCGCCGTCCTTGCCGTAGATCGAACCGGCCTGAGCTCTGGGCAGTGAGGCCTCGGGCCGGAGAGCGTGCTGGGCCGGGGCGCCGCGGCGGTAGAGGAATATTAATGGCTTTTCTGGTCGCGACGCACCTTGACGTTGCCGTCTTTCACCATCAGGCTGCAGTAAGGATCCCAGCCCGACATCTTATGCAGCTGGTGAAAGCTTGGGAACAAGCTGATGTACTAGTAATAGTATACGTGAACCGCGGGTGATGCCCGTGGGCCACGGTGAGGGTCGCGGTTGGGTACGTGAAATCGAGTTTACGTCTGAGCTCGAGACGGCTGGTACCAGCCCGCAGCAGCAAGTTTAGCGATTTCCGGGTGGCTCCGACCCCGATCGTAGTCGGCGGCGGGTGCCGAAACGTCGAGGCCACTGAGAGCCCGACGAGGAAAAGCGACTCCGCGATACGCAGCGGTGTAGGTAACGTTTTGACTGAGGGTGTTACAGCGATCGAAGATGCGCCTGCCCCCCGGAAGCGGCCGTGCAAAGACAGCGGCGAAGCCGGCGCAGCAGGCAGCCCAGCAGCGCCGGCAGGAGGCCGACGAGTTCGAGGATGACGGTGAGGACACGGGGGCGGTGAGCTACGCCCCCGCTCCTTCCCTGCTTGGACGGAAAAGCGAGCGCCGCAGCCGGCGGGCGCGACGAGGCCGGAGCCGGGCTTCGTGGGCGTCACGAGCGCCTCGCCTGGGCGTTTTCAGTCAAAGATTGTCTGGCGCGAGAAGAACGTGCGCAGGGCCTTCTCTGCTACCGCTTTCACTCCTCGCTGAGCGCCCGCACAGTGGATCTGCTCGCGCCGCGACAAGCGCGAGGCAAGCTCGCGCCCGCCGCCCGCCGCCGGCCTCCGGTCGCGCGCCGAGCCGCGCGGCTGAGCTGCGGCTCGCGGGCAGGATGCGGCCAGGGACAGGGACCGGTTCTTGATTGCGGCGCTCGGGCCGGAGGCGGCCAGCGCCCGCGGCCTCAACTACCCTCTCTCCAGCTACGAGAGCGAGGTGGCGCACGCCTCGCCCCGCCTTTGTCACCCCGAGCCGCGGAGGACGGCTCAGGAGGGCCCCCCGCAGGCGTGGTTTGGGCTGCTCTTCCGCCCCAGCGGAGACCCCCCTGAGATTGGCGCGGCGCCCCCGCCGGCTGCCGGGCGCCGCGCGCCTAACGCGGGGGCCGGCGGCAGGCGTCCACGACCGCGACACGGACGCGGATGCCGCTCTGAAGCGGCTCAAGCAGTTCATCTCCTCGTGCGGCCCCGCGCCCGCGCCCCACGGCCCCGGCCCCGGCCCCGGCCTCCGCCGCACCACCCCTCCTTGACCTCCACTTTCATCCCAGCCACTCGGGCGACGGGCGCCGGCCACAGTCCGGTGCGCGCTCGCCTACCCATACCCTCGCCGGAAACCTAGCCTACCCCGCCCCAACCCCTAACCCCACCGCCCGCAGGGTTCTTCGGGGTGGGCGTGTCCCCCCTCCGTCCGGCGGGGCCCCCGCCCCGCCTGAGCACGCGCAGGTCTTCAACGTGAACGGCTCAGCCGTCACCCGCTACCGCTGGAAGAACAAGATGGTGCGGGCGCCGCCCCCTGCGCCCCCGCCTCACCCCCGCCCCCGCCCCTTCCGCCGGCTGAGCGCTGAGCGGGGCGCCGCCGGCAGTTCCAAGCGACGTGGGACTCCGCCGAAGTGAGCGCTGCCCGCGCCGCGCCGCGCCGCGGGGCGCCGCCGCGGGGCCTGTGAGGCCTGGGCTGAGGCTGGGCCCCCGGCAGGAGGGCGGGCGTTCGCACGACCGCTTCCTCCTCATCTGCCACGGCCCGGGGGGCGTCCCCGAGCGCTCTTTCAACTTCCCCTCCAAGGGCCCGCCCCGCCCCGCCCCGCCCCCCGCAGCCGCCCGCCCGCCCGCCTCACGCGCCCCCGCAGGGTACGAGGGGGAGAAGTTCTACCGGGACATGTTCGCGTCCGGTAGCCCCCCGAAGGTCGGGGTACACGACCCGGACCCCGACGACGCCGCCGCCGCCATCGAGCGCGCCAAGAGGCCCGCACCTCCGCGCCCCCCGCGCCCTCCCGCCCCGCCCCCGCGGGCCGCTCCCCGAGGCCCCCGCGCAGGTACCTGCTGGACGTCGTTCACGGGCGCGGGGCGCCGCAGGCGGACGGGTCGCCGGCGCCCAAGCGGAAGCGCGGGCGGCCGCGCAAGACCGCCGAGGGCGCCGCGGCGGCGGCGGCGCCGGCGGCCTCGAGCGCGCCGCCTCTGGCGCCCCCCGGGCAGCGCGGGGCCGGCCCCGGAATCACTTACGTGCCCGTCGGCGAGGCCGCCACGGGCGGGCCCGCCGTCCGCGACCGGCCCGTGCCGGGTCCGAGCCCCTCCCCCCGCCCCGCTCTCCTGCATCTCAACGCGTACTCCCCCCCGCAGACGTGTTCGGAGTGTACCCCGTCGAGAACGCCCCAGTCCGCTTCGTCGCCCGGGTCACGTGGCGCGGCTTCCTGATCGAGGTACCCACCCCACAACTCCGTCCTTGGAGACGTCAGCCCCCCTGACCCTCCGCCCCCAGTACTGGAGCGACGACAAGGCGCCCGAGGCACGCAACCCTCCCCCTTCCCCTCCCTTTCCCTCGCCCCCTGCCCCCCTGAACCTCAGCCAGGCTGCGGCACGGGTACGGGATCGGCTGCTCGTGGTCCTCTTCGGGCCCCAAGAGGCGGAGCACGTCGGATTGAACTACCCCCTCTCCGGTCCGCCCGCGGCCTACCCCCCTCCCCCCCCCCCCCCCCCCCCCTCCGGGCTCGGCGCCGCCCCCTCACTGCCCCCGCTCCCCCACCCCCCCCCCCCAGACTACAAAGAGGAGTCGTTCTACAAAGCCTCTTCGAGGGCCCGAACCGGCCCAAGGTCGGCTCCAAGGACCCCGAGCCCCTGGCCCAGGTACCCCCGCCCCGCCCCCCCCCCTCCCTCCCCCCCCCCCAAATACCCCAAAAGCAAGACCGAGCCGCTGCGCCCCAGTCGGTGGTGGCGCGCGTCAAGGGCTTCATGGAGCAGCACGCGGTGAGGGTGCGCGTTCCCCCGGGGCCTCTCGTTGCTCCCCCTCCCCCCCCCCCCCCCCCCGCCCCCAGCCGGCCCTGCGCAGGCTCAGCCGGCGGCCGCGCCGGCGCGCGCCGCGGCGGGCCCGTCGGGATCGGCGGGCCCGTCGGGATCGGCGGGTCCCTCGGGCTCGGGCGGGGGCGCGGGGCAGCCGACCGCGGGGCCCTCGCCCCGCGCGCCTCCGCCGCCGCCTCCTCCTCCGCGGCAGCGCCCCCGCGGCCAAGCCCAAGGCGGCCCCCGCGCTCCCCCCTTGGCAACCAAAGGCCCGCCCCGCGCCGCCTCCGCCCCCCGCACGCCCTCAGGCCGCCCCGCAGGCCTCGGACCCCGATTCGCGCCGCGTCCACGTGCGCCACCCGAGCAAGCTCCGCGGCGGTGTCGTCCTCGTCAAGGTACCCCCCGCCCGCCCGCCCGCCCCGCTTCCCTACCGCGTACCCCCCTCCGAGCGCCGTACCCAGCGGGACATGCCGTTCGAGGAGGTCCTCAAGGCCGCCGCGAAGGCCCTCCGCAGTGCGCGCCCCCGTACCCCCCTCTTTCCCCCCCCACACGCCGACCCGCGTTCGGCGCAGTACCCGCCGTCGTGGGGTTCGTGGACCACCATAACCCGAGCAAGAAGGTGCCCTCGCGACCCCTTCCCGGCCCCCCCCCGCCTCGCCTCGGAGCGAGACGGGCGCCGGGCGGGCGGGGCAGTGCCTGGCGGTGGCGGAGATGCTCGACGCGAAGCGGGCAGTGGTCTACCAGGCCGTGCAGGGGCCCCACCCGGGCAAGGGCTCTGGCTCCGCCCCCAAGGCCTCCGCCTCCAAGTCCAAGTCCGGCCCCACCGCCGGCGCCTAGCCGGCCCCGCGCCCCCGCCCACCCGCCCGGATCTAGATCTACTCTGGACAGCCGGGCCCCAAGCACGCGTTCTGCTAGCCTTGTACATGTGCACTTCTGAGCGAGAACGATGCGTACTCGACCTAAAACCATACGACCAGTTCTAGTACTAGTACTAGCGAACTAGCTCGGGGCTTATGAACAACGAGTCAGGCACTACTGGTAGCGCGACACAAAAAGACACGCATGCGCAATTATCACAAGTCATGATCACTGCCTGATTCACTGGGCCACGGTTACTTATAATTCAGCTGCGTACTTGGCCGGGAAAATTGCTGGAAAGAAAGCATGCGCATGCAGAACAATCGCATGCACGTGCACGGACTCGGCTACGGGAAAATTGCGGGAGGGAAAACAACCTTTGGGTACGCATCCAAGCGCAGGGGGCCGGGCGGGTGGAGGCGAAAGAGGCCCCAGGGGCGGGCGGGGCGAGGCGAGGGGCCGCGGGCTCAGCAGACGACGAGGGAGAACTGCGCTGTGCCGGCGTCCCTGGGCGCGAAGGAGACGCCGGAGAGGATCTGCGGGCGCGGGGGCTCGCCTCAGACGAGGGCGCGGGGCGTCGGGGCGGGGCGGGGCGGGGCGGGGCGGGCCTCCAGGGCCGCCAGGGCGTCCTCGTCGGGTTCGAGCCCCGCGAAGCGTATTTCGAGGGCGGGGGGGCGCGGGCAGGCAGCGAGGACGGCGGCGAGGGTGCTCAGCGGGGCGGCCCAGCCGTCCTCGGCCGGGGGCAGGAAGAGGAGGCGCAGCTCCGCGAGGCGCGGGCAGCCGCACAGCGCCCGCATCGCGTCCGCTGCGCGAGATCGGGCCGGATCAGATCAGATCAGATCAGATCAGATCTGATCGGAGCTCACCCGAGTCGGAGGCGACGGCGGCGCGGAGGGCGAGGAGGCGGTGCCCGGCGGCGCGGATGACGTCGGCGAAGGCGGGGCCGTCGGCGCCGCCGGCGCCCTCCCCGAAGTCCACCCGCACCTCCTCCAGCACCTGCCGCGCGCTCACTCACTCACGCGCGAGCGCCCCCGGGGCGATCGGGGCGATCGGAGCGGGCGGGGGCGGGAGCGGACGGGGGCGCGGCGGAGGGAGGAGGCGAGGGCGCCCAGCAGGTCGACCGAGGGCGTCTCGGCCGCCGACACCGTCAGCCACCGCAGGCTCTGCGCCCCGCCCCGCCCGGACGCTCGGCTCCGTTCGGCTCCGCTCGGGGAGGCCCCGGACCTTCATGAAGCCGAGGAACATGGCGCCGGAGGCGTTGCGGTTGGAGACGCGGAGGGCGAGCTCCTCCAGCCGCGGCAGCGGCGAGAGCGCCCTGCCCCAGCGGGAAGTTAGAGGCGGAGGAGGATACCAAAGGGCCCCGGGGGGATTCGAACCGGAGGCCGCCCTCTCCGGGGTCGAAGTCGAGGGAGAGCTCGCGGAGGGTGGCGCCGGCGGGCCCCAGGGCGAGCGAGGCGACCTGGGGCGACGCGTCCTCGCCCTCCTCCCCGGGCCCGAAGGCGCCCGAGAGGCGCAGCGACTCGAGCGGGAGGACGGAGAGGGGCTCCAGGCACTCCAGGCGCGCCCGCCCCGCCCCGGGCGGCCCGACGTGGAGCCGCCGCAGCCGCGGGAGGCTCTCCGCGATGGCGGCGGCCGCGGGGCCGTCGAGGAGCAGGCCGTCCCCCAGCGCGAGGGACTGCGGCGGGGCGATCCGCCACGGCGCCTGCGCGCGCTGTGCTCAGCTGCGCGTTGGGCGAAGGGCCGGGAGGAGGGGCGGACGAGGAGGAGGCGCCAGAAGCCGGCGCGGCCGCGCTCGGAGAGGGACCGGTCGGCGAAGGCGAGGGAGAGGCGGCGGAGGGCGGGGCGCCCCTGCGCCGCGAGCGCCAGGATCGCGGCCAGGTCCGAGAAGAAGGCGCCCGAGAGGATGTCCCCGGCCCCCGCCCGCACCACCTCCACCTCCTCCAGCGGCCTAAGGCGTCGCGGGGGCGTCGGTCGGCGGCGCGAGGCGAAGGTGGGGGGGCCCGGGGGCGGGCCGCGGGCACCGGAGGCGGGCGGCGGCGGCGAGGAGGGCGCGCGCGCCGGCGCCGAGGTTGACGGCCGGCGCGGGGGCGGCTTCCCGCGGGCGGGATGGCGATGCGGAGGCGGCGGACGCCGCCGAGGGCGCCGGCGTCCATCGCGCGGGAGAGGGCCCGCATGCCCGCCTCGTCCGGGTCGCCCTCCGCCGTCCGCATCGGCAGCACGAGCTCGCGCCACACCTGCCGCCGCACCGCCTGCGCGCGCGCGCGGGGAGGGCGTCCCGCGGCCGATCGGCGCGGCGGCCCGCCGGGGCGCGAGGCGGCGCGGCGCGCACCTCCCTCAGGCCCCAGCAGACCTGCGCGAGTTGCGTCGCATCGCTGAGGCTGATGAACGAGAGGATGCGCTCCAAGACGTCGGGCGGCAAGCGGGAGAGAACGTCCCGCGCCCGCGGGGCGCGCCCGCAGGTCTGCGCGAGGCGGCCGCGTTTCGGTCTGTGCAACTTGGCCAGCGTGAGCGGGTCTCACCGTCGCTCGCGTCAGGAAGGAGAAGCACGAGAACGCCTCGAACACCATGGATTGGATAAAGGCGCCTCGAGAACGCTACCGCAAGCAGCTGATCATATAGCTGGAGCCAGCGGCGGATAACGAGTGCTTTTGTGCAGGCTGCAGCCTGGCAGCCTGCGCAGCCTAAGATATCGAACTGAGGTGGCGCGAATCGGTGTCCGTGATCCGGCGCCCGGCCGCCGGTCTGTCCGCGTTCTCCGGTTCGCTCGGTGCGCTGGAGCAAACGCTCGGGGCGCTGGGGAAAACGCGGCCGGCGCAGAAAAACGGCCGCGCTGCCAACTGCGAACGAAGCCTTTCGCTGGACGGACTACCCCGAAGCTAGGAGCCCGCCCACTCGGCAATCGCCTCGCAGTAGCGGAGGAACCTCGGCCGCGGCCGCAATGGCGGTGCGATTCTTTGCGAGCGGGCATGTCGCGTGGAGCTGCCTCGCTCGTTGCTGACATGCCGCGCAGGACGACGGCGGGACTCCCAGCGAGCCCAAGAGCGCCTGGGATGCCTTGACATACGATGAACAAGCAGCAAAGCTCGGCGAGTTGAAGCAGGTTCGCCGCTCCGGTCACGGGGTCTCTAGGAGCCCTTCGGCCGGACGGGCCCTTCGGCTCTGTCCGGACGGGCTACAGTGCACAGCTCGCGGACAGAGTACTAGAATTCAAGTTTCCGGGTCGCCTAGGCACGGCCCATGAGGGGCGCTCGGTCGGGGGCGCTCTGCGACCCGCCTGTGCCGGCTGGGCCCCGCCTAGGACCCGCCGGCGACGACGCGCCGACCTTTCCTTCGCGCAGGCTGTGTCGGATGTGGTCTACGCGGCGGAGGTGGCGGGCGCGAGCTCCGTGGACCTCGCAGTGACCGCGCTCGCGGTGCGCGCCCCGCAGGAGCGCCCCGCCCCGCCGCGCCGCGCCGGCCGACGGCCGCCGCACCCGCAGGCGAAGTACTGCGAGCTAGAGGCGCTGCAGCGCTCGGACAAGCCGGCGGCGCCGATCCCGACCATCAAGTACTGGGAGCAGGCCAAGCCCCTCGTCGTCAAGGTCCGCCCCGGCCGCCGTCTCCCTTCCCCCCGTGCCGCGGATCGAATCTTTTGAATTCGAATTCGACTCCGGGGCGCGCGCAGATCCTGCTGCAGATGGCGCACGAGCCGCACGAGGACGCGGGGCAGGCGCGGGCGCAGGCGCAGGCGCAGGAGGCGGTCAACCGCTTCGCGTCGGCGTGCGCGCGCCTCTCGCAGGCCACGCTGGACCCCAGCAAGCCCCTCGAGCTCCTCGAGCCCTCCAACAGCGGTCCGCCGGCCCCCGCCCCCGCCCGCCCCTCTCGGCGCGGCCGACGTGGCGGCAGTGGAGCTGGCGTCGGCGGTGTCGTCGCTGGCGGCGCGCGTGGCGCCCTCGCTGCTGATGGGCACCTGGGACGCCCTCCCCGCCTCCGGCCAGGCCCTCCAGGACGCCCTCGTCGCCAGGGCGCGCCCCGGCCCCTCCCTCCCTCCCCCACCCGCCCCACCCGCCTAACCAACTGACGCGCTGTTTCTGGACTCAGGCGATCGACGATGCGGAGGACGCGGCGCACGATTACCGCGTCACGACAGTCGAGGAGTCCCTCCAGTCCCTCGCGGTCCGCCCTCCTGCGGCCCTGTTAGCGGGGCCCGGCCGGCTGAGCGAGCGTGGCGCCGGGCCGCAGCCGATGAGCGGGGCGCTGGACCGTCTGCGGGCGCTGCTGGAGGCGCGGGTGGCGAGCATGGGCGAGGCCGAGGCCGGCGTGGACGTCGACCCGCGCGCCGCCGCCCTCCGCCCCGCCCTCTTCTTCGACCAGCGCGTCCGCCTCGTCCTCAAGGAGGTCTTTCATTTGATTTCCACGAGATCTTGAGAGATTTTGGTTTGATTTGGCCGGCGCGGCGCGGCAGGCGTTCCTGCGGGAGTCGGACGGGGCGCCGTCTGAGGCGGCGGGGGCCTTCTCGGCGCTGTGCGAGGCGCTGGCGCGGGCGCCGGCCTCGCCCGAGGCGCCCTCGGAGGAGCACCTGCGCGCCATCGACGCCCTCGCCGACGCCGTCAGCCCGCCCATCGGGGGCGAGCCCATCCCGGGCCTCGTCGGCCAGGTCAGTCAGCCGGGCCCCGCCCCGGACGCCCGCCCCCGCATCCGGCGAGCGCCTGGCAGGACCCGGACTGGTTCGAGCGCTCGGGGGCGGAGGCCTACCGTCCCTTCGAGGACCGCATCGCCGCCGTGCGCCCCTCCCGCCCCTCCGGCCCTCCGGCCCGGCCCGCGCCGAGCGCGCGGCAGGCGGCCTTCGCGGCGGTGGAGCGGCACCGGAACGGGGACGGCGAGGGGCGCGCGGCGGCGGTCTCGGAGCTGCGGGAGGCGCTGCTCTCCAAGGCGACGGCGGAGATGGGCAAGCAGCTGCTCGCCGTCGGCGACGCCGAGCGCGACGCCGCCTTCGGATCCCTACGCTCCGCATGGGACCAGCACGTCGCCAAGGCGCGCGCGCCTTCTGAACCAAGCCAAAGAAGCCTCCTAACCGAGCCGCGGGCAGGCGTTCGAGGAGCTGTCGGAGGGGGCGACGGCGCTGGGGCTGGCGGACCGCGGGGACGTCCTCGTCGACACCCTCGTCGAGCAGCTCGGCGGCCACCCCGACGCCGACGGTGCGCCCCGGCCGCCTTTACTCTGCGGCGTTGCGTGCGACGCTGACTGACGCGGCGCTGTGTTTCGTTCGTTTCGCAGTGGCGCGGGCGGTGGAGGAGATCGCGGCGTACGTGCGGGCGCCCCCGCCGCCCCCGCCCGGCCGCGAGCCGGCCGCCGACCCCGCCGCCGCGGCCGCCGCCGCCGCCGAGGGCGCCTCGGCCCCGAGCCCGAGACGCCCCCGCCGCCGAGGGCGCCCCGGCCGACGGCGCAGGCGCCCCCGAGCCCGCCCCGGAGCCCGCGCCCGAACCGGCGCCCGAGCCGGCCCCGAACCGGCCCCCGAACCTGCGCCTGAACCGGCCCCCGAACCTGCACCGGAGGCCGCTCCAGAGGCGGCGCCCGCGGAGGCGCCTGCGGACGGCGTGCCGTTCGGGGAGGAGGCGGCGCCGGCGCCGGCGGAGGCGGAGGCGGGGCCCGTGGTGCAGCCGGCGACGGAGCCGGCGGACGTGGGGGCGCCGCAGTGGCCCCCGCCGCCCACGACGGGCGCAGCGGAGGCCGCCCCGGCCGACGCCGCCGCCCTCCCGTTCGACGGGCGGGTTTCGAGGCCCCGGCCCCGGCCCCGGCCGACCCCGCCCTGGGCGAGGAGGCCGCCGAGGCACCGGTCGCGGCGCCGGAGGCTGCGCCGCCCGCCGAGGCGCCGCCGGCGGAGCCTGCGCCCGCAGAGCCTGCGCCGCCCCCGGCGGAGGCGGCGCCGGAGGTGGTGCCGATCGGGTGCGGGGAGGGCCCCGCCGAGGCGCAGCCGGCTGCTGCCGCGGAGGGGACGCCGGCGCAGGGGACGACCTTCCGCCCCACGGAGCCCGGGCCGCAGCCCGAGCCGCAGGGGGAGGCGGGGCGGGAGCCCTCGGGCGTGGAGGCCATTCTCGCCAGCCTCTTCGGCGGCGCGGCCCCCCCCATCCAGCCCGCCCCGGAGCCCCAGCCCCAGCCCCAGCCCGAGCCGCAGCCGGAGCCGCAGCCCGAGGGGGCGGGGGCGGGGCGGGAGCCCTCCGGCGTGGAGGCCATTCTCGCCAGCCTCTTTGGCGGCGCCGCCCCACCCATCCAGCCCGCCCCGGAGCCCCAGCCCCAGCCCCAGCCCGAGCCCCAGCCGGAGCCGCAGCCCGAGGGGGCGGGGGCGGGGGGGGAGCCCTCCGGCGTGGAGGCCATTCTCGCCAGCCTCTTCGGCGGCGCCGCCTCCCTCCTCGCGCCCGGCCCGGAGCCCCAGCCCGAGCCCCAGCCCGAGCCCGAGCTCCAGCCCGAGCCTCGGGCGGGGCCCGGGGGGGAGGCGCCGGTGGTCACGGAGGCGCGGCCGGAGGCGCCGCAGCGGGTGGCGGAGGCGGCGGCGGCGGCGGCGGCGGCGGGCCCCGAGGCGACGGGGCGCGACGTCGACATCGCCGCCATCGTGCACGACATCCTGCACGGGGGCCCCGCCGCCCCCGAGCAGCAGCAGCAGCAACAGCAGCAGCAGCCGGCGCCGGAGTCGGAACCGGAGTCGGAGCCGGAGCCGGCGCCCGTAATGGGCCCCGAGCCTCCTCCCCCCTACTACGAGCCGGAGGGACCGGCGCTGGGCCCCGAGCCGCCTCCGCCGGCCGAGCCCGAGCCCGAGCCCGAGCCCGAGGCGGAGGCGGGGGCGGGGGCGGAGGCGGCCCTCGCGGCCGTCCTCGAGTTCTTCGCGGGGCCGCCCCGCCGGAGGCTCAGCCTCAGCCTTCGCCGGCCGAGGAGCCGGCGCCCTGGGCGGCCCCGCGGGGCGCGCCCCTCGACGCCCCGCCGCCTCCTCCGCCGCCGGCGGCGCCTGCGGGGCGGCAGGGCCGCTGGGTGTGGCAGGACGAGGGCCCCGCCCCGAGCCGCCGGCCGCCCCCGAGCCCGAGCCCGAGGCCGAGGCCGGGCCGCCAGCCGCGCCCTACTTCTTCCCGGAGGCGCCCCCGCCCTCGCACCCCGAGCCCCCGGTGCGCCCCGCCCCGCCCCGCCCCGCCCCGCCTCGAGCTCGTCGCTTTGAGTTTGTTGGCGCGCCCGCTCACGCGCCCCGCCCCGCCCTACCCGCGCAGCTCCAAGGCGAGGACGGCGAGGTACTACCCGAGCCCGAGCCCGAGCCCGAGCCGGCGTACCCCGACGCGTCGGACCCGTTCACGCCGTACCCCCCGTACCCGAGCGCGTACGGGGAGGACCCGGAGGAGCCGGCGGGGGACGTCCTCCTCGAGGACGCGATGCGCGAGGTCCGCGTACCCCCCCCGGCGATCGGCACCTCCTTCCCATCCCTGTACCCCTTTGCCGACGCGTACCCCGGCAGATGCGCCAGGCGGGGTACTCGCAGCTCTTCATCGTGGAGGGCGGCCGGGTGGTTGGCGCGGTACCCCTGCACGGCATCCCTCGGGGCCCCGGCCCCGCGTGGCCCGAGCCGGAGCCCGAGCCGATGCCGGAGCCCGAGCCGGCGCCTAGCCGGGAGCTGGAGCCGGCGCCCATGCCGGAGACGCCGCGGGCGGACGCCCTGGCCGTCCTGCGGGAGGCCCTAAGCAGGGTGCGCGAGGGGGCCCTAGACCGCCTCCCCCCGCCCCGCCGCGCGCGCCTCACGGTGCCCCGCCTCGCCCCGCAGGAGCGGGGCGCGTCCGAGCCGGAGCGGGCGCGGGACGAGGAGGCGCAGGAGGCGCAGGAGGGGGAGGAGGCGGAGGAGGGGTACGCGCAGGAGCCCTTCTGGGACGACTCGGCGGCGGCGGAGTGGGAGGGCGGCGCCGGGGACGAGGCGGAGGCGGCGGAGGGCGGGCCTGCCTCCGCCGCCGACAGCCTCCTCGCCGGCGCCGCCGCGTAGCCACCGCACCCGGCCGCGGCCTCTCCGGTCCCTATCTCTATCTAGCTCTAGCGTAGCGCAGGCAGGCAGTAATTCAACTACCGATATCGATTACTCAGACGAGGGGGCGCGACGTCTGGCGCGGGGTCTGGAAGCAAACAGCCATCCCGAGCTCGCGACGCCGCCGTGACGCATGCACCCCCAGGCCTTCTTAGCAGTTTCGTATTCTGTAAAGATCCATTAACAGCGCTAGCATGCAAAACGCGCCGCTGAGGCGCGGCCCCCCGCAGCGCTGGCGCTAGATATAGCAGCCGAAGACGAGGAGGAAGTGGTAGGGCATGAAGTCCTCTGGGGCCCGCTCCTGCCGTCCCGGGCCCGGGGCCCATATGCATCAGCAGGCGCCGGCTTAAGGACGCCTCGGGGAGGGCGGGGGCGGCATGCAAGGCAGGGCGCACGAGGAGGCGGAGGCCGGCGGCGGAGAGCTCGGCGGCGATCGCGTCGGCCTCCACCAGCATGTGCTGCGGCGGGTGCCCGATCCTGCGCTCAGGTGAGGCAGGGGGAGGAGGGGGGGAAGGGGGGGATGGAGGGGGATGGAGGGGGGGTACGGGACGGAACGCACGGCCACTCGCCCTTCTTGAAGTCGACGATGGCGAGGCGGCCGCCCGGCTTGAGGTACCTTCGCGGGGGGTACAGGTCGGTCGAAGAATTCGAGGGGGAGGGGGTACGCGCGCGCACTTTTCGCGCAGGCCCGTGAAGTAGCGCTCGCGCTGGAAGATGTGGTGGTACACGTTCACGCTCACGATCTGCGGGGAAGGGAAAAGGAAGGAAGAGAGTGGATATGAAGGAAAAAGGAAAGGAAAAGAAAGGCTCACGAGGTCGCATCGCTCGGGGAGCGCCGCGTCGTCTTTGGAGGCGAGGACGGGCCGCGCGTTCCCCAGGCCCTCCCTCTCGAAGCGCTTCCGCAGGAACTCGACCATGTTCGGCTCCGGGTCGCACGCGAAGACCGCCGCGGCGTGCCGCGCGAGCCGCGAGGAGAGGAAGCCCGTCCCCTGAAAGAGAGGGCGCTCAGAGGCGCGGAGAGCGCGCGCCCCGCGGCGGGCGGCGGGCGCACGGCACCGACGTCCGCCACGACGTCGGTCGCCTTCACGCCGAGGCGCTGGATGATCTCCTCGGGCTTCTGCCAGTCCTGCCTGTTCTCCTGCGCGAGCGCTTCAGGCGGCCGCGCCCCGGGAGCCCCGATCGGCCGCCCTGTGCGTCATGCAGCTGGGGCGAGAGAGGCGCGCACCGCTTCGAGCATCTTCGCGGCCTTCTCCGGGTCATCCCTGGCACACGTACGCGCTCAGGAGAGCGCGCGCCGCCTCCACGAGCGGCGGGATGGCACCAGCGCGTCGGGTCGACGTCCGCTCCGTGGTGGTGGTGGTGGTGCGCGTGCCCGTCTCCGTGGTTGCCGTGGCCGTGGCCGTGATGGCCGTGGTGCCCGCCGTGGCCGTGCCCGTGCCCGTGGCCCGACATCAGTTCGATCCGTGCACGTATCCCCCAAATTAAAGGATGAAGCACGCGTTCTCGGCAGCGCCGCCGCCCCTGGGCGGGCTGCGGCAGCGCGCATCGATCGGTCCTGCCGTGAAAAGTCTCGTACAGCACGCGATTCCGCGCCAGCGCAATAGCCGCTCGAGTGCGACGCTTGGACCCGTGTGTGAGGCCGGCGGGGCCCGCGCGGACGCGGCGGGGCAGCAAGCAACAGGCGGATCGGAGGCATCTTCATCGCGCAAGGTGCATGCGCATATCGAGGCGCCCCGCGCCGCTGGCGAACCGGCCGCGGCAGCTGCCGCCGGGCCGTACGCGTGCTCGCGTGCCGATCGCTAGCGCTCACTCGCGAGCGCGCAGGTACGCGCTGCGCGCAACTTCTACTCGGGGTCGCCGCTGGAGCGGGCGGCGCACCTGCGGACGGACCGCGAGTGGGCGCGGCGGGCCTTCCGGAGCGAGCGGACGCGCGTGCTGCCCATGTGGGGCGAGGCGGTAGCGGTGCTGGGACCCTCGGCCTCGGAGCGCGCGGCGGAGCCGATCCTGCTGCCGGGCGGCAGCGAGGCGCTGCGGGGCGTGGACCCGCTCGCCGAGGACGCCTCCGTCTTCTTCCTCGGGATCGAGCGCCGGAGCGGCGAGCCGCTCCTCGCCGTCGACTTCCAGGCGGCGGGGCTGCCGCCCCCGTTCCCGCCCCCGGAGCCCCGCGCCTCCCGCGACCCGGTGCCCCGCCCTCTTAGCGTGAGCTTTTCCCGCCCTTATATAATTAGCTGACTCGGGGCCAGGACCACGTGGCGCTGAAGGAGGAGCGGGAGGCGCGCTTCGCGGGCCTGCGGAGCGTCGGTCCGATGCTGGCGGACGACGACGACGCGGCGGCGCTCGCCTACGCCACGGGCATCGTCGCCTGGGCCCGCCGCAGCCGCCACTGCAGGTCCCTCCGGGCCTGCCCGGCGCCGGCGGGCCGGCTTGACGCCCTCCGGATCCGCGCAGCCGGTGCGGGGCGCCGGCGGCGATGAAAGAGCTGGGCTTCATGCGGCAGTGCACTGACGCCGCCTGCGGCGCCAAGGAGTTCCCCCGCACTGACCCCGCCGTGCGCCCCGACCTCTCCTGGTCCTGTACCCCCCGTTCCGCGAGCGGGCGGCCCAGGTGATCATGCTGGTGACGAGCGGGGAGTACTGCCTCCTCGGGCGCAAGGCCGCGTGGGCCCCCCAGCGCTACAGCACCCTCGCCGGCTTCATGGAGCCGGGTACGCCGTTTCTGCGGCGGGAGGGTACACCGTTCGCGCCGCGCCACTCACAGCTGCGCGGCGCAGGCGAGACGTTCGAGGAGGCGGTGGCCCGCGAGGTGGGTACTGCGGCCGCACCCTCTCACGTCGTCTCGTACCCCCGTTAATTTCGTACCCCGCCGCTTCTAGACGCTGGAGGAGGCGGGCGTGCGCGTGTGCCCCAGCACCGTTCGCTACCACTCTTCGCAGGCGAGCCCGTACCCCCTATCCCTTGGGAGGCCGTACCCCCGGCCAATTGCAAGCTTCTCACTCTGCGCGCAACCCGCAGCCCTGGCCATTCCCGGCTTCCCTCATGGTCGGCTTCTACGCCGAGGTGCCCTTCGAGGGCAGGGGTACGCGATCGTCGATCCTCTCGGCCCGCCCCCGCGGCGTTTCGATTGACCTGTACCCCCGCAGACGCGCTGAGGACGGAGGTGGACGAGGAGGAGATGGAGGACGTCCGGTGGTTCCACAGGCGCTGGTGCCCTCCTGGCCCCCCTCCTCCCCTCCTCCCCCTCCTCGCCCCGGGCTTGGATCCGAAGAGGATCTTGACCTTCTCTCACTTTCTTCCCTCCCTCCCTCCCCCTTCCCCCCTCCCTTTCCCTCGCCCCCCACGCCCCTCGCAGGCTGCTCTCCCGGGTGCTGCCCGACCGCTTCCCTCCGGACTCGGACCCCGAGGCCGATGGCGAGTGGGCCGGCGACCACCCCGACCTCGACCGGTGCGACCACGCCTCCGCTGGCCCCCATGGCCTAGCAGCACGCGACGCGCCTGCAGCTGACGCGTCGACGTGGGGACAGGTTCGCGATCCCGGGGAGGGCGTCGCTGGCCCGGCGCCTCATCCTCGACTGGCTGCTCCCCGGCGATCGCGACCGCGAGGCGCACCCCTAAAGCTAAGCCTAGCGCGGATCCGGATTCCATTGTGCGAGAAGCAGCACGGGCCCAGGGGCGCGCACTTTGAAACTTCTATTTCAATACACAAGCACGCAAAACGATCGTTCGGCGAGAGTTATTGATCATCATCATCATCATAATCATGGCGGAACGTGTTTCCTTGCCGTATTGAGGTGCAGCCTTCGCGAACCTTCACGCCGCCGCAGGGCGCGTAGGATGGGTCCGAGATGCGACACATATACAACTCCCGGCTTTTAGACCTCGGCTTATTTAAATTGATCTCGTTAGTATATAACCTGTATTTATAATATATCTATCGTGAATATGTGTGTGTTTTATCGGTGATTTGTATTTATTTTATCGTGGGTTATAGCTTCTTTTTAATAAAATATGTGAAATATGTATAGTTTCTTTGATCTTTATGTATATTCTCGATGAGTAGACTTATATATCTCGTGAGTTTTATTATATTAGAGGTGTGACTCAACTTAGTTTAATTATAACTTGCCTCAGTCTAAAAGCCGGGAGTTGTATATGTGTGTTTGTTCTGAATTTTCAATATAAAAGCGACGATCACGCGCCGTTTCATCATAAACAACTACCATGAGCTGCATGGAACGTTCTGCATGCGGCTCTCTATAAAACAAAGTAGATCTATGATATATTATGATTGATTGTTTTGTATTTTAATTGGTCTTATTCAGTGTTACAGGTGTTACAGGTTCATCCCAAACTTTGCCCTAGGAGGGGGTCTTGGTTCCCGAGTTTGGGCAAGACCTGTAACACCTGTAACAACGTAAACAATTATCATGTGCTGTATGAAACATGTCGCGCGCATCGAGAGTGTGCGGCGCACTGTGCGGCGGACTGTGCGCAACGTAAATGTATGAGTTTCGCATCGAGATCGATCGGCTACTCATAGGAAACTACGCAATCTATCGCAACTACTCAAAGAAACTACGCAATTTAATACCGGGAACTACTGAAAAGATACCAAAACTACGCAACTACGCAACTTTTTGAAAACGTTTGAAATTCGGGGCGGGAAAAATTTAGAAAAGTGTAAAACTTGCGTAGTTGCGTAGTTTTGGTTTCATTTGCGTAGTTTTGGTTTCGAATTGCGTAGTTTTTCAGGGAAAGTTGAGTAGTTTAAAGTAGTTTATATATTATAAAGTTGTTTCTTATTAATATCAATATGATTCTATGATATATACCATGCTTTCTCTACTGAAAAGAGCGCCGGCATGCTACAAAGGGAAGCTACGCAATCGTTTCGCACTGAAACACAACAGTTTTATAGGCTACACAATAGTCTCGCACTGAGAAGCATGCGGGCAATCGGAGACTACGCAATTTAACGTAACTACGCATGAAAACTACGCAATCTGATCGCTTTTAATACCGAAAACTACGCATTTAATACCAAAACTACGCAACTACGCAACTTTCTGAAAAAATTTGAGAGTAGGGGGGGAAAAAAATTAGAGAAGTGAAAAACTTGCGTAGTTGCGTAGTTTTGGTATTAAATGCGTAGTTTGCGGTATTAAGTTGCGTAGTTTAACATAGGTAGTTGAGTAGTTTAAAGTAGTTTTAATTAATTATAAAGTAGTTTATTATTTATCTTATTGTTATCAGTCTGAGACTCTATGAAAATCGATTGACCTTAGTGTGAAACAGTGCGCCCCGCCCACTATGCAAGATACATGCCTTTTTAATGCATGAGTTATGGGACTCCATATGCTGTCCAATGGATTGTGCAAGTGATACTTCGGCTTTCAGATAGAGTAGGGGATGCTATGAATGTCACATAAATTGTTGTATAGGTAGATGTGGAGTTTGAGATTCCAATTCTAAAATCTACATCCCCGGGGTTTGTTGCAGGAGTTCCTTCAAGTGTGGCAGTTACAACAGGTGTCTTAGTGTAAAAAGCAGGATCCCAATTCAAAACCTGTGCATGCTGTGTTCTCTGACCTGCACTTATAGCACCACTGTAAGCTTGAAATTTTCCTGACTTAAATCGTCTTTCTATATCATACCAAGTTGGAAGTTGGCTAATTGTATTCGTGGTTCCCGCATTCATTGCATAAAATGCTCTTGCATAAGCATTTCCGCGACAGAGTAGGGTTTTATCATAAAAGTTTGCTGAATTGTGGAAGAACCAAGTTTCCTCATTTGTAGGCGATGCAGGTGTTACTATTGAACCCGATCCTACATACATAGTATTATTTGCTGTGATCGTATTGGCTGTGAATGGATCAAAAGAAGGCAAATCTGTGATTTCTGATTTAGTGTGAGTGTGGGCAAAATCTGTAATATTTGCCTTTGTGTGAGTATGGGCAAAGTCGGTGATATCTGATTTAGTGTGAGAGTGAGGTCCGACAGTTGTGGAAGCTGTTGGTTTCCCGTAAATGTTGTCCCAATGCAAGAAGCCACTTTGTGATGATACAGCAGGGTTTTTACTCCAACCAACAAGACCCACAAGGTAAATTCTTCCTATTCTTCCTTGAACACCCACTTTACTCAGCCCTTCACAATTCACCCCGACATATTGCCTAAACTCTACACTCGGATCAGCACCAGGAGAATAAGCATTTACTCTCGAAAGAGTATAGGAATTGGTTGATGGATAAACTCCTACAACATCAAAGTATCTACTATTGTATTGACACACATAGAAGATATAGCATGTCTTCATTCCCGCGGGGACAGTCCATAACATCTTGTAGCCACTACAATCTTCATCACCAGAAGCCCATGTGTTTGCTCCTGAATAAGGAGATATAAATGTGAAAAATCTCCAATCACCTGTGCGATCTGTGGAAAGACCATTTGTGGCATCAAAGTTAATTGGAGATGTGTATGTTGGTTTATTTATCAGATCATCGTAATTTCCTGTCGTTGCAACAGTCGCAAGATTAGGTCTATCTGTGATATTTGACCAAGCATGAGTATGGGTTGCAGGAGGGAATGTTAAAGGTTTATCTGTGATATTGTTCCATGCATGACTGTGAGTTTGAAGTGCAACACCCAATTCGGTTTCATCTATATAATTTTTGCTTTGCAGGTAATCGTCTGTGACCACACCTGAAAGGGTCTCGTTGTGCAGGTTTTTAGCCGCCATTCTCTGATTGGCTTCAATAGCCCCACCTGATAGCGTTTTAATCCAAGCGATCTCAGCTTTACTGTAATTATCAGTTGGTTGCCCAACAAGTGGAATATAATTGAGTTTATCCCGAGTGAAAACTATCTTAGGTCTTGATCCATCCAAGCTGCTGACATCTGTCACATTTACATGGACAGCTGCTGAGAAGTCTTGATAACCCGCAGGATTGGAGGGAACACCGAACCCATCCTTTGGAATATCGTTTTTGTAATAGCTTGTCACATAGATATTGGGGAAGGTGTCACCTGGGTTAACATAGGCTACATCTTGCACTCGGAATTGAGGCAAGCTTCGGACAAATAGAGGTCCTGTCATTCCACTGCCTGCATCAGCCCCTTTGAGGTGAACATAGTGCTCATTCAAAATAGTTCTTTCCGCAATATTGCAGGATTTATAAAGGGAAACCCCCATATTCACAGGTTCGACTTTTGAGAATTCAGGTTGGTTATTGATCTCATCCCATGTATGCTCATGGGTTGCAGGTGGGAATATTGAAGGTCTATCTGTGATATTCGACCAAGCATGAGTGTGGTTTTGTATCCATCCCTGCACCACATTGGATGTAGTGTAGTTTGGAATTATAGCGTTTGAACCTACTATTAAATTTTTAATTTGGACATAGTCAGAAGCAATTCGCAGATTTTCGGGATAATAAAGCGATTGCGTTTTTGGGAAGCCGTAATAATCCTGAATATAGTATCTCACCCTTTGCTTCTCCTCAAACGACAATGCTCTGTTGAAAATGATGTATTCGGCTATATCACCTATGAAATAGTTAACACCCATCCTACTGAAAGTTGAAGGTGGAAGGTAATTTGTTCCTGTAAAGGTTCCTACATCTTGTCCTCTGATTCCAAAGGTTATGCTGTTTGAAGTTATGGTGGTGTCCCAATAATTAGCTGAATGGGAAGCATAATTGGTGTTCACTCGTGGGGCTGTGTAACCCACTCCATTACTCGTAAAAGAATACAAGCCAAATAATAAGGAGTTTGTATAGCCAAACTCTATTTTATGGGTTCCATCAGGTGATGCAAAATCTAAATGAACTGTTTGCCAATTTGGTGCAGAGTAGTGACTGCCTACATAGAACAGTGTCATGCCCTCTGACCAATCAACAGTCACAGAGTAGTTTATGAATGCTGACGCAGTATATCCACCCGACTTTCTTACTACTTTTTGGTTGTTGAATGAAGGGTTTGCTACGACAGCACCACTGCTCCCGAAAAATGGGAAAGTAATCCCTGAAATAAATGGAACTGCTGATGTCGCCCTATTGGGGATGAACTGTGACTGAGGATTTGTATTAACAGGAAGCCCATCCATTCTCATTGTTAGAAGGCATTTCGGTGTGGTTTTGGCAGGGTCAGTGTTGGAAGTAATGGGGTAATAGGGTGGATCATAGTAGACATCGATTTCTGTATTTCCGTCTCCTATTTTCAGCTTTCCCTTTACATTCAGGTTACATGTAACTGTAAGATTGCTACCAATCCAAGCGGATCCTGTGTTGCTACTGTTTATTGATTTCACTGTTCCATGCACATCCAAATTACTTGTGGTAAGATTGCTTGTTATAATAAGATTTCCATCTATTGTTCCCCCTGATTTTGGCAAGTAGTTGTTGAGCCACCCTAATGTAACATTACTACTTGTGAGAGGAGCCAAGAGTTCGTTTAATGTAGCTGCACTCACCTTCGAGACAAGCCATCCCTGAACAGTATTTGAAGAGGTTAGAGGAGCTATTTGAGCATTCACAGTTGCTGTATCAGCCTTAGTAGCAAGCCATCCCTGAACTGTGTTAGAGGAGGTTAGAGGAGCTATCTGGGCATTCACAGTCACTGTATCAGCCTTTGGAGCCAACCAACCCTGCACCACATTGGATGTAGTGTAGTTTGGAATGGTAGCGTTTGAACTAACTATTATGTTCTCAATGTGAACATAATCAGCAGCGATTCGTAGATTGTCAGGATAATACAGTGATTGCGTTTTTGGAAAACCGTAATAATCCTGAATATAATATCTCACCCTTTGCTTCTCCTCAAATGACAAGGCTCTGTTGAAAATGATGTATTCGGCTACATCACCTATGAAATAATCGACTCCCATTCGATTGAAAGTGGAAGGGGGAAGGTAATTTGTTCCTGTAAATGTTCCTACATCTTGTCCCCCAATACCAAAGGTTATAGCATTAGAAGTTATGGTGGTGTCCCAATAATTGGCTGAGTGTGAGGCATAGTTAGTATTAACTCGTGGAGCTGGGTAACTCACCCCATTACTCGTAAATGAATACAAGCCAAATGATAAAGATGACCCATACCCAAATGCTATTTTATGGGTTCCATCAGGAGAACCAAAATCTAAATGAATTGTTTGCCAATTTGTTAATGAATAGTGACTGCCTACATAGAACAGTGTCATGCCCTCTGACCAATCAACAGTCACAGAGTAGTTTATGAATGCCGCCGCAGTATACCCACCTGACTTTCTTACTACTTTTCGGTTGTTCAATGCAGCATTAGCTGCAACAGTTCCACTACTTCCCCAAAATGGGAATGTTATCCCTGAAAGGAACGGAACAGCTGATGTTGCCCTATTTGCGATAAACTGATTATAGGGGTTGGTATTAACAGGTAACCCATCCGGTCTGATAGTTAATAGACATTTCGGAATGGTTGTAGCAGGGTCAGTGTTGGAAGTAACAGGGTAATAGGGTGTGTTATAGAAGACATCAATGTTTGTATATTTGTCTCCAATTCGCAAGTTACTGGTAACTGTAAGGTTTTCATTTATTTTCAAATTGCTTGTGATCGTTCCACCAACAAGAGATAGGTAGTTAGACGAAACAAAGTTTTGAGTAGCCACAGGCATTTTTTGTATATATATGTTACTTGCCCCAATTATAGGTGCCACAATGGGCACATCCGAATTAACGAGATTGCAAGTGATGGAAAAAATCGTTTTGGGGGCGAACAGATTGCAATCAAAGGTCACAGTGGCGGGATCGATAGTAGGATCGACATTTGAACAGATCTGAAACATCCACCCACCCACACAGTTGCAATTTAAATTGCGAAAGGCTGTGCCTGCCATCGCATCCACATAGCCGATCCCATTTGCAATGTCATAGATGTGACCAAACTCGTAACCGAAAAGGTCATTCCATAGGTTAGAAGCCATAGCTCCCATCACATAGCCTTTTAGATTAACAATTAGGTCATTGGATTCACTGGGTATATTGGCATGGGTTATATAAAATTGATTATCCAATACAGCATTCTTTACTGTCGTTTCTACTATGGGTTCCGTCATTATTTCTCTATTATGGCATAATACAAAAATTAGGGTCGCTACATAACATTTGGAACATGTTCATATATTCTCCCTTCTCGCTGTGCCATTTCCGCCATAAAGTCTGCATTATCTTTTATTATTGATTCAGCCATTCGTTCTGCTCGCGATTTTTTGGGTGCTGCCCTACTTGCTGGTGGTTGATCAGTTCTCACTACACTAAGACCATGCCCCTCGGCTGACCTCACCTCTAACCCCACATCTCCTTCGGCTGTTTGGGTCACATTCAGTTCAGGTGTTGAGTATTTATTACCTGCTCCTGCAATGGTTCTGTCTATGCAAGCACAACATAAAGCTCGGAATTTGTATGCAAGCACAAGCCCAAGAGCACCAAGAATAGGCAAGAGAATCATAAGCACTAACGTTCCTGGATCAGTTCCCGGTGCTCCGACTGGATTAGTAGGATTTGTGGGATTATTAGGTGGTGTGTTTGGATCTGGATCAGTTGTAGGGGGATCTTTTGAATCGGGATCTGGGTTAGGCTGGTTCGGATTGGGATCGTTTGGTGGCGGCTCTGTCGACCCTGCTAATGATGTCGGCGCTGTGTATGCATTTGCAAACACGATGGGAGCCGTCGCTGGATTTCCTGTGGAAGACCCTGTGATTGCACCATAGGTATCTGACAGATATTTATACAATTCCTGTGTCACAGGCGGATTACTCACAGATCGACACACCCAAATATTGCATGTGGTATCATAGACTGTGTCCCTGATAAAGGGCGGTAGAGCCGTCCCACTGAATGACTCAAAGAGTCCATTTCGCGATAGCAACCTATGTCCTGTATCACAATTTCCACCCTCAAAATATTTGGTAGCCGAAATCGCACCTTGCACATAAATATTGCATGTCGAGTGCAATCCAATGTTATTTAGGTTAGGAGTGTATCTGTCATCGAGCCGGACAGTGCACACCCATGGGGAAGCGGTTTTTATATATTTCTTATCGCCCACTTCGATTACATCTGTATTTGGGTGGCTGTCAAGCTGAGTCCAAACAGCATCATACCTGAAAGTGTAATAAACTAAGAGTCCATCTGTGGACGATGTGAAAGTAAAGAAGGTCATAAAGTCCGTGGATCCAAAGAAGTGAGCATTGGTCGATGTTAGGGTGACTCTGGGATAGCTCATGTCCACAGTCTCAGAGGGATATGGAATATACGAGGTGTAATTGCGATTGAACAGGTAATAGTGGAATCCATCTGAGACATTCGAGTGAGTGGGCAAGGTGACTGTTAAGGTCTTACTGCGATTTTCAAACGTGTTCTGTATGACAATGTTACAAGTATTAATATATCGAGAATCGAAAAAGTAATTATTTGTGACTCTGTTATCGATCACAGTCGCATTGGTTCCATTAAACACAAAATTCTGCCCATTGATCCTTGTAGTATATAGGTCGGTCACATCGAGTGGATACTTTATTTTTAATCTATCAGTATCATCATACTGGGGAGTCTGACCCACAGCTGACCACCCTACTGTGTATGGGGGATATTCGAATTTCGCTGTGGTGGCATTATATGTATAGAAGTAGACACCGACTGGGTAGCCATTGATATAAGTATGAATCGTAGGATCGGCTACAAGATTAAAGCCTGTGGTGGTGACATTCTCTGCTCGAAAAACGGTAGTATATTTGGGTGCTGGTGTTATGCCTCCTGTGGGCTGGGCGAAATATCGATTGGTATCTACTATGGTAACAATTGGTGGGGCATTATATGTCGATGTGAAGGTAATAGGTATACTAATCGACTCTGACGGAGTATATCTATAATAGTAGCCATTTACCATACTTAATAATTCTGAGCTCGGGAACGACCTGCTACCTGTCTGAGTCATAGGGGTAAACGCTTTGATATTGTGGTATGATATACTGGGTGTCGGGGAGTTTACCAAAGCGACAGCATCTGCGAAATCGGACTTTGTTATATAGAGCTCTTTAAGATATTCTCGTTTGAAGGGGTTTGTGGGTTCGCCTATCTGTATATTGGAAGCTGGGAAGGGGACGACATTATTTACCTGTAAATCTCGGTAAACCTTTACTCTGGCTTGCTATCAAATATAGGGGTGACATAATTGATAGTGAGAGTGAAGCTCACATTAGCTATGCTGTTTAGCGAGTTGTTTCGGATAATGAGAGTATTTGTTCCAACATATTGGAACGAAACCTGAAACCCTGTGGAGGTGATATTATGGACATATGCCTTGTTATATTCATCAGTGAAAGTAATTTGATTATAGTAAACTGTATGATCGACCAAGGTAACCGTAGGTAAAATCTCGAAACCTGTGACACCCAATTGACCCCATGTAAATGTGTAGGTCGGGCTATCAGCATACACCACATAGACTTCAAGACCTGCGAATTTCTGCGGGTATCCCTCGACAGTGTAGGTCTCAGTTCGCGAAACTGAGCGGGCAAGGTTGCTATTAAAGTCGTTGTAGCTGATCAGAGCTCTCTCATCAGTGGGTAAATCACTGGGTCGGACTGAGTGATTAAATGGAAGGATTATATTACTTGTTTTTGAGGTCGTGCTATAAAGGTTAGTCGTGTGCAAGTCATCAAACCACCCATCATAGGCATACACATTGAGCCATTTCTTAACAGCATCAGTGTTAGATTGCCCGAGATTAAACTGATGATCGAGCAAAGGCACCAAATCGCGGGATAAATACATGATCGCATCAGTGATGGTGATAGCCCCTGTTAAAACAGCGAGCCCTGCCGTGTTTGCTGCGGTAGCAATTGATAAACCCGAGATTTCGAGATCCTGGGCTACATCTCGCTCGTTTCTGGTAAATCGTTCGCTATAAAACTCCTTAACAAGGTCGACCCCCATGACATCAATTAAATGCGGTCGAGTGAGGGTGATATTGCTTGTGATTCTCTGCGAATATTTAACAGGATCCCATTCGACGACAGCTGTCAGTGGGATGGGGCGGGCTTTATTGATTTCGTGCTGAAAGGTTCGCACTGTGGGGAAATTGCTGCCAAAGAATGCAACAGGCGAGCCCCCATGATATATTACGAGGGCTGAGTTATCAGTGCCATAGGTAAATGGGAGATTGCTGGTGATATCAATATATTCGAGGTTGCTCTGATTTAATAGGAAGTCCTTTACCACAAGGTTCGAAGATATGGTCACATTGGAAGCGGTAATGTTACTGCTGAGCTCGAAACCGTCATCCAAATACAAGGTTTCCCGAGTGATAAAGGGGAGATTCGTGATACTCATTTGTAATATAAGATTATTTTAACCCGATAGCACCTCTAATATAAAGCTGTGATTAACGCCATTAAAGTTGACTACATTATTGTAGGCGTCGAGCCATTTAATTGTGAGGGTGTCTATGTCATAAGCCTGATCGTGGGAATTAAAGAACTCCACAGTATCGATTCTGCGGAATGTCAGGTAGTAAACAAACGATCCCAAGGGGCTGGTTAGTGGGATCTTAGCGAGGTTTGCATTTCCGCCCTCATCTGTCTTTGCTGCCACCATATACCTGTCGTAAAAGGGCGTAAACTCTTTAATTTGTAGGTAAACATAGGGGGTCGGATTTAGATTAATCGCATTCGGGAAAGTCACTGCATGTTCGAGAGGGAATGGAAGCACAGATATTCCGGCGGGGTATTTTGTTTTGCCCTCATAGGCTTGTAGAAATGAGTATTTTGGATTGCTGGGTGTGAGGGGTAAATAGTCTACCGTGAGATGCTCTGAACCCTCACCAACTGGAATTGTTTGATACATATCCCCTTTGATCATTCCATGGAACCTTGCAAAGTCGTCATGTGCACAGCTCAGTGTGAGGGGAATGCTCGAATAAAACGTAATTTTCATAGTCGCTGGATTATAGAGCCACTTGTAGTATACTGTCACGCTTTCGCTTGTGAGAGGGTTTACATCGACAAAGCTGCCCGAATAGCCTAAGTTCTTATTACCATATCCCCAAACCGCTGGGGTGTAGTTTCCTATATCAGGGAAAGGGGAAAAGGTGATGCTGTTCGTCATTCCCTGTATGGTCACGCCTCTGGAATTATCGGTGACAGCATAAATCGTGTTCGGGAGCTCGGCACTCGCAATGCGCACCCCTTTTACGTTTAGAAGCCGCTGGGAAAGCTTAACTGTATATTCTCCCGGGTGCCCTGCACTGCGCTCAATAGAATCGATATTAACATTGACCCTCGTAAACTTGCCATTATAGAAATCGTTAACTGGCTTCCGAATCATTTTTATTTCCTATTAATAAAGAATAAAATGCGCGAGTATCTCAGCATCAGTAGCCGTGATCGATCAGAGGGCTCGGCTCATTCCTATAAGGTGACCCTTCCAAAGCAATACCACAATGTGAAGAGCATCGCTGTGCGACAGATCGAATTTTCCAACACGATTCCGACGGTTCCAAGCCCTCAATTCTATACTGAAATCGGGGAAACGAAAGCCGAGGATGCTAATACGATTTTCATATCATTTCCTTACCGATTTTCGAGCGGTCAGCTGAATGGTGCCACTCAGGAAATCAGAGACTCGCAAGCAACTGCAATATACGAAGCATACAAAGCGATAGATTTCGGCGACCAAGGCAACTATATACCGCCTGATTACCTAAACACTTTCAGAAGATATACCCGATACAGAGACGTAGCAATTACGATCCCTCCTGGCACATACTCGACTGGAACCGACCTTGCCACTGCAATCGATAACATCTTAACGAAAAATGGAACTGGCAACTACATCAAGGATATGATCGACACAAAAATTAATCCAAGCTACGCATCGACAGGGGGAACCTTTTACCCGGTGGTGAGATGTCGTTTTGAGAGCACATTAAATGCCATATGCTTTTATTCGAGTGATTATGTCTACATAGCTTTCACGAAATATGGACCGAGTAATGCCACTGGGTCTACTGCGAATGAGAGAAAGGTGCTCGCCTATCGCACGATGACTCTTCTTGGGTTTACATCGATCAGAGAGAATATAGTGATAGATCAATACAACGGATCGGGCTATACAGCCTTTGCTGGGAGTGGTGTCGTTTACTCAGCTGGTGATGCATTCCGCAATTATAATTCGACGGCTCTGGTCTTAGGCATAGCCGGAGGCACTGCCCCTGATTATACACCGGATAATGCAATAGTTTTAAAGATCACAGAGCCGGACTGCTCGCTTTTTACGACATGCACCGAGGCTACTAATGGATTCCTCGCTAAGATCCCGATTTCGAAAGGCACAGCCTATGCTGATGCTGAGCTAATTAATTATGGGGCGGATGCTTTCACGAAATACTTTAACACCCGCCTCTCCTTTGATAGTTTAACCGTTCAAATTCTCACGGAGAGCGGTTATAGGTATTTCCTCGGAAGCTGCGAGCACACATTCATTTTGGAAATTACTATGGGAGTGGATGAGCCCGACGACGATTTACAGCGCATTGTTAATAAGGGATTCGCGAAAATGCTATATGAGGACTACCCTCATTGCGGAAATTTAACGAATGCGTTGAGTGGGGTGGCTGTAAAAAATAATCCGTTCTTCTAAAATTAATTTCTCAACGGAAGATAAAACGAAATATGGATCCCACGACCTCGCTTTCCCGCCTCACGCTCAAATCCGTCCTGGAAACCCCGGAGGATTACAAGAGCATGCTTTTGGATCGCGGATTTATTGTGGGCGTTGATAAACAATTCAAGCCTTCTCGTGTTGAGGTGCTCCCAATTGCGGATCCCGGCAATCTGTTCTCCTCTACTGGTGCTACCACTCGTGTGGTCTTCTATCTCCCTCGCTACAATTGGTGCAATGGTATTAGCCTCCAAGTTACCATTCCATCGGCGAAGGCGCTGACTGCCATCGCCAAGACCTCTGCTGACTGCTCGGCTGATCTATTCAATACTGGATTCGTCCGCGGGCTTCCTGGATCGTTTGTTCAGCGAGTCAGCATTAAATACGGGTCGTATGAGCAAATTATTCCCGCTGAGCGACTGGTAGATTACGCCTTCCTCGCTAACTCTCCGGCTGAATTCGAGCAAAAGAAGCGCAAGCATGGGCTACATCTCGGACCGAAGGTAGAGGGCGGCAACCAAGCTGGCGGCATTTTTACCATGCGAATTCCGAGCTTCCTCGATGCTGGCGTGCCCATCGGTGCGCTCCCATCCGAAATCGCGGTCGAAGTATATTTCCAAACCCCTGCGCTGCTCGAAACTGCGGCGGTTCCTGGCGTTTACGCTCAGAATAACACGACTGCAATTACTGCTGCCAATTCTACTGATGGCGAGACGACGCTTGCTGTTGCGGCTGCTTTCGGAAATATTAAGACCTTAGCTCACCCTAATGCCACTGCGATTTTCGATAGTGCGGCTCTCACACCTACACCTGCTCTTGCGAATCTGGAAATGACGACCCCTCGTATTATTATGGATGCTGTTAACATCGATGAGGAAACGATGGGCGAAATCATTACTCGTGTTAAGACCTCTGGCATCGCCATCCCCTACACTGATATTCAGTTTGCGGATTATACCGGTCTTGCTCTCGGCTCTGGTCTCCGCCTGTCACTATCTCAAATTTCGGGACTTGTTTACGCACTTGTTGTCAAGGTTCGCGACGAAAACACACTCGGCGATAATAAAGGAGGGCACTCTACTGTCCGCACCCTTGCGTTCGATGATAATGTCGTGATGCAAGTTCTAAATAACAACAATTACCTATATTCCAACACTGGTGTCCCGCTGCAATCCGCGGCTATGGAGCTCGCCGATAAATTCAAGATGACTAACTGGATCGATAGCAACAAGCGCCCCATTTACACTGGCTTCTGCTTTGCTCTCGATGGTAAAGCGGCGCTCAAAGGTGAGAAGGCGACTGGCTACGTCGATCTAACGCAATCAGCGTCGAGCTTCCTAATCCTCACACCCAATGGCACACCCCTCGCCACCTGGTCGAAGGTCAGTGTTCAGATTTCGGCTTACTGCCACAATATCCTTGTAATGAATGCCAACGGTCTCAGTAGAATATCGGCATGAGGAATGAGGGCTGTGGCGTTTCGTAATTTTTATATGTTTCTTATAAGGGAAATGGATATACAAGATCTGAGTGAGTTTGACCCGGGAAGCCTGGATTTCCCAAATCGAGCCGTTTTTGTGGGCAAAACAGCAACTGGGAAGTCAGTGTTTTTGAAATACCTGCTTTACCACAATGAGGACAAGATAGATTCGGTGATGATATTCGCCTCCACGATCTGGAATCATCAATACGACAATGTCACATCGTATCTGTATGAGGATTTCGACCATAAGCTGATCGACAATATAATAGAGAAACGCAAGGAGAGGATCAAGAAAAATGAGAAAGTCGGTAACCTGTTAATTGTGCTGGACGATTTTATTGATAATCCGAGTCTATCGATGTCAGGAAAGGGTGAGCCTATATTAAATCGTCTTTTCACGGCTGGACGCCATCTGTTTGTGTCCGTGTGGATTTTGTCACAGAAACTCACGAAGATCTCGCCGACACTCAGAGTAAACGCCGAATATATATTCCTGTTCTCATTGCCGAATAGAAAGGAGATGGAGAGCGCCGAGGACGAGTTTAATCCATACGAAAAGCGGTGGTTCGAGAAGGTGATGACCGAATACAGTCACAGCTATCAGGTGATCGTGGTAAACAATGCGAAATATAGCCTGGAATTCTCTGTTGGCAAGGCTGATCCGGTGCCCGACGAATATAAATTCAAGCGCTTCTTTAAAAAAGCGGCGGACGACATAAAGACCGCTGGTAAACAGCCGGTAAAACCGACGTCGGGCGCGGTAAATGGTGACCAACCCCAAACCACCGATATTACGAAGCCTGTGAGTGGAAACGTCGCAACCTTAAAGCGATCCACCAAACGAATAATCGAAGCCGACCTACTTAAAGACCCCAATCTATTGCTGGCATACCAAGAAAAGCGCCGCCCAAAATTTGCAAAGAAATTGGGTAAATTTTGAATAAATTTCTCGCATAATGATAAATGCCACCCAAGAACTCGCGGAAAGCGATCCAAATGGAAGATCAAAGCGCTGTTGTCGCTGGCAAGATTAATCCTGCGGAGGATGCTGGTCGCACTGGTGGTGCTGCGGCTTCTGACCAAATAGATTTCGACCTAATCGATCCGAATACCAAGGTTTCAGAGCGTGCTCAAAAGGTGGATGCTAAGCGGGAGCCGGTCGATTCCACTGACAGAAAGCTGGCGGATCAATCCCTCGCTGAATCACAGCTCACAGGGGAAAAGCTTACTGATAACAAGGTGGTAAAAGCCGAAGCAACAGCCGCTTTACCTGCATCGATGGAAGCCCCTAAAAAGCGGGCATCTGTCTATGTGACCAAGGGCGAGAAAGTCGGTCAGGAATTAGAGGAGAAGTTTAGGGCGCTCGAAGCGCGACTGGCTACATACGACACTACTGTGCGAGCCTTTGATGATTTCACTAAGGAATACAAACAGCGCAAGCTGATTAAACAAGCTGTTCGCGTGGAAATGGAAAAGAAGCGGGCGACTGTTCCCGATGTTCAGACAGTCGAAAGAAAAGAGACAGTCATAGCTGAAAATGCACCAAAGCCGGGCGGTTTCGTTAACCCATCGGGTGTGCATGCACAGCCGGGTGCCAATCTGTCATCTATGTTTGGTGGGCGTCGTCGCTTCTAATGTGCAAGTCGTTCAAACATAAATGAATCCGCCCGTATTTAGAGCGGGTCTTAATATGAATTCCCTTGCAAAAGGGACAGGACGGCTCCACAAACACCATTATAAGGTCGACTAATTCGTATGGGAACAGGCGAGCAAGTAACACCCTCATTCCTTTTTCTTTTCTCCAATATTTAATACGTTGTGCAATATTAGGATCTATGAATTTCATCACACAATGCATTGAGATGTTTCACCTGCATTTCACAAGCACGTGCCATAACTCCTGCTGCGAGACAACCGTAGAGGTTGACATTTCGGACGAGGATAATGGAGGTAGGCGATTATCTGTATATTCCAACCACAGCGATAATCACGATCGCCCACGATCCCGATCGCCCTCGCCTGTGCCCGCTGACTCCAATATAATCCCACAGGTAGCAATAGAAGACGTGCAAGTATCCTATATACGACGCCGGTCGTGCCCTAATTTCGTAGAAGGTCATATTCGCGTTGATTCGCCATATCCGCCAATAAATCCGCTTTATTTGGGCGAATACGATCGCTGAAACTATTTTCGCGTTAAATAGTATCGAATGCCCGACCCTGATCTCTACGCGATCCTATACAGGAAATGCGCGCAATATGCACTGGAAGCCGCTATTAAAAAACGTAGAGACGAGCTCGATTCGGTCACAAAAAATGACAGCTCAGAAAATCATTTAAAGAAGAAATAGCAAAGACCACTGATAAAAATATTTTCTCAGCTTAAAGTAAGGTAAACCAATGGAGACGCATGCTATGACTGTGTATGATAAGAACGGGAACCCGGTAGATCTCGATAAGGCGGGCTGGCGTGTCAGGGACATATATAAACAGCGGATGCGATATAACGACGATCCCGAATATCGCGAATTAAAAAAGAAAAAGGCGCTGGAATATTACTATCGTCGCAAGCAAGAAGAGGGCATCCATAATGGAAACCGCGGGCGACCCCGCAAGTATTGAACGCAATCCGCCGCTGAACCCATTCCTCATTTTTCAAGCGGCTTTCCGATGCATATCGGCAAGCTTCCTAATCGTTTTTAGTCATCGGGAAAAAATTTGTAGGGCATTTAAAGACAACTCGCCAAAATTTGATCAGCCTAAGAAAAATTAATTTCTTGTATAAAGGTAGAAAGACATCGAAAATGGCAAAGATGACGTTGAAACAAAAGACTTTACTCCAAGAGCTCGCTGACTGGCTGCGTGGCGATGAGACCTTGTCGAAAAACACGATTATTCCCATGAAAGACGAGGTTAAAAAGCCCGCCTACACCCATAAAGGCGGTGTTTGGAACTGGGAACGATACGACGAAGCCTTTAAGTCCAATCAGTTCACTAATTGGGGCATTCTGCTGTCGAATTCGATGATGGTCGTCGATTTCGACGATGAGGAAACCTATCAGAAATTCGTTGAGATGTTTCCCGATGATTTCGATGCCCATCAGCCACTCGAAAAGACTCGTAAGGGCTACCATGTATTCTTTCGACGCCCTGATGAGTTCGATAAGCTGAAAATCACAGATAGCGCGCCGGCTTTTAAGGGATACAAGAAGGTCGACCTCAAAACCATCACTGGCACTGGCACTGCGGGACTTCTCAATGTATGCCCAAGCCCTAATAAGACCTGGGTAATTAAGCCGTGGGCATCGTCGTGCAAGTTTAATGAGCCCTCCGACGCTTTCCGTAAATGGATTATCGAGAACTACGATTACAAGCATGCCAATAATCCACAGCCGAAAGCGGGAAATTCGAGCAAGGATAATACCGAAGCTGCTATTATTACCGGGCTGTGTGGGATGGGGTTCCTATTCCCAAACATCTATGCACGCCGCGATGAGGGCTTTGACTTTAATTCGGCTAACAAGGGGTTCCTGTGTCCCTGCTGCGATGAATCCCACGATTCCAATAACTGGTGGGTGAAGAAAAAGCGAGATGGCAAGTATAACGAGTATATTGTGAAGAGTTATAGCGAGAACTGCGAGCCGAAAGAGTTCTCGGTTAACATAGAGCTGACCGAGGAAGAGAAGCACCATTTAGAAATTAATACTCTCATTGACAAGACCGTTTCAGTTGAAGGTGCCCATTATCCTGTTGCAATCATCTGCGCCAAGATCCTGAAAGCGACCACGAAATATTCAAATAAGGTCTGGTTTAACCTGAACCCCGAAAATGGTATTTGGAAATATGATAAAACGGAGAAGTCGCTACTTTCTAAGATCCCCGAGCATGTGGCACAGTGGTTCTCTAAGAGGGCGGGCTATCATCTTTCCAATGCTCTCAGGGCAAGTGGAGATGATCTTGTGAAGGAAAAAGCTGAGAAGAGCGCCAACATGTTGCTGGCAATTCATAAGAGGATTCAGAATACACCGTATCAAAAGTCACTGGAACCGCATATTATCACACAGCTGCAAGACGATGACTTTATGGCGACTCTGGACACAGTTCCCAATATTGTGGGGTTTACTAATGGCGTGTTTGATTTAAATAATATGACTTTCCGCAAGGGGACGACGGAAGATATGGTGAGCAAGACTGTCGGCTTTGATTACTGCGAGGAAGTTGATGAGGCAAAGGTTAAAAGACTGAAAGACATTTATTTGGATATCTGTGGCGGAGATATGGAACTCTACAATTACCTGATCAGCCTCTATGCATATGCACTCACAGGTAAAACCGACCTGCAAACGTTCTATCTATTCACAGGTGTCGGTGCTAATGGAAAGAGTGTGATTGAAACGTTTATGCAAGAGACATTCGGTGATTATGCTCGCCCGATTAGCATTACTTTGCTCACACAAGTCCACAAAGCAAATAGCCCGATTCCCGAGCTTGCTAATAAGCAAGGTGTCCGGCTTACCCATGCAAACGAGCCTAATGATGGCGACAAGCTTCTATGCGGTATGATGAAGACACTGACAGGTGGCGAGCTCTGCACAGCCCGAGGACTTTTCAAGGATCCTATTGATTTCAAGCCTCGGTTTACTATGGTGATCCTGTGCAACAATAATCTGGAAATCGAAAAGCCCGACAAAGCTATTAAGCGTCGGTTCAGATCGATCCCATTCCGCTCTGTTTACTCACCTAATCCCAAAGCCGGAGAGAAGAAAGCGGACGAAACTCTCATGGAAATGTTTGAGGGCGACGAGAAAAATGAATACAAGCGGGCAAATATTCAGATTCTCATCGATATGCTCGCTACTGGCAAAGTAAAAGAGATCCTGCAAAACCCGCCGCAATCTGTCATCGAGCATAGCGCCAAATATCTCGACGACAGCGATAAGCTGGGTTCCTATCTGCGCGAAAACTACAAACCATCAGATGAGAAGGGCGCCCATGTTGCCTGCGATGAGGTATTCAAAGCTTGCGCGGAAATGATGCGAAGCTACGATATCAAGACAAAGGTTACCACTCGCACTATCAGTAACAAAGTGCTCGAAACATTCAAGATTGAATCGACTGTGACTACAATTAAAGGGAAGTCGAAGCGAGTTTATAAGGGGCTCACTAAGATCGCCAAGACACAGTTCGAAGACGAAGATGAGGACGATATTGAAGCATAAGCGACACGGAAACAATTAATAACTACATCATTTTTTAGTAACTACGCAACTACATAGCGAAGCTACGCAATTTAATACTGGAAACTACGCATTTAATACCAAAACTACGCAACTACGCAACTTTCTGCAAAAGGTTTGAGATTCGGGGCGGCAAAAATTCTGAAAAGCGCAAAAGTTGCGTAGTTGCGTAGTTTTGGTATTAATTGCGTAGTTTTGGTTTCAAGTTGCGTAGTGTTTCAAGGAAAGTCAAGTAGTTTCATGTAGTTTATTATATTAATTAAGTAGTTTATTATTTTGTATACTATATATCGTGCCATTCTCAAAATTTGACAAAGGTATATAAGCCTTTCTCTGATTGTATATACTGACAACACAATGACCGCTATCAGACCGACCTATACGCATGTCCTGACTGCGGACGAGATCACTCAAACCGCGACCATGGATATTGAAGCCACACAGGATCTTTTCAGGCGAATATTCGGTTACTACCCGAATTGCCGCGGTAAAAAGACCCGCACCCACGTCATCAAATCGGGCGATATACAACTTGTTATAGAGCTGCCCGAAAACGTAAAGCTCTCGGTCAGGAGCGTCAGTAAGCTCGCTGGGAAAAATTTGTCGGGGCGCACCATACAAAGTCCGTAAAATTTGATCATCGGGAAAAATTATTTTCAGACACAGAACCACACTAATACACACTAAGAAACATGGCGACCTATCCGGAGGCGTATGCGGAAGCCTGTCCCGTCACCTATCTGGACATGGAGGCTGTAACGACCACTCTAACAAAGGCTGGGTGCTCGAAGTGTGCTATTAATGAAAATCAGCTCAATGAGTGCAAATTCTCAAAGAAACGCTTTCAGAAACGAGTAGATAAGTTTGTAAATTCTATCGCATTTGATTCAGATCACTTCATACACTGTGCGAAGAAGAATCATTCGCGAGGAGTTGCTAGGCTTAGACTCCAACAGAAACTTGCGAAACGCGCCGAAAATGAGAAATAAAAATGTTCCCTTAGAGTAAAAGATGCCCCGCCAAACTAATCGCCTTATAAAAGAGAAAAAGGACGAAATATTAGGCTTGTTAGGTAGTCTTTTAGTCACTGGGGAGATCACCGAAGCCGAATACGATCGGAGGGCGGCGATCTTAGATCGAAAACCCCGCTTAGCTAACCTTGCGAATATTGCCGACGAGCTTTACAATCGCCTGGAAAATGTGGAGCGCTTCTATACCGAAGGGCGGCGCTTAGCCGTCATAGAACCCGATGAGGACGACGGTTTCGCAATGAATAAAGCATACGCCTGGTATAGCTATAAGGCGGATGAACAGATAATCTTAGATCCGGTGGAATTTCTCACTACCATCGCTGCAAATCTGCCTGGGCGGCTGAAAGAGAGGCTGGACGAGCTTAAAGCTATTAAGGTGCGCCTTACATTCATCTGCCGATACGTAAAAGTGAGTGATCCTAACGTTTTTATCACCAAACACATTTACAGCGATTATTTCGTAATCACAAGGTCGCGCAATATTCTCACTGAGTTAGTGGGTGTAGCTCAGCAAATGAATGAACAGATGATACAGGTCGACAGCTACCGGCTCAGTAAATTAGATAAGCTACATGTCGCCGTTTTGTCATATGCGCCGATGGGCGGTTGCTACATTGAGACCCCCGAATGGATTGGATTAAAGCGAGCCACAGTAAATATTAAGAATATCGATGGTCACGACTGTTTTAATTACGCTATCCTCGCATGGCTGCACAGAAACGACATAAACAGACACAAACGTAATGATCCGTTCCAATATAGGCGGTGGTTGACTGAACTCGACTTCTCAGGCATTACTTTCCCGGTGGCTTGCGATGCCCAAATAATCGATCGTTTCGAGGACAATAATCCCGAGCTGTCAATTAATATATATGGCGCCGACAATGCGACCCAAACCTTTTACCCATTGCACATGTCAAGTAATCCGCGTCGCAAATCAAAGGTAAACCTGCTGCTGATCGAGGACGCAAACGGACAGGGTCACTATATTACGATCATGTCACTGAGCCGCCTATTAAAGACCACCTTTGATAAAGCAAACGACGGGCGCATTTTCTACTGCGAAACCTGTTTGTCCCGGTTTAGATCACAGGAGAAACTCGATAGCCACACCGACTCTAATCGCTGTATCGATTGGCGGCTGAGTAAAGGTAAATGCCCGGAGCCCGGAAGCTTTATTACTTTCGGACTGCAACACCTAAGGAAAATGGTGTGGCTTCCTACTGTCTGCTACTGCAAGGTAGAGATGGAGTCGGTGCCGGTTCCTAATGAACCAAATAGAACCAAGCGAGAGGTAAAGTCGGTGGCACTTAATGTAGTTATGGGCTCGCATGTTGAAAATCACGAATTCGAGGGCGTGGATCCGCTGGGTCAGATGTTTACCACGTTAGGGGATCTGTGCCGCGAGATGCTTAATACCCTATTTACCAACACGCCTATGATCCCGCTCACAGAGGCGCAAAAGCAAGCCTATAAGCTCACCAAGCACTGCTATATATGCAATCAGCGGTTTACCCACGAAAACTTCCCTGTGCGCGATCACTGTCACCAAAGCGGCGATTATATAGGAAAAGCTTGCCGAAAATGCAATTTACATAGGAGGATCTCAAAGCAAACGAAAGTAGCCGTGGTAATTGATCGGATGGACGAGTGCGGACATGCTCTATTCAGGAAAATCGCACAGCAAGACGATAAGCTGCGGGTCGAGATCCTAAGTAAGAATTTCGACGAGTATCTCTCTTTACAGTGGGGACTTTACAAATTCATAGATGCATCGAATTTCATGGATTTTCAGGCGTCCGATGTTAATGATCTCATGGTAAAATTCGGTAAATTCAGTATGCTCGCACATGAGCAATACGGACTGGATCCCACGCATTATGTGAGCGCACCGGGACTATCGTGGGACGCGATGTTAAAGCATACGAGGGTCGCAATTGAACAGATCAGCGATGCGGATCAATACGAATTTATTGAGAGGGCAATTAGGGGCGGCTTTGCGACCATGCCCACACGATATGCCGAGGCTAATAGCGAGGATAAACATATAGTGCTATTGGATGCGAATAATCTGTATGGCTATGCGCTCAGTCAGCCTTTACCGGTCGGGGACTATCGCTGGGACGACACAAGCACAGCTTTTACCGAGGTCGTAGGGCGGAGTGCATTTATAGAGGTCGACCTTGCATATCCGGACTATTTAAAGGGCGACCATCGCGATTTCCCGCTGATCGTGAGTAAAGAGGTAATTACTGTGGACATGCTCGGGAAATATCAGCGTGGGCTTTTGGAGATTAGCGGCGAGAAGCTCAGTAAAGATCCGAAGCTGATCGCCTCGTTTACTCCGAAATATAATTACGTGGTCTCTCAGCCGATGCTGCTCTATATGGTAAAAAAGGGGATCGTAGTTACTAAGATTCACCGCGTGCTCTCGTTTGCAACCGCTGCATTTATGAAGCCCTATATAGATCTGAACACGAAGCTGCGAAAGGAAGCCCGGAATAAATTCGAGAGCGACTTTTTCAAATTGATGAATAATGCTATTTACGGTAAATGCCTGGAATCGTGTCGCGGGCGCTCCGTGGTAAAGATCGCGAACAGCACGAAGCTGTTTAAGAAATACGCCGCGAGCCCACTGGTAAAAGCGACGAATGTATTAAACGAGACCGCGGTCGCATTCGAAATGTATAGTAAACACGTAAAACTCGATAAACCGGTTGCGATTGGCGCGTATGTGCTCGATGCTGCGAAGCTGCATAATTATAGCTTCTTTTACGACGTGATCCGACCGACTTTCTCGCAAGCTCAGCTGCTGTTCCACGATACCGACTCGTTCTGTCTGTATATAGAGAGCGCGGATCTGGAAGCTGGCATGCGAGCGATCAGCCCTTATTTAGATTGCCCTAATAGTCCCGAGAACCGGATGGTTCCCGGTAAATATAAAAATGAGATGCCCGACGTCAAGATAGTGGAGTATGTGGGGCTGCGACCGAAGCTATATGCTTTCCGCACCGAGAGCTACGACAAGGTAAAAATGAGCGGGACAGCCTCGAAAGAGGTGCATTTCGACGACTTTAAGCGCTGCCTATTTGACGGGATCACAAAAACAGTAACAGTAGTAAACAAGCAACGGCGATGCCACCACTTATATGATTTGGAGAGCAAGCGGATAGCGCTGACCCAATTCGATGGCAAGCGCTGCATATCAGGCGACGGCATACATAGCCTTCCATTCGGCTGTTAGTCGTCTATCTTATCGTGCGTTCTTTTTCTTGGTTTGCGCTCTAATTGAAGGAGCTGTCGCCTTAGGATATGGAGAAGCCATACGCACTTTAATCCGGGGTCGTCCGGGTCGATTAGGAAGTAATTAGGGATCGGGTGCGCGTCCCATATCGGGGCGTCCATTTTACTGTTTACTGCACGTTTTTATTGCGCGTTTTGCGGTGTTTATTGTCAAGATTTTCATTAATTATTAAAATCTTGACAATAAACGCTCAGGTAGCCTGATTTTATTGACAGTAAACGTGAGAATCTCACCGCGGATCGTCAAAAATTGAAAGCCCCGTGGGCAACGCAAAATGATTTAAGGAGAACGCGCTACATTTAGGCAACAGGAAAATATTTTCTCAGCTTAAAGTAAAAGGCGACGGCGAAAATGGCGTATCTGTTCAAAGGACAACCTATTTTCGTTTATCCTCTTTCGGATCTATCATTTAGCACCGTGGAACTATTTGATATCCTCTTTTCATTTGATACTGATCGCATGCCATTTACCTTTGTAAATACAATCTTTCGTAGAGCCGATATTCAATCTATTGGTTTCTTTATTGAAGAACCGCACAAGATAGTCATTCGATCAGTAAATAATGTGTTTGCGTATGTAAGAGCATCCAACGATGAGATATCCTATAAGTATACCATCAAGAAAGTAAATGATGAAGACGAGGGAGGATATCAACCTGTTCTGGATTTCTGGCGTCTCGTAAGATGCACACAATATAAGATGACTGATGTAATCAAAGCCATAAAGCGTGAGCACGAACCACAGTCGATACAGCTTATCTATTTCAATGTTAAACGCAATCTGTCCACATATCATAAGAAGTTTGAAGAGCATGGACTGCAAATTACCCGCCGCACCACCTTGCGTAAATTCTTAAAAGACAATGGAGCGAAATGGAGTCGCGTTAGCCGAATGTGGTATACTGACGTTAGTAATCCTAATAGAATCGTTGCCAATATATTCTGTCCCAATTTACCGTAAATAAACAAGACCTTCTCTTGTCGCGTGCGAGTAAAATGTTACATTGATCTTTTTTATTGTCTGATGACAAGGATGTCAAGACCGCCAATAGTAAGACGATCGCAAGATTTAGAGGGGAGCACATTGCCGATCCCCGTGCCCAAAGAGAATAAAGAGAGCCGCATAGTAAAGCGGTCTGATTTAAAGGCTTTGGTGCCCCGCGACGTGCCCGTAGCCCTTGCTGTCCCGGAGGAATCGAAAATCGCGCGTAAATTCTACGATCCGCAAACCGGTTTCAAAGGGATCACTAAGCTACGGCAAGAGCTGCCCGACGAGAATTATAAGAAATTGCAAGAGTGGTATAGCCGGCAAGAGGTCGTTCAGATTAATGCGCCGCACCTATCCCGCAAACGAGACCCTGCTATACCGATCCGACAGCCTCTCGATACCTACGTAATTGATCTGCTATTCTTTCCCGCTTACTCGAAGTATAATGATAATTACAGTGCTTTTCTCACGGCTATGGAGAACACATTACGGGTCGGGTTCATTATCCCAATGCGGGATAAGTCCGCGGCGTCGACCTTAGCCGCATTTATTCAGCTGCAAAATAAGGCGCCGAGACCAATATTCAAAGTGCAAAGCGATGCGGGAAGCGAATTCCGCAATGATATTATGCGCAAATATTTCGAGAATCAGTTTATTGAGCATCAGATAGCGGACACAGCCGACCATCGCGCGCAAGGGCGCATAGAAGCATTTAACAAGCAAATGCGGCGGCTGATCACGAGCTACTGCATCGCGAATAATACGGCTCGATTTATAGATATCCTTTCGTCTCTGGAATATAACTATAATAATACGGTGCACTCTGCGACCGGCTATATGCCTGCCGAGACCAACGAGAGTCACTATAAGCTTATAGTTCAAAAAGAAGATGCGAAATTCAAGAAATCGATAGCTTATTTGGATCAGATTCAGCCGGGCATGTCAGTAAGGCTACGCATCGAGAAGACGCCATTCGCTAAGGGCGGTAACAATTGGAGCCGGATCGTATATACTGTCGCCGCGCGCGAGGGCTATAAGTTTATGCTAACTGATCCGGACGGCAATCGCGTAGAGGGTCGCTTTGCCTTCCACGAGCTATTGCCTGTCCAAGCTGTGGATTACCTAATGGCGCCCACAGTAGATGCATTAGAAGCGGCAAAGGACGAGGCGCGGGTCGATGCGCAATTGCGTAGAGAGGGCATAGAAGCCGCCGCGACTGTGCCACAAGGCACTCTATTAGAGGATCGCGTGCAAAAAGAGAAACGAGTAAATAAAGAATTACAGCGGCTAGTAACAGCCGCGGAGCCTAAGCTGTCCGGCGGCGTTAATAGCCAACGATGGTATAAGTCGTTCTCTAATCAAACTGAGAGCTACAAAGCGCCGGAAACCAAAGCTACATTAAGAAGTAGTAGAAAAGTAGCAACGGTAGCGCCGGTAGCTAATGGCGATCGAAGAGCGACTCTGAGACCACGAAAGTAGTAGGCGCCGCGGTGCTTTCGTAGCCGCCAAATCGCGCCCTTTGCGAATCAGACCGCGCCACTTTGTAGCAGTGTAGCACTACTCTATGCGCACGCGGATGCAAAGTATGACTAGTGGAGACGCACGGGAACGCGCGCCGGCGCTCAGAATGTAGCGGACACCTCGGTTTTCGGGCACTTGTGCCGATGGCGAACTTGCGCGTCGCGCCACGGTTGCGTAAGCTAGTCAAACCAGCACCAACATGCCCGGAAGCAAGTTATGAGCACGTAGCAATTGAGAGCGCGCCGGGATCGGCTTCCTGTCCAAAGTTATGCGGGGAAAACGGAAGGGGGTCTCCGCGAAGTCGCGATCGCCGGTGTTATCGAGTCGGGACTCGGGACTCGGGACTCGGGACTCGGGACTCGGGACTCGGGACTCGGGACTCGGGACTCGGGACTCGGGACTCCAACTTTGCAACTTCAAAAATGCAACTGGCAAGTATCATAGTATAGGTTACCGCCGACCGCCGAGCCCGGTGAGTTGGCTCAGCGGCTCACCGAGTCAGAGGCTTACTAAAAGTTAGAGCCCCAAGTCAAAAATAACAAACAATTAAGTAATTTGGTTAGAACTCTGGTTTTTTTTGCATGTGACACCTGTTAACATGTCAGTTTTTAGGTATCCCCCCTTTCTAGACCTTTCTAGTAAATCGGTAGCCCCCCTTTCTAGACCTTTCTAGTAAATCGGTATTCCCCCTTTCTAGTGGCTTGTGATTGGTCGAATACCACAACAAAAACATAAAATACTACTTTGTGGCATGCTATATGTTTTCGGAATCGCCGCGATGTGATGACCCCGAATATGTCGGTGACGCCGATATATATATGTATATGTCGTGATATGAGAAAAAAAAGAAAAACAAAAACGAAAGTTGCGCGGGATCACTATCACGGAGGTTCGGACATATATACGAAATATATACATGACTTAATCGTTATAGTTTTTCATGGAACTCGCATGTAGTTTGCATGTATCTTGCATAGTGGGCGGGGCGCACTGTTTCACACTAAGGTCAATCGATTTTCATAGAGTCTCAGACTGATAACAATAAGATAAATAATAAACTACTTTATAATTAATTAAAACTACTTTAAACTACTCAACTACCTATGTTAAACTACGCAACTTAATACCGCAAACTACGCATTTAATACCAAAACTACGCAACTACGCAAGTTTTTCACTTCTCTAATTTTTTTCCCCCCCTACTCTCAAATTTTTTCAGAAAGTTGCGTAGTTGCGTAGTTTTGGTATTAAATGCGTAGTTTTCGGTATTAAAAGCGATCAGATTGCGTAGTTTTCATGCGTAGTTACGTTAAATTGCGTAGTCTCCGATTGCCCGCATGCTTCTCAGTGCGAGACTATTGTGTAGCCTATAAAACTGTTGTGTTTCAGTGCGAAACGATTGCGTAGCTTCCCTTTGTAGCATGCCGGCGCTCTTTTCAGTAGAGAAAGCATGGTATATATCATAGAATCATATTGATATTAATAAGAAACAACTTTATAATATATAAACTACTTTAAACTACTCAACTTTCCCTGAAAAACTACGCAATTCGAAACCAAAACTACGCAAATGAAACCAAAACTACGCAACTACGCAAGTTTTACACTTTTCTAAATTTTTCCCGCCCCGAATTTCAAACGTTTTCAAAAAGTTGCGTAGTTGCGTAGTTTTGGTATCTTTTCAGTAGTTCCCGGTATTAAATTGCGTAGTTTCTTTGAGTAGTTGCGATAGATTGCGTAGTTTCCTATGAGTAGCCGATCGATCTCGATGCGAAACTCATACATTTACGTTGCGCACAGTCCGCCGCACAGTGCGCCGCACACTCTCGATGCGCGCGACATGTTTCATACAGCACATGATAATTGTTTACGTTGTTACAGGTGTTACAGGTCTTGCCCAAACTCGGGAACCAAGACCCCCCTCCTAGGGCAAAGTTTGGGATGAACCTGTAACACCTGTAACACTGAATAAGACCAATTAAAATACAAAACAATCAATCATAATATATCATAGATCTACTTTGTTTTATAGAGAGCCGCATGCAGAACGTTCCATGCAGCTCATGGTAGTTGTTTATGATGAAACGGCGCGTGATCGTCGCTTTTATATTGAAAATTCAGAACAAACACACATATACAACTCCCGGCTTTTAGACTGAGGCAAGTTATAATTAAACTAAGTTGAGTCACACCTCTAATATAATAAAACTCACGAGATATATAAGTCTACTCATCGAGAATATACATAAAGATCAAAGAAACTATACATATTTCACATATTTTATTAAAAAGAAGCTATAACCCACGATAAAATAAATACAAATCACCGATAAAACACACACATATTCACGATAGATATATTATAAATACAGGTTATATACTAACGAGATCAATTTAAATAAGCCGAGGTCTAAAAGCCGGGAGTTGTATATGTGTGATGCGCTCGATTGTGTTCCCCGAGACGATCACCTTGCTGCTGCCGCTCACCAAGATCCCGTACTGCTGGTCGTGCACCCTGCGGGGGCCGGATATCGATGTCAGCGCCGGGAGAGAAGGGTGAGGGAGGCGTAGAGGAGCCCGAGGGCGCACCGGTTACCCTTCACCACGAGGTCTGCGCCAGTTCTGATCTCGATGCCCGCCAGCGCGTTGCCGTAGACGTCGTTGCCCACGACCGTGCCCCGCCCGTTATCGAACACCCAGATGCCGCCCGACTTGCCGTTGTGGACCTTGTTGCCCCGCACGACGGGGTCAGCGCCGTCATTGATCTGGATGCCTGCCAGCGCGTTGCCGTAGACGTCGTTGCCCTCGACGGTGCCCCGCCCGTTCTCATTCACGAAGATGCCGCCCTGCTTGCCGTCATGTACCTTGTTGCCCCGCACGATGGGGTCAGCGCCGGAAGTGATCTGAATGCCCGCCACTTTGATGTCGTAGATGTCGTTGCCCTCCGCGACGCCCTTCGCCGACGCGTGGAAGAAGATGCCAATACCGCCGCAGTCGTGTACCACATTCCCTGCCCAGCGAGGAATCGGTCAACAGTAGGCCGGGCGGAGGGCGGGGCGGGGCGCCCACCGCGCATCGTCGGAGCCGTCCCCTCCTCGGAGACAAAAATGCCACTGAGGCCAGCGCTGGAGACGTCGCAGCCCTCTACGAACACCCGGCTCCCATCTGTGATCCACACCGCCGTCTCCCCCCGCGCAGTGTTCCGGATCGTAATTCCTTTGACGCTAGGCGCCGCGGGGCCCTTGCAGTGCAGCGTGGGGCCCTGGTCCCACTTGAAGACGGCCTCCCGCGGCCCCACGACGTGCACCTCCTTGTCCAGCACCAGCTGCTGCCTGTACCTGTGGCACATGGCACATTAAAAAACTTAGCCTTAGAAACGAGACTCATACGATACTCATGTGCATGATCAGAAAGCAGCGCGCACACGCCGGGTGCGAGTCGGATTGTCTGCCCAACGGCGGCCCGCCTGACAGCATTCGCAACGCTCTGCCCGGGGGCAACTGCAACTTCAGTTGTCGAGTTGTCGAGCTGCCTCTCAGCCGCCTCCGCCCGCAGCCGCATCGCTTCGAGCTGCCTCGAGAGGTCGCGGACCTGCCCCTCCAGGGTACCTGAACCTTGCAGTCAAAACCGGGCACGGAAGGCGGCGGGGAGGGGGACCAGGGGGAGGGGGGGGAGGGGGGAGAGCGGGGAGGGGAGACGGAGGAAGGGGTGGGGGGGATGGGGCGGGGCCCGGGCATGGGAGGCGGGGGGAGGGAGACCGGGGGGCGAAGGGAGGCGGGTGTGGTGGGGGCGGGTGGGGTGGGGGGGGGGGGGGGGGCGGGGGGGACGGGTGGACGGGGGAGGGGGGGGGAATAGGGGACGGGAAGGACGAGGGAAGGGGAGGGGGACAGGGGTGGACGGGGCACGGGGGGGGGGGGGGGGGGGGGCAGGGCGAGGGGGGGCACGGGGGAGGGGGGGGGAAGAGAAGAGAAGGGAACGAGGACCTTTCTCGCGCGTTAGGCGGGCGATGAACTCGTCGCTGGCGCCTTGCCCTTGCGGCATCTGCGCGCGGGCGTGTAGTTCAGTTCACGGTCAGTGTTCGAAGCTAAACGAAGGCTTGGGAGGCACAAACCGCACTGCAGCTCGCGGCGTGCGCGGTGAAGGAGCCCAGCTCGCCCCGCCACTCGCAGCCCCGCTCCTGAAACAGGCAGCTGCGCGGTGGAGGCGCACGGCGCCGCGTCCGGAGTCAGGTGCCGATGCAAGCTTAATTAAGCTAAAGCTAGAGCTCGAGCGCTAGCTCAAGCTGAGCCCGCGCTCTGGTCGCAAGATGCGCACAGCACCCGCAGCTCGTTGATGCGTCGACCGTCGCGTTTCGCCGGCTCGAAGCGCTCGCAGTCGATGACATCGCGGTCGACTGGGCACTTTAGCTGCGCCTTCATGTACTCGTATTCGAAGGGATAGCCGGCTTCCCGCGCCAGATGATCCGCGCAGGTTCGGCACAGCGCGTGCTTGTTGGGACAACCGAGCTCGACCTGTGTAATGCAGTGGCTGCAGTTAGTACGCGTGTGCGGGCGCCGATCGCGACGCACCGGATCGCGCATTACAAGCAAGCAGACCGCGCACGTCAGCTCGAAGCCCTTCGCCTTCGCCTCCTCGCCGGGCTCAAAGATTTCCGACGGCCACCCGCCACATACGCTTCCATCGCTGATGGCACTAGCACCGGCGCTCATTTTCGAATTTACAGCTACAACATTGCCTCCGCTGCGTCAGTTCAAAGGACAAGGCGAAGTGCACGTGGCAGCGGCTGCGCCGAAAGGCTCGCGGGGTACGGGCTTGTGTGTGTGGGGCGGGGGGGGGGGGGGGGGGGAGCACAACGTGGAGCGCGCTCAGAGCTGCCAGACGTCGAAGTCGAGCGGGCGTTCCGAGCGCCATCGCGGCCGCGGCCACCTGGATCTGCCAGCAAACACATCCAGCGCGATACGATGGCGGCGCCTTCATCCTTTCAGGCCTCGCAGCCCCAGTCACTTTCAGCTCCGACGCGCCTCGCGTGCCATTGGCCTCCGCCTTCAGCAGCCTTCGTACCGACGCGCAAGGCTCCTCGCAGCCTTTCTCCTCTTGACAAGGACAGCACAGCGCGCCTCCGCGCTCAGCAGCTCGGCGCAGCGCATCCCGCGCACCGCGCCCGGAGTCCCAGACCAGCTCACAGCGCACGTCACCTCGGCACATCGAGCATCCAAAGCAGCGCATCTAGATCACTGCTTCCAAAGCAGCAGTCAGAGGACGCGCGCGCTCACCCGATCAACCCCACACGTCGCTCCCGCCACCTGCACGGCCGCGCGCTGATCGAAACTCACCGGCGATGTCGAGCACGCGTAGTGCATGGGTGGCGCTCTTTGCCCTCGCGGCGCTCCTGAGCGTCGCGGCGGCGGCGGCGCCCAAGTCCTACATCGTGGTGCGCACCGCCGCCGGCGGCGGCGCGCTGCGGCCGCGGGGCGCTGAGGGGCGACTCGCAGCGATTCACGGACGAGGCGGCGGGCGCGGCCGTCGGGCAGCCGGGGGCGCGGCCGGAGGGCCCGAGCCTGGGCGCGCGACGGCGGCGCTGCTGGAGCGGCTGCGGGCGGACGTGGCGGCGCGCCTCGCGAACCTGCCGGCCGCGCAGGCGCCCGTCTTCCAAGTCGCCTTCCAGTACCGCTCGGTCTTCCCCGGCTTCGCCGCCATGTGCGCCCCCGCCCGCGCCGCACCCGCGCTCGCGCCGCGCCGCTGACGGCCTTGGCAGGATGTCGGAGCGGGTGGTGGAGCTGGTGCGGGGCGCGGCGGAGGTGGCGGAGGTGGAGGAGGACCAGACGGCGTCGGAGGCGCAGGCGGCCGCCACGCAGAGCGTCCCCTCGGGCCTCTGGGGCCTCGACCGCATCGACCAGGCCGCCCTCCCCCTCTCCGGCACCTACACCTACACCGCCACCGGCGAGGGCGTCAGCGTGTGCGTACCCGCGCCCCGCGCCCCGCGCCCGGGCGGCGTCGCGGGGGGCGAGCGGGCGGGGGCAGGTACGTGCTGGACACGGGGATCCTGTACGAGCACGTCGAGTTCGAGGGCCGCGCCGCCTTCGCCTTCGACGCCTTCGGCGGTCCGCCCCGCCGCCCCAGCGCCGCTGCCCCCGCGCCGAACGCGCCGCCGCCGCCGCAGGGAACGGGAGCGACTGCCGCGGGCACGGCACGCACGTCGCCGGCACGATCGGCGGCAAGACGTACGGCGTCGCCAAGAAGGCCAAGCGTGCGCCCCGCCTCCGCCCGCCGCCTGCCGCGACGCGCCGCCGCCGACGCTGCGGCAGTCTACTCTGTGCGCGTGCTGGGCTGCGACGGGACCGGCTCGTACTCCGGGATCATCGCGGGGGTGGACTACGTGCGGGCGAACCGCGTCGGGCCGGCCGTCATCTCGATGTCCCTCGGCGGCGGCGTCTCCTCCTCCCTCAACACCGCCATCGCCAAGTGCGCCCCGCCCCGCCCCCGCCCCCACCCCGCCCCCGCCGACGCGGGGCCGCGCAGCGCGGTGAGCGCGGGGATCGTGGTGTCGGTCTCGGCGGGCAACGACAACGCGACCGCCTGCTCCAAGTCGCCCGCATCGGCCCCCTCCGCCATCACCGTCGCCGCCTCCACCCGGTCCGCCCCGCCCCGCCCCGCCCCGCCCCGCCCCGGCCCCGGCCCCGCTGACCCGCCGGCAGCACGGACGCCCGCGCCTCGTACTCCAACTGGGGCAGCTGCGTCGACATCTTCGCCCCCGGGTGCGCCCCCGCGCCCTCGGCCCCGCCCGCGCTTGGCACAAGGGCCGACCCAGCATGCGCGCAGCTCGAGCGTTCTCTCGGCGTACTACACGTCGACCACCGCCACTGCGACCATGTCCGGCACCTCCATGGCCTGCCCCCACGGTCCGCCGCCCCGCCCGCCGCCGCCCCGCCGGCCGCCGCTCACGCCGGCGCGCAGTCTCGGGCGTGGCGGCGCTGTACCTGCAGCGGAACCCGGCGGCCTCGCCGGCACAGGTCCTCCAGGCCCTCCTCGCCGCCGCCGTGCCCAACAAGATCGCCGACACGATGGGCGCCCCCAACCTCCTCCTCTCCGCCCTCTTCCCCGCCCCCGCCGGTGAGCCCCCGCCCGCCGGCCCGCCGCGGCCGCGCCTCTGACGGGCGCCCGCGCGCAGCGGCGACGCCGTCGCCCCTCCCCGCCGTGACGCCCCTCCCACGCCGACCGCCGCCCCGTCGTGACCCCGGCGCCCACCCCGGCCCCACCGACGCCCCCGCCGCCCCTACCCCGGCCCGACCGACGCCCCGCCGCCCCTACCCCGGCCCGACCGATGCGCCCGTCGCGCCCACGCCCCTGCCGCTCCCCGTCACCAGTGCGCACGCCGCTGCTGCGCCGCGCCGCCGCCCTGGCGCGGGCCTGACCGCCGGCGCAGCGACCTGCTCCCAAGCGACGGCCGTGGCGGCCTGCGGCGCGCAAGTCGCCGGCTCCATCACCGCGTCCACCCCCAACCTGCTGCCCAACAGCCAGGCCTCGGGCGAGGCCTACTACACCCTCACCGTCCCCGCCGCCGGGTCCGCCCCGCCCGCCCCGCCGCCCCGCCCCGCCCGGCGCGCGCTGACGCGGCGCAGCTCGTACACGATCAGCCTGTGCAACCGCGCCGTGTCGCTGGACACGATGCTGTACGTCTACGCCGGCTGCCCGATCTCCGGCCAGGGCCCCGCCGCCCTCTTCGCCTCCGATGGTGCGCCCCGCCCCCTTGCCTTCAGCCTCGCCGCCGGCCTGACGCCCGCGCGCGCGCAGACAACGGCTGCGGGGGCGGCTCGAAGCAGTCGCGTCTGACGCTGAGCCTGGAGGCCGGCACGCCGTACACGATCGCCGTGGAGGGCAAGAAGTCGGCCACGGGCGCCTTCACGATGGACATCACCGCCAACGCCCCGACCGCCTGCCCCGCCCGCCGCGCCCTCCTCGCCCTGGAGCAGGGCGGCGAGGGCGCCGCCCCCGCCCCCGCCGCCCGCGGCGCCTCCCTCGCCGCCGGCGCCGTCGGCGGCTTCGTCGGCGTCGCGGCCCTCGCCGCCGTCGCCGTCGCCGCCGCCGTCGCCGCCCGCCGCCGCCACGCCGCCACGCCCTCTGAGCCTTCTTTCACTTCTCTCGCATAATTTCAGAGCAACTCTTAAGAAACGAGCTTTATCGATCGAATATTAATGATACTTGCATTGATCATGAATCCATGTACATGTGTCCCTCACTAGCGCTAGCAATAGCTAGCTTAAGCTTGTGAGATGTAAAGCATTTGATCTCACATATGCATTTCGTATCCATTTCACGACGTCGACTCCCTTTGCTATTACATAACGTGTGCACATACGTATACTGATATTCACGACTCCCTTTGCTATTACATAACGTGTGCACATACGTATACTGATATTCACATCTAAACATTGCATGCGCAGTTGATTTGCGATTGCAACATAATCATTGCAATCCGTTCGAATTGCACACAGCCATTGCAGCACTCGCGGGGTACAGGCGACTTAGATCGAAGATGCCCGGGACACTTTCCCCATGCCGCAGCCGGGAGTCCGGGACCCCATGCCAGCTGGCCGGTCTTAGTGACGGACCATGCATATGGCATCTGATGATGTATATATAATAGCTATAGACGCTGTCACCACGCGAGTTGTGACGCAACCGAACCCTCGTGCAGCGGACACTTTTGACGCTCAGCGCCAGCGACGGCGTGCAACGCCGTGCATGCGAATTGCAGCAACATAGTCTTGTCTCAGCTCACTTTCTGCACTTTCTGACTGCATCACGTGCACTGCGCAATCGATCGCTCGTGCACGCTTCTTGACGCTCAAGGGTGCCGCGTGCATACGATTTGCAACAGCATCGCTTTATTGTAGTTCTTCAACTGCAACTTTCCTGCGGACAACCGCAACTGAGCAGCCGCAACTTTCTGCACCGGAGCTCAGCAGAAGACACCGCTTCTCCCGGCGTCTGCTTTGCTGCATACGGGCGTTCGATTCCAAATCGAAGGTTGACGGCTGCGGCCGTCACCAATGGGGATCCCGCGGGCGTCGCCGCTTTGACGTCCACCGTCGCTTCTGGTCACAGCGGGGCCCTCGGGCCGACCTCCAGCGGCAGATCCAGTCTCTAAGCCTAACAACTCACCCAGAGACGCCGCATAGATGGAGGTGAGCGCATCTCGAGCTCTGCGCCGCGGCCGTCGCCCGCGAGCCGCAGATTCTGTATCGTGGCTGCGTGGCCTGACCGCATGTGCTCGTTCGACCCGCAGACGACAGAAGCTCGCGACGCGGGCGTGCCGACGCTCCCCGGCCCGTCGTCCGAAGCGCGCCCCATCGCTCTGTACCGCAAGATGCACCGGTCGCGCATCAAGAGGGGCGAGGTCGAGTGCGCGCTTTCTACGTCGCTTTCCGATGCGGCGTGGCCGCCGACGCCCGTGCAGCCCGCTGCTGGAGACGCGGGACGCCTCGGGCTTCCTCATCCGAGTCAGGGACGTCAAGTCGGTGCGCCCCGCGGCCCGGCCGCCCGTGGCGCCGTGCGGCGCCGGCCGAGCCGCTCTGCCCGCGAGCAGGACATGCTGGAGCTGCTGGCCCCGGACCCGGCTTCGCCCCCCGGCGCCCTGCACTTCGTCCTCATGGTCAACCGCAAGTACCGGTGCCGCGCCGCCCGCCCGCCCCGCCCACGGTCCACGACGATCGCTGTGCAGCCTCTGCGTGGCGGGCGGGCGGGCCGAGCAGATGATCCACCTGACCGCCGGCATCGTCTCCCTCGGTGCGCCGCCGCCGCCGCCGCCGCCGCCGCCGCGCCCGCCTTCTCGCCGGCCCGGCGCGATCGAGGGCCCCGCAGACGGGGCGCTGCCCTCGCCCCCGCCCGAGATGAGGCTCCTCTGTTTCCCGCCGCTGGATTTGAACGTCCCGGGCGAGGTGCCCCGCCCCGCCCCGCCCCGCCCCGGCCCGGCCCGCCTGAGCTGGGCGGCGCAGGACCTGAAGGGGAGGCCCTCGGAGGGCTTCCTGCTGCGCCTGGACGCCCGCGGCCTCGCCGACTGCAGCTTCGGCTTCGCCTCCAGCACGCAGGCCCGCCCCCGCCCCGCCCCGCCCCCGGCCCCGCTCCCGCTCACCCGCCGCTCACGCGCGCGCCCGCGCAGTCCTTCGCCGGCGTGCGGTACGAGGTCCGAGCCGTCTTCTGCGACACCGGTGCGCGCGCGCGCGCCGCCCCGCCGGCCCCCCAGGATGCGACGGGCCGTGCGGGCGGCAGGGGAGCCGGTCTCTCGGACGCGGATCCTGTGCAGCACGCGGACCTCCTCCACGATGCTCTTCCCCTTCTCCTCCGCCTCCTCCGGCTCCTCCGCCCTCCTCCTCGGCCTCCCGACCCCGCCCGACGCCCTCGGCGGCCCCCGCGCGAACAGCCCCCTCCTGCCCGTCCGCCCCATCGCCCCGGCGCCGGCCGCCCCGCCCCCGCCCTCGCCCCGCCCGAGCCGGCTCCCGCTCCCGCGGCCGCCGAGCCGGGCGCGGAGCCCTGCCCGACCCCCTCCCTCCCTACGTCTTCGCCGCGCTCCTCGCCTCCTCGCCCCCGCCGCCTCCTCTTCCAGCGCCCCATTGCACCCGGGGCGCAGCCGCCCCGCCGCCCCGCAGGCCTCCTCGGCGGCCGGGCGGGCGAAGAGCGGGGCCCGGGCAGCTGCGCCCGCCGGCGCCGGCGGCCTCGGCGTCGGCGGCGCGGAAGCGGGCGGCGCGACCAAGGTCGTGGGCGGAGGGGCCGGGCCCGCCGCCGGGCTGGGACCCGGTGGGGGAGGTGGCGGACCCCTTCGCGGCCCTAGCCATCGCCTCCGAGTCGGCCGAGCTCGAGCGCCGCGCGTGCGCAGCAGCCGCGCCCCCCCCTTCTCCCCGTCTCTCGTTGACGCCCGAGCCGCCCGCAGCGCGCAGGGCGGACCGGGGGCCGCCCCCCGCAGGCCCCTCCGGTGCGCTTCCAGCGCCGCCGCGTGCGCCCGCGCTCGTTCGCTGACGCGGGGCGGGCCGGGCGGGCGGGCAGGGCGGGCCGGAGGCGGCGGGTACGGCTACATGGACCGGTCGCTGATCCACTCCCTCGAGAGCCTCTTCCACAAAGCGAAGGCCTCTTCGCGCTCGCGGGGCGCGCGGGGAGGCGGAGGGGCCCCGGCGGAGCGGCGGCCGGCGCAGCGGGCGCGGACCTCGCGCGTCGGCAGCGCAGAGGCGGAGGATCTCCTGCGCAGCGTCGACCGCACCCTCGCCGGCCGGCCCCGCCCCTCGTCCTCCGCCCCCGCCCCTGCCCCGGGGCCGGCGCCGGCGCGCGGGGTCGGCGCGGGCGCCGCGGGGTCGGACCCGCCGTCGCCGGAGGAGGCGTTCGTGCTGGAGGCGCGGGCGGCCGCCCCCCGCCCGTCTTCGAGTCGCCGGAGGAGCGCGCGCGCTTCGAGGACGCGGTGGCGGAGGCCGTGCGGGCGCTGGCGGCGCGCGCCCCGCGGGCCGCGGAGGCGCTGGAGGCGCTCCTCGCGAACGGCCTCATGCTCTGCTCCCGCTTCGTGAACAGCTACGCAGGCGTCTCCGAGTTCCGGCGGGCGCAGCTGCTGCTGCGGGAGGCGACGGGCAGCGTGGCCGCCGAGCAGCGCGTCGCCATCGAGCTCCTCCGCGCCGCCGCCAGCACCATCACCGTCCGCGCCAAGCTCCCCACGCGCGCCCCCGCCCCCGCCGCCAGCACCGCCGCTCCCCCTCCGCCTCCGACGCCGACTCCTGCGCCCCCGCCGCCGCCGCAGGGCGTTCCTCGTGGAGGCGTGCGAGCGGAGCTGGCGGCTGGCGGACGCGCTGGCCCCCGCCCTGCGCGCCCTCGTCGACGACCTCGTCCTCTTCCAGCCCCCCGCCCTCGTCTCCGTCCGCCCGCGCCCCCGCCCGCGCCCCGCCCCCGCCCCCGCCCGCGCCCGCCCAGCCCTGACCCTCTCGCCCCTCGCAGCTGGCGCGGCTAGCGGTGCGGTCGCTCGAGGGGCGGCAGGCGGAGGCCCCCGCCGCCTACGCCGAGGCCCTGCTGCAGTACGGCTTCCGCTGCGCGCAGGCGCTGCAGGACGACGAGGCCTGCGCCGCCTTCTACGCCTGGTGCGCCCCCTCTTCGAGTTCCCCGCTCGAAGCGAGCGCGCGGGGCCGAGCTGAGCTGACCGCGGGGCAGCTGGTCGGCGGTGCGCAAGTACGGGCTGCACCCGTCCCGCACGGAGGCGCGGGCGATGTACTGCCTCGCCGGCACCCTCGTCCGCCGCTCCTTCCTCCACGAGGCCCAGAAGGCCCGCCCCGCCCCGCCCCCCCCCCCCCCCCCCCCCCCCCCCCCCCCCCCCCCCCCCCCCCCCCCCCCCGCGCGCTCCGCTGTGCGCGGCTGAGCCGCCGCCCTTCGCTCGAAGGTGGCGGAGCACCTCTACTGGTTCGACGCGGAGGAGGGCACCGAGGCCGCCCCCGAGGACCTCGTCATACGCCGCGAGTGCCTCGAGGTCCTCGGTAGGCGGGGCGGGGCGGGGCGGGGCCGGGGGCGGGGCGGGGCCTGAGGGCGGGGCAGGGCACGGGATGCTCAAGTCGAAGGCCGAGCGCGCTGCCGTCCTCCGCCTCATCGAGCAGTACACCGACGCCGCCGACTCCCTTCCCCCCGTCCGCACCCGCGCCCGCGCCCGCCCCGCCCCGCCCCGCGCCGCCCCGCCCCGCCCGACTCGGGGCAGGAGCTGCCGGACGCGCCGGGGCTGCGGTTCATAACGCTCTGGTTCGGGGCGCTGGGGCACCTCCACCTCGGGCGCCTCCTCGACACCGTCCAGACGTGCCCCCGCTTTGCTTCGCCCCGCTTGGCTCAGCGCCAGGCCAGGCCGCCTCGGCTCAGGTCGGTTGGTTGGGGGCGGCGGCGCAGGTACCGCCGCGCGGTCGTGCTGATGGCCGAGCACGCCGAGGTGGCCGCCTCGACGTGCGGGGACCCCTTCACGGCGATGCGCGCCAACTTCGCCCGCACGGACCCCCGCGAGCTCGCCTCCGGCCTCCGCGTCGCCGTCGCCATCCACCGCCTCGTCGACTGGAGGTGCCCGCCCCGCCCCCGCCCTTCCTCCTTCCCAGAAGAGAACCATCGAAAGAAGCTTCCAAATCAAAGACCGGAGCCCCTCCAGCCTCTTCGAAAACTCGCCTCTTAACGCGGCTGAACGCGCGACTCACTGATTCGCCGAGCGGGACACGCTCGCCGAGCCGCTGAGCGCGATCGCCCTCGCAGCGGGCGGACGCCGCTGCTGGCGCACCTGCTCTTCGCCCTGGGGCGCTCCTGGGCCCTCGCGGGGGAGGCCCCCCGCGCCCTCGACGCCCTCTCCGAGGCCGCCGCGGTACCCCCGCCCGCCCCCTTCCCCCCCTCCGCCCCGCTCGCTCACCGAGACCGCCGGCCGGCACGCAGGAGTACGGGCGGTTCGGTGCGCTGTACCCCGGGGACCACCCGCGGGTCAGGGCCGTCGGGGAGGCCCTAGAGGCCGCCCGCCGCGCCCTCGCCCCGGGCGCCCCCGTCGTCAAGCAGGAGCCGGCCCCCTAGCAGCCTGCTGCCCGTCTCTAGACATTCCTCCTTCCTCCTCCTCCTCCTCCTCCTCCCATTCATCTGGTCCCCCTTCTGCCTTTCGCTTCCGCCGACGGATCGATCCGCATAACTTTGCGCGTCCCCTGTGCGCGGTGCACGTGCACCGCGCACAGTGCTTCTTGCTTTGTTCTCTCCCGCGGTGCTGACCGCGCGCCGCTGCTGGTCGCTGCTCAACGGTTGACGCCCAGTGGCTAGTGATATAGTACTTTGCATTCTACGTAGTTCCATAGTAAGTCGCATTTAGGGAGCTTACTGCTGAGATCTTCTGCAATTCTTAACTGGATATTGTCTCCGCAACATGCACACTGTGACATGCCCATGATCCGATGATCAGCCTATTGCTAGGCCCCGCAGGGCGTCATGACTCGATGAGACATCATGACCATGGAAATCATTCGGATCCGGAATCATGATCAGTGCAATTGAACTTCGGAATCTAAATTTCAGAGTCTCAGCTGCCGTATAATGCAGCAGCCGCTGGCAGGGCACTATAGCTAGTTCTGCGTCTCTGCGTACCCCTGACGGGCCGCGTCTCACCGTACCCCCTCTGCGTCTCACCGTACCCCCTCCACAACCGTCTCTGCGTACCCCTGACGGGCCGCAGGACGACGGGCGCGAGTTCCTCATCAACGAGACGGAGGCCGACCTGCGCCACTTGCGCGGTACCCCTCCCCGCGCGCCCGCCCATGCGGTATCATCGGGCTAGCCCTACTGGGCCAAGGCTTCATGATCAAGGCTTAGAGCCGCTGAGCACAGCCGCTGAGCCTGAGATCAACTTGCAATTGGCAATATCCTGGATCCGGATCCCCTGATTTCATCTTAATATCCTCGGCCCAGTGGCAATATTGGCCAAGATAATCTTGATTCAGTTTTTTGAAGTGGGCACTGTGCTTATCGCGGGTTCGCGTTAAGCCTTGAAGGCTTATGATCACACCCTACTAGGCTACGTTTGTACGGCCTGCGGTGCCGGAGGCGGCTCCGAGGCTGGAGACTCAGTACTAGTCCCTGAACGAGAGGATGTACTCCTCGATCGCCTGCCGGCCGCCGGGCGCGCGCTCTCAGCTCGGCTCTGGACTCCGGGAAGCGGAGGAGGGGGCGGGCGGGGGTACCTGCGCGACTCCGTCCTCGTCGTTCGTGCCCGTGACCGCGTTCGCCCGCGCCTTGATCGAGTCCTTGGCGTTCCCCTGCGCCGAAAGTTGGGGGGGGGGGGGGGGGGGCAACAGGATCGGGGGGTACGGCACCATGGCGACGCCGAGCCCCGCGCGCTCCAGCATCTCCAGGTCGTTCTCCGCGTCGCTGTACCCCGGTCAGCGGCGTCGGCGGTGCGGCCCCTGACCGTGAAAAAGAGCCATACCCCAGGGCCATGACCTGGAGGGCGGAGCGGGGCGGTGAGGCGAGGAGGCGGGGGCAGCTCAGGGGCAGGGTGCGCCACCTCGTCCCAGGAGTGGCCGAGGAGGTCGATGAGGCGCTCCACCCCGTCGCCCTTCGACGCCCCCAACGGCAGGATCTGGGTTGGGGGGGGGGGGGGGGGGTGTTGAGCCTCCGGTCCGACAGGGCGGGGCCGGGCGCGGACCTCGAGCATGTTGTCCATGGCCTGGACGCACGTGGCGTGGCCCTCCATCGCCTCCTCCATCTCCACCCGCAACCTGCTTGGCTTTCGTGTCAGAGGTCGAAGGGAGTGATCGCCGGGGGGTACAGGCGCGCGCGCCTCGAGATCGCGTCGGGCTCGTCCAGCACGAGCATCTTGTGGAAGGGGACTGGGGGGTACCCTGTTAGCCAGAGAAAAGGGGGGGGGGGGGGCAAAGAGCGGGGGCGCGGACGGTGGGGGACGGCGTCGTAGAGGGAGACGCCGTGCGGGGGCGGGGCGGGGGCGAGGGCGCGCTGGAAGCGCTGCCGCCCCGGGCGGATGTCCATCGAGCAGACGCTGATCGGCTCCGGCTCCCGGAACTTCGCCAGGATGTCTGCGCCCCCGCCGCCCGCCCCGGCGCTCAGCGCCAGGCGAGCGAGCAGGCGAGCCGGAGGGCGGGCGGGCGCACAGCTGTAGTCGTTGGGCTTCTGCGTGCGCGCGCGTTCGTCCAGCCGTGGGCGTGAGCAATCGGGCGGGGCGGGGCGCGGCGAGCTCCGCCCCTGGGAGGGAGGGCGGCGGACCCGGGTGAGGATGTGGTCGTTGCTGTAGGCGACGAGGGTGTGCCGGTGCTCGACCATGTGGATGATGCGCTCCGAGACCTCGTCCGGCAGCACCCGCTCGTAGCTGCGCCCCCGCCCCGCCGCTCGGGCCCCTCTAAGCTTTCTAAAGCTTCCAAAGCTTCGTTCGCGCACTGGAGCTCCTCGTCGGGGCCGTAGACCACGAGGCCCTGCGCGCGCGGGGCGTCCGCGGTCAGCCGGGCGCGGGTCGGGGCGGAGCGGCGCGGGGCGGGGCGGGGCGGGGCGGGGCGCCAGCGGGCCTGAAGAAAGACGCCGGGGAGGGAGCTGAGGCCCATGCGCCTCGTCAGCGGCCGCGTCGAGGCGCGCGTCTTCCCCGTCGCGAAGACGACCTGCGGGGCGTGAGCCGGCGCGGCGCGAGGGCCGGCGGGGCGCCGCGCCTTCACGCCGCTCTCCATTGCGCGCTCCAGCGCCTCGCGGTTGCGCTCCGAGACCTCGTGCTTGCTGTTGAAGAGGGTGCCGTCCTGCGGCGCGCGCCCCGCCGCCCCGCCCGCCGCGCTCAGCCGCGCGGCCCCGGCCCTCGACGCGCGCGGCGAGACTCTCACCATGTCGATGGCGAGCACTTTCGGCTTCCGGGGGCCCGCGGGGCGCGCGCCCGACGACGGGCGAGCCTCGCACACCGCAGCGCCGGCGTGCACCGCCGAGCGAGGCTGGCGGCCAGCCGAGCCGCGCACCGGCGCCCCCAGGAACCCGCTTCGCTCTGCCGAGGCGCGCAACGGCTCAGAGGCGCGGGTCTGGCCGGTTCGCGCGCGCACTTGATGCCTGGCCGCGCGCGGCGACAGTCAACGACGCCACAAACGCCATCTTCGAGACCAAGCTGAAACCTGCCGCCTGCCGCCTGGAGCCTAACTGCTGGCGCGACTTTTTTTCCGGCTGGCTTGGGGGATACCGACTTTTTCCGGCTTGGGGGCCCGCGCGCGCGGCCGGGGGCGCCTGCCGGCACACCGCCGCGGGCCGATATCGATCATCATGAGCAAGGCTCGATAGCGCTAGCGCTTTACGATCCGATCGTGCGCATGCCGACCAGGGGCCCATGGCCACTTGCATTGCGCGCGCAACTCGCGGTCGCGCGCGGTGCGGGCGCGCGACGTAGTGCTGGTGTATGGGCGACGCGAGCGGTTTATTCTTCAATCGCAAAGCAATTTAGTTCAAATACGAAGTACGTATACAAGCTTAAGGCCAAGGCCTGAAGGCCTTGAGGCCTAGGAGGCCTTAAAAGCTTGAAGGCGGGCAATGCGCAGTCGAAGGAAATGTCCATACGAAGATCAAGGAATTTAGAAAACCCTAATCAAGATGAATGCTCTCTGCTATGTACAAAACATACACGAAATTCTTCAAACATGTACAGGCACTAAACTTAAGCTTAACTTCATAATACAGTGTGAAAGAAGGACAGAGCTATATTAAAGAGAGAGCTTAGAAAGAGTCTGAAAAGCTTTAGAAGATTTAGAATTTTGTTTTCTCTTCAGAGAGGGCCAGAGGTGCGGGCCCGCTTCTCCGGGCGGGGGCCCACGTGCACGGCCGAGCCGCGGAGGCGGTCCAGGGGTACGCCCTCCTCCTCGGCGAAGGCGAGGAGTACCCCGCGCAGCGCCGCGTCCCGCTTCTGCTCTGCGATGCGCAGCGCCGTCGCCCCGGCCCCGTCCTGCCCAGGGGCGCCGGATGAGGTGGCAGATCAATCTCTGGAAAGGCACGGGACCGCACCTTGAGGCCTGGGTCCGCCCCGGCGCGGAGGAGGGCGAGGACGGCGGCGGGGGTCCCCTCGCGGGCCGCGAAGAGGAGCAGGGGCTCGCGATCGGCGCCCCGCGGGGCCCCGGCGCCGGCGGGCCCGCGGCCGCCCCGGCCCCAGCGCGGCTCCTCGAGGAAGGCGCGGCGCACGCCCAGCGCCTCCAGCGCCGGGCCGTCGAGCCGGAGGGACTCTGCGAAAGGCGTTCGGCGGCGGCGGGCGGGGCGCGGGAGCAGGAGCGGAGGGCGCACCGACGGCGTGGACGGCGATGCGGGAGCGGCTGTGGAGGACGGCGTGCGCGCGGCGGCGCTCCTGCTCGGGAGCAGGGCGACCCTGCCGTCCGCGGGAGGGCGTCCGAGGCGAGGAGCTGGAGCGGGCTGCGGCCGGCCCCGTCCCGCGCGGAGACGAGGTCGAGCCCGCGGCCCGCCGCTGCCGCCGCCGCCGCCAGCAGCGCCCGCGCCGCCTCGAAGTGCCCGAACGCGCAGGCGGCGTGCAGCGCCGTCTCTCCCGCCCCGCCCTGCCCCCGGCGCGGCGTCGGGGGCAGGTCCAGATCGAGCGCCGAGCGCGCAGCGCTGCAGGGCGCACCTTGCAGAGCGGGTCGGCGCCGGCATCGAGTAGGACCTCGACGAGGTGCGGCGCGCGCTCGGCGGCGAGGAGGAGGGGCGTGCGGCGGCTGCCCGAGCGCAGCGCGACGTTCGCGAGGGGCGCCAGGCCCCACTCCGCGATCAGCTGCAGCCGGCGTCAGCGGAAGAGGCGGGGGCCGGTGCCGGGCAGGAAGCGCGCGCGCCTGCCGCGCGAGAGCGGCCGGGAAAGGAGGGGCGGCCACAGCGATGAGGTGGAGGGCGGTCGCGCCCTCCGCGCACGGCGGCACGGCGGCGCACAGCGCCCCGCTGAGCTCCTCGTGCGCGTCCCGGAAGAAGGGGGGGACCTGGCCGGCAGGCGGTCAGCGGGGGCCGGGGCGACGAGACGCGGGCGGGCGGCGGGGCTCGCCCAGGGGCCGCTGGGGGCTCGGGGAGGCGCGCGATCTCGACGGGGGCGACGCCCCGCTCGAGGGCCGCCACGGCGCGCCGGGCGTCCGCGACCCCACCGGGGCCGCCCGCAAGCGCTGCAGAGCCGTCGGCGCCCGTGCCGGCGCGGCCGGCTGGGGCGCGCGGGTACCTTTCAGGAAGGAGACGAGCTCGACGCGGGGCACGGCGACGCGGTCTTCCTCGGGGCGGGGCCGCCCCGACCCGAAGTGCTCGCGCATCGCCCGCAGCGACTCCGCGCCCATCTCGAGCTGCGGCGCGTTGGGCGGGCCCGCCTCCTCTCGGACGGGCGCTCGCGCACCAGCCGCGAGTGGACGACGAGGCAGCCGGAGCGGCGGGCGTCCTCCGCCAGACGCTCCAGCTCCCCGCGGCGCGCGCCGGGGCCGGCACAGACCTGCCGGCGGCCCGCGTCAGGCCGGCCTGGGCGGGTCGGGGCGGGGCGGGGCGCGCCGCGTAGAGGTCGTGGAGGGCGGGGAGGCGGGCGAGGAGGGACGCCAGCTCTACGGCGCCCGCGCCCGTGTGCGACACGTCCAGGCCCTCCAGGCGCGGCAAGCTGCGCGGCGGCGCGTCGGGCGGGCCGGGGCCGGTGGCCGGGCGGCCGCGCACTCGAGGCCGTCGAAGGCGGGACGAGGGCCCTGCAGGCGGCGCCCGCCGCCGGCTCCCCCTCCAGCGCCCGCCCGAGCCACTCGCTGCCCTCGTCCGGGCCCACCACGAGCGCGCCCCTGCCGCCGGATCAGGCGCGCGGGTGGCGCCGGCAGGGGAGGGCGGCGAGGGGGCCGCGCACCGGAGGAAGAGGCGCTGGAGGGAGGGGGCGCAGGCGGCGAGGAGGCGGCGGAGGGCGGGGAGGGGCACGGCGAGGCCGGAGAGGTCGAGGTGGCGGAGGCGGGGCAGCGCGAAGCCGTCGGGGAGGTGCTCGAGGGCGGCGAGGGCGGAGAAGGCGTCGCGGCGGTCCGCCCCGGCGAGGGAGAGGTGCGTGAGGTTCGGGCAGCGGCGGAGCGCGGTCGGAAGGAGGTGACGCACGTCGCCGGGGGCGGGCTCGACGCCGCCGTCGCGGGGGCGCTTGCGCTTGCGGTCGCGCCCCACCGCGAGCCCCACTTCGCCGAGGACGAGCCGCTCGCCGCGGTGGGCGGACTCGGCGAGCGCGGCGGCGGCCGGCAGCGCCCCCGCCGGCAGCGCGGCGCCCTGCGCCGGCCCGTTTGCGCGGCGGGGCCGGTGGGGCGGCGCGGGGCTGACGGGGCGGGCGGGGGTCGCCGGCCTCTCCGCGGCGAAGGCGAGGAGGGCCTCGCGGAGCGCCGCGTTCCCCGCCCTCGCGGCGACCTGCAGCGCCGTCGCCCCGGCCCCGTCCTGCGGCCCGAGGCGCGTCAGGTGGCAGATCGATCTCTGGAAAGGGCGGGACCGCGCCTGCAGGCCTGGGTCCGCCCCGGCGCGGAGGAGGGCGAGGACGGCGGCGGGGGTCCCCTCGCGGGCCGCGAAGAGGAGCAGGGCTCGGCGCCCCGCGGGGCCCCGGCGCCGGCGGGCCCGCGGCCGCCCGGCCCCAGCGCGGCTCCTCGAGGAAGGCGCGGCGCACGCCCAGCGCCTCCAGCGCCGGGCCGTCGAGCCGCAGCGACTCTGCGAAAGGCGTTCGGCGGCGGGCGGGCGGGGCGCGGGAGCAGGAGCGGAGGGGCGCACCGACGGCGTGGACGGCGATGCGGGAGCGGCTCGCGAGGGCGCAGGGGCCCGCGCCGGCGTCCGCGACCAGGCGCCGGAGCGGGGTGCGGCCGGCGCGGTCCTTCACGAAGAGCCCCCGGCGCCCCGACGCCGCCAGCAGCGCCCGCGCCGCGCCCTCCCGCCCGCGCGCGCAGGCGGCGTGCAGCGCCGTGCAGCCGGCGCCGTCCTGCGCGCGATCGCGATCGCGAACGCGATCGCGCAGCGAGCGGAGCGCGCGCTCGGGGCGCGCCTGGTGGAAGGGGTCGGCCCCAGACTCCAGCAGAAGCTTGACCAGCGCGGGCGAGCGCTCGGTGGCGAGGTGGAGCGGGCTTCGGCCCGCAGCGTCGCGTGCAGAAAGGAGGCCGAATCTCGCGTCGCCCGCCGCATTCAGCAGCGCCCGCGACACGTCCACCCGCCCCAGCTCGCACGCGACGTGCAGCGCAGTGGCCCCTTTGGCGTTCTGCTTGCGGCGTGAGAGGCGGGGCGGGGCCGTGCGTGTGCACTGGGCGCGCAATCGCTGGCGCGCCTTGCAAAGCGGGTCGGCACCGAGCTCCAGCAGATCATCGACGATCGCGGGCGAGCGCTCGATGGCGAGGTGCAGCAGGGGGCGGCTCGCGCTGCACCGCGCGAGCAGGAGGTAGAGCTCGGCGCGGTCGGCGGCCGTGACTCACGCATGGCGCGCGCCGCGTACACCCGCCCGCGCTCGCACGCGACGTGCAGCGCCGTGTCCCCCGCCGCGTCCTGCCCGCGGCGCGGCGTCGGGGCCGAGCGTTTAGCGTACGCGTCCAGACGGGGCGCGCCGGGCGGAGCGGGTCGGCGCCGAACTCGAGCAGGATCCCCACGAGGTGCGGCAAGAGCTCAACGGCGAAGTGGAGCAAGGGGCGGCCCGCGCAGTGCATCGCAGGGAGCTCAAGTCTCGTGCGTTTCGATGCTTTCCGCGCCGCGGTGGAGCCCGCCGCGGTCTCGGTCTGCCCGCCACGTGAGAAGCGGGGCGGGGCGGGGGCGGGGTGCGCAGCCGGGGGGCGCGCGCGCCTGCCAGTAAGGGTCGACGCTGAGCTTCAGCAGGTCCTCGACCAGCGCCGGCGCGTGCTCGATCGCGAGGCAGAGCAAGGGGCGGCCCGGGCCCGGGCCCCCGCCGGCGTCCGCGAGCTCGAGCAGGCGCTCGAGCTCCGCGCGGCTCACGGACCGCAAGAGGGCCCGCGCCTCGTCCACCCGCCCGCATTTGCACGCAGTGTGCAGCGCGTTGTCCCCCGCCGCGTCCTGCCTGCCGCGTGAGGGGCGCCAGCGCGGAGCGTGCAAGCGGGGCGCGCCTGGCGGAGCGGGTCGGCGCCCAGACCGATCAGCTGGTCCACGAGCTGAGGCGCACACCGGACGGCCAGGTGCAGCAGGGTGCGGCCCGCGCGGTCAGTCGCATGAAAGAAGCGGAGCCGCGAGCTGCCGCGAACTGCCGCATTCAGGAGAGCCCGCGCAGCGTCTGCTGCCCGATGCTCGAAGGCGCAGTACAGCGCGGTGGAGCCCTCTGCGTTCTGCTCGCCGCGTGTGATCGTGAGGCAGATGCAGAGTGCTGGTCTTGAGCCTGCAAGCAGGGCGCACCTTGCAGAGCGGGTCGGCGCCGAATTTTAGCAGGACCTCCACGACGGCGGGGCAGTGCTCGATTGCGACGTGGACGGGCGCTCGTCCCTTGCGGTCCCTAGCAGTAAGGATGTCGAGCAGGCGCTCCGTCTTCGCCGCCGCCTCCAGCAGCGCCCACGAAGCGTACACCCGCCCGAGCTCGCAGGCGACGTGCAGAGCAGTGGCACCTGTAGCGTCCTGCTTGCAGTGTCAGGGGCGACAGCGCGAGCTCGAGCGCGCGAGCAATGACCAGGGTGCACCTTGCAGAGCGGGTCGGCGCCGAACTCCAGCAGGATCTTCACAAGGGCGGGACAGTGCTCGATTGCGACGTGGACGGGCGCTTGCCCCTTGCAGGTCGTTGCAGAAAGGATGCCGAGCAGGCGCCCCGTCTTTGACGCCGCCTCCAGCAGCGCCCGCGAAGCGTCCACCTGCCCGAATTCGCAAGCGACGTGCAGCGCAGTGGCGCCTTTGGCGTCCTGCTTGCGGCGTCAGGGGCGAGAGCGCGAATCGCACGGGGTACGGTCGGCCGGGCGGCGCGCCTTGCAGAGCGGGTCGGCGCCGAGGTCCAGCAAGTCCTGCACCAGCTCGGGAGAGCGCTCGGCGGCGAGGAGGAGGGGCGTGCGGCGGCTGCCCGAGCGCAGCGCGACGTTCGCGAGGGGCGCCAGGCCCCACTCCGCGATCAGCTGCAGCCGGCGTCAGCGGAAGAGGCGGGGGCCGGTGCCGGGCAGGAAGCGCGCGCGCCTTCCGGGCGACGGCCGCGTCGAGGGAGCGCGCAACGATGAGGTGGAGGGCGGTCGCGCCCGCCGCGCACAGCGGCTCTCGCCGGTACACTTCGCCTTCCACGGGGCGGAAGTAGGGGGGAAGCTGGCGCAGGCAGTCAGCGGCTAAGGGTGATAGCGCGGCGAGGCGCAGCCGTGGGCGGGGTATCACGACTCGCCCACGGGCTGCTTGGCGAGCGCCTGTGGACGCGGGCGAGCGGCGAGACACCGGCCGCCGCCACGAGGCGACGCGCGACCTCGACCCCCTCCGCCCCGGACGAGAGCGCTGCGACGAAACGCGAGAGCGATCGGCGAACAGGGGAGGGAGGCAGGCCGGGAAGGAGGGGTAGAGGCGGACAGGCGAGGAAGACGAGGGTCACGATGCGGGGTACGTCGAGGGGGGCGTCTTCCTCAGGGCGGGGCCGCCCCGACCCGACAAAGTGCTCGTGGAGCTCCCCCAGCGACTCCGCGTCCATCTCGAGCTGCGGCGCGGGACGTTGGGTCCGCCCGGAGCGCAAGGAAGAAGAGGCGTGGGGCCGGCTGCGCACGAGGCCCTGGGAGACGATGAGGAGGCCCGGGCGGCGGAACTCGGCAGCCAGCATGCGCGCGGGGCCGGCGTGCGAGAGGCTGCGGTACTCGTCCCGCACGTCCTGCCGCCGGCCCGCCGTCAGGGGCGCGCGGCCGGCCTGGGCTGTGCGGGGCGGGGCGGGGCGGGGCGGGGCGCGCACGGCGTAGAGCTCGCGGAGGGCGGGGAGGCGCGGGAGGGTACCCCCCACGAGGGCCCGCATGTCCTCCGCGCTGGCCCCCTCGACGCTGAGGTCCAGGCTCTCCAGACGGGGGAAGCTGCGCGGCGGGGGTACCGGGTCAAGGGCTTGGGGTGGGTGGGCGGGGGGTGATGGCGGCTCGAGGCGCGCGCACTCGAGCTCGAAGAACGCATCGCTCGGGTTGAAGTGGATATTGGCGCCCCTGCCGCCGGATCAGGCGCGCGGGTGGCGCCGGCAGGGGAGGGCGGCGAGGGGGCCGCGCACCGGAGGAAGAGGCGCTGGAGGGAGGGGGCGCAGGCGGCGAGGAGGCGGCGGAGGGCGGGGAGGGGCACGGCGAGGCCGGAGAGGTCGAGGTGGCGGAGGCGGGGCAGCGCGAAGCCGTCGGGGAGGTGCTCGAGGGCGGCGAGGGCGGAGAAGGCGTCGCGGCGGTCCGCCCCGGCGAGGGAGAGGTGCGTGAGGTCCGGGCAGGAGCGGAGGGTCTCTCGGAGGGCGCCGTCCGCGGGACCCGCGTGGAGGACGAACCGCACGTTGCCGAGGTGCAGCCGCTCGAAGCGGTGGCCGACCTTCCCGCTTAGCTCCTCCACATCCTCTATCGTGTCGCCGCCCCTCCACTCCCCGCCCAACTACACTGAGAGTTAGAGCGAGCACAAGCGCACGCGCCGGGCGCTTGCTGGGTTGCAATGGGCGATGCGAACGCGGCTCACACTCACAAAGCCCATGGCCAACTTCGGACGGATCTTGACGAAGATGGGCTCCCGGAAGAGCGTTGAGAAGTCGCCATACGCCAGCTTTTGAAAGCATCGCCGAGCAGAGGCCAGGCCTCGCAGAGCGCCGATCGTGCCGCTGACAGCGGCCTCATTCTCCATCAGCAGGAGCATCAAATCGCCTACGGCTTCCTTAGCACGAGGCGAAACCGGCCCAGGAGAACATGCACAACAGCATACGAACCCGGAAGGTCCTTAAGAGTAAGCGTCGGCGCCAGCCGCCGGCCGCGGGCTTCGTATGAGCGCTCGGGGCCGGCCAACGCACACTGAATCTCCGCGGCCGCAGCGTCATCATCCGGCCAGAGCGTAACAATGTGTTTCGCGAGCTCATCCAGAACTTCTACAGCTAAACCGACGTCTGCAGCCAGCCGCGGGTTGACCTCGTCGGCAGGCGGTTGGGCCGCGGCCGCGGGAGCTGCAGTCGCCGTCGGCCCGCTGTCGCTGCGGAAGTCCATAAGGACGAGCGACGTCGACAGCGAAGTGATCAAGGTGTGGCTGCGGGTCCCCGCGCTCTCGGCCCGGGCTTCGACGGTGAACGCTTTCTACGAGGCTTTCAGAATTTTTCGACTGTTGCAACAACTGCGGGGTCAACAACTATGAGGCTATACGGTGCACGTGTGCGGCCGGCTCCTACGGTTCTCACCTGACGTCTCCGGATCCACTGGCCCCTACCCGCCGAACCGCGGAAAATAATGGGCCAGGCGGTACCCCCACGTTCAGGTGACTCAGTCAGGTCAGTTCAGCTAGATGTGGCAAATACGCGGCAATATAATACTTAAAATGCACAGCAGGAAACGATTACACGCGCAGCAGTCTCGGGCGCCTAGCTGGCGCTGCGGCTGCTCACATCACGCCAGCAGGCTGGGGGGCGGGCTACGGGCCGGGGTGGGCCGCGTCGGCGAGCAGGAGGGCCTCCTCGTCCAGCGCGGCGAGCGCCTCGAGCGCGGCGTACCCCTCGTCCTCCTCGAACGCCTCGACGAACGTCTCCTCCTCGGCCTCCGCCTCCTGGGCCCCCTCGGGCGCCGGCTCCGCCTCCTCCTCGCCGCCCTCGGCGACGGCGGCGTCGGCGGCGGCCTCCTCGGCGTCGGACTGCGCCTCGACGAGCTGCTCGACGATCTCCTCCGCCTCGCCCACCACGGTCTCCACCCCCTGGAGGGTCTTCGCCAGGTTCTCCACGGTCTCCACGGCCTCCTCCGCCTTCTCTACGGCCTCCTCCGCGGCCTCCGCCTTGTCCTCCGCCCCCTCCGCCTTCTGCTCCGCCGCCTCCGCGCGCCCCTTCGCCTCCTCGAGCTGCTTCTCGATGCCCTCCCGCTCCTCCTCGCTGCGCGCCCCGCCGGCGGCGTCAGGCAGGGACGGGCAGGCCGCCGGCCCGCGGCCGGGCGCGGGCGCGCGGGGGCGCACGAGGCGATCTTGGCGAGGCTCTGGAGGGCGGCAACCTCGGCGGCCGCCTGCTCGGCCTCCTCCTCCGCGCCCTCCGCCACCTCCTCCGCCTCCTCGGCGCTCTCCTGCGCCTCCTCCAGCTCGACCTGTCGTCCCCCGGCGCGCCCGTCAGGCAGGCGCGGGCTGGGCCGGGGCGGGGCGGGGCGGGGCGGGCCTGGATGTCGGAGAGGACGTCGGCGGCGAGGGCGGCGGGGTCCTCCTCCGCCAGCTCCACCATCTGCGCCCCCGGCCCCGCCCCGTCGCGCCCGGCCCCCGCGCCACGCAAGCCGCCGCCCCTCCCGGAGGCGCGCACCTCGGCCACTTCGGCTGCCTTGGCTTCCTCCTCCACCGCAGCCTCTTCTGCAGCCTCCTCCGCCGCCGGCTCCTCGACAGGAGCCTCCTCGGCCGCCGGCTCCTCGGCCGCAGCCTCCTCGGCCGCCGCCTCCTCGGCTGGGGTCTCGGCCGCAGCCTCCTCGGCCGCAGCCTCCTCCTCAGCCTCCTCGGCCGGGGTCTCGGCCGCAGCCTCCTCGGCCGCCGCCTCCTCCTCAGCCTCCTCGGCCGGGGTCTCGGCCGCAGCCTCCTCGGCCGCCGCCTCCTCCTCAGCCTCCTCGGCCGGGGTCTCGGCCGCAGCCTCCTCGGCCGCAGCCTCCTCCTCAGCCTCCTCGGCTGGGGTCTCGGCCGCAGCCTCCTCGGCCGCAGCATCCTCGGCCGCAGCCTCCTCGGCCGCAGCATCCTCGGCTGGGGTCTCGGCCGCAGCCTCCTCGGCCGCAGCCTCCTCCTCAGCCTCCTCGGCCGGGGTCTCGGCCGCAGCCTCCTCGGCCGCCGCCTCCTCCTCAGCCTCCTCCGCCGGGGTCTCGGCCGCAGCCTCCTCGGCCGCAGCCTCCTCCTCAGCCTCCTCGGCCGGGGTCTCGGCCGCAGCCTCCTCGGCCGCAGCCTCCTCGGCCGCAGCCTCCTCGGCCGAGGTCTCGGCCGCAGCCTCCTCCGCAGCCGCCTCTTCCGCCGGAGTGTCTGACCATTCCGCCTGGCCATCCTCGCCAAATTCGGAAAGGTCCGACAGGAATCCGAGGTCGCGCGAGACCGTGTCTGTCGGCGCCTCCGCATCTGGTGTAGCTGTGTCCTCCGCGGGCGCAGCCGACTCCTCCGCGGGCGCAGCCGACTCCTCCGCGGGCGCAGCCGACTCCTCCGCGGGCGCAGCCGACTCCTCCGCAGGCGCAGCCGACTCCTCCGCAGGCGCAGCGGACTCCTCCGCAGGCGCAGCGGACTCCTCCGCAGGCGCAGCGGACTCCTCCGCAGGCGCAGCGGACTCCTCTGCAGGCGCAGCCGACTCCTCCGCGGGCGCAGCGGACTCCTCCGCGGGCGCAGCCGACTCCTCCGCGGGCGCAGCGGACTCCTCCGCGGGCGCAGCCGACTCCTCCGCGGGCGCAGCCGACTCCTCCGCAGGCGCAGCGGACTCCTCCGCAGGCGCAGCGGACTCCTCCGCAGGCGCAGCGGACTCCTCCGCAGGCGCAGCGGACTCCTCCGCGGGCGCAGCGGACTCCTCCGCGGGCGCAGCCGACTCCTCCGCGGGCGCAGCCGACTCCTCCGCGGGCGCAGCCGACTCCTCCGCGGGCGCAGCGGACTCCTCCGCGGGCGCAGCGGACTCCTCCGCAGGCGCAGCGGACTCCTCCGCGGGCGCAGCCGACTCCTCCGCGGGCGCAGCCGACTCCTCCGCGGGCGCAGCCGACTCCTCCGCGGGCGCAGCCGACTCCTCCGCGGGCGCAGCCGACTCCTCCGCGGGCGCAGCCGACTCCTCTGCGGGCGTAGCGGACTCCTCCGCGGGAGGAGCGGCCTCGTCAGCGGATGAGACGCTTTCCTCGGGTGCGGCGGGCTCCTCCGGGGCAGAGGCCGACTCGGCCGGCGCCTCGACCGTCTCCGCCGCCTCCTCGGCGGGCGCCGCGGGCTCGCGGCACTGGTGGAAGGCGTGCTGCGGGGACGTTGGCAGAGGCCAAGGGGCGCGCGGGGCGGGGCGGGGCGGGCGCACGAGGTCGAAGGACCAGCCGCGCTCGATGTACGCCGCGACGACGTCCTGGCACGTCTGCCGGCGCCGCGCTCCGCGGTCAGCAGTGCGCGGCGCCGGCCCCGCGCGCCACGCGGGGCGCCCGCCCGCACCCCGCAGTCGTTCGCGTCGCGGGCGCCGTAGCACGAGGCCGGGTGCCCGGGCTCGCCGCCCTCCTCGGCCTCGCCCCGCGCGGCGCCCTCGGACTCCTCCGCGAGCTCGTCCTGGCGCGGGAGAGGGGTCGGCGCGCCGTGCTCGCGGCACCCTTGCCGCGGCGCGGCGCGGCGTGCGCACCATCGGCGGCGGCGAGCCGAGCATCATCGGCGGCAGAGCGCCGAGCATCGGCGGCGGCTGCGCGTGCACGAAGTACGGGGGCACGTCCTCCACGTTGCCGATGGGCGCGGGCGGCACGATGATATCGAGCTCGCCCTGCCGACCGGCCGCGCGTCAGGCCGCCGCAGCGGCACGTCGAGCGGGCGGGGTGCGCGCACGGAGCTGCTGGGGATGACGCCGCCGCTGCCACCGCCGCCGAGGCCGTCTAGTGCGTCCCGCAGCGCCTCCAGGTCCTCCTCCGCCACCACGACGGGCTTCGGCGCAGCCGGCGCCGCCGGCGCCGGAGCGGGCGCCGGAGCGGGCGCCGGTGCGGGCGCCGGTGCGGGCGCCGGTGCGGGCGCCGGTGCGGGCACCGGGATCGGGGCCGGCGCGGGCTTGGGGGCGTGCGCCGGCTGCGTCGTGGTGGTGGTCGCCCCGGACCCGGCGTCCTCGTCGGTGTAGTACCAGTCCGAGGGCGGGGACCAGTCGCGGCTCGTGGGGACCACCTCCGGCTCCGCGTACTCCTCAAAGGAGGTCTGCGCCGCGTCGGCAGTCGGCGGCGCCCGGGACGCGGCGGGGGGCGGCCCCGGGGCCGCGCACCTCGTAGACGTCGACGCCGCCGCGGTCGACCCCGCCGTCTCTCGCGACCGCCTCGGGGCGGGTGAAGAGAGAGTCGAAGTCCCAGGAGCCGCCCGCCCCGGAGCCGAGGCTCGCGTGCCCGTGGTAGGGGTCGCCGTGCACGACCCGCGTCGGATGCTGCCGGCCCGGGGCGTCAGGCCGGAGAAGGGGGCAGGGCGCGAGGGGCGGGGCGGGGCGGGGGCGCGCCAGGCCGAAGGCGTCGGAGGCCCTGCCGCCGTCGACGACGTAGACCTGCGAGCTGCGCGGCGCCCCGGGTCGGCCGCCTGGCCGCCTGGCCGGCGGGGCGGGGCGGGGCGCGGGCGGCGCACTGGCCGGCGGCGTAGAGGTCCTCGGCGGCGCGGCGGAGGTCGGCCTCGACGTCGTCGGCGCCGGCCGTGCGGGCGGGTCCCCGGAAGGTCGCCACCGCCCCCGCCGCCTCCGTCGCGAATCCGTACGCAAAGTCCGAGGCCTGCAGGCCGCGCGGCCGGCGTCGGCGACGGGGCGGGGCGGGCGGGCGGGGCGCCGCGCACGTCGGCGGCGTCGGCGTCGGTGCGGCGGGGCACGTCGCCGATGTCCTCAGCAGAGGGTCCCACCCCCGCCCCTCCCCGTCGCGTACACGTCCGACTGCCCGAGCGTCGGCGCCGACGGCCGGAGGGGCGGCGGGGCGCGCGCGGGCGCGCGCGGGCGCGCGCACCGAGTTGACCCCGAAGTCGGGCAGGACGCGGAAGTGCTTCGCGCCGGACGGGTCCACCTTCACAAGCTTCGTCTGCGACGGCGGCACGCCCGACTCCTCCACCGGCGGCGGCGGCGGCGGAGGGGAGGGGAGGAGGAGGCGGCGGCGGCGGCGGTGCCGCGACGACGGGCTCCGGCTCCGGCGGTGGGGCGGCGACGACGGGCTCCGGGCCGGCGCCGGCGGCTCGGCGACGGTGCGCGCCTCGGGCGCCGGCTTCTCGGCCGGCTTGCAGGGCGCTGCGGGGCAGCGTCAGGGGGGGCAAAGCGCGGGGTGCGGGGCAGGCGGGGCGGGGGCACCGGAGCGGAGGTAGTCGCCGATGTCGGCGATGGAGTCGGCCATCCAGGGGGCCCCCTCGACGAGGCCGCGGACGACGGCGCCGGCGCGGTGCGCGAGCCCGAGCGGCGTGGCGCACGCCGAGAGCTCGCTGAACGCCTCCTCGACGCCCCGCACCCAGTTCCGGTCGAGCACGTCCTGCCCCGACTCCGGGTCCAGCTCCAGCTCCTCGACCCCCAGCTCCGCCCGCGCCTTGTCCCGCACCGCCTCCTTCAGCGCGTTCAGCGCCCGCCCGCGCCACTCCACGTCCCCGCCCGAGTTCGCGTCGAACACCTCGAACGCCGCCTGCCGCCCGCCCCGCCCCCTCGGCCCCGGCCCCGGCGGCGGCGGCCCGGGCCCGGCCCTGGCGGCGGGGCGCACGTGGGAGATCTTGTCGACGTAGGGGCGGAAGGCGGCGGCGTCGTTGTAGCCCCACCAGCGGGCGCCGTCGGGGAGGTCGGCGGGGGCGCCTGCGGGGGCGCGATGGCGTCCGCGACGGCTTCCACCGCGCGCAGGTGCTCGTCCGTCGGCGCGTCGGCGCTCGCCGGCGAGCGCGCGAGCAGCTCCGCGAGGCGCCCGAGCGCGGCGGCGATGTCGGCGGGGGCGCCGTCGGCGTCGCGCAGGAAGGCCTCCTGGAGGACGAGGCGGACGCGCTGGTCGAAGAAGTCGCCCGGGTTGAGCAGGCCGGCGCGCGCGTCCACCTCCACCCCGGCCTCCGCCTCGGAGAGCACGCCCACGCGCGTCCCCAGCAGGAACTTGATCCGGTCGAGCGCCTCGTCCAGCGACGCCAGCGAGGCGACCGCCTGCTCGACGCCCGTGAAGCGGTACTCGTGCGCCGCCGCCTCCGCCCGCTCCACCGCCCGCGCCATCAGCTCAGCGCGCGCCGCCCGCCCCGACTCCGGCAGCGCCGACCACGGGCTCATGTCCAGCGAGGGGGCGAGCTTGGCCGCCACCTCGGCCGTGGCGGCGGCGAGGTCGAGGCAGTTGGCCGGCTCGAGCAGCTCGGCGAACATCACGTTCTTCGGCTGCACGGTCGCCTGGCTCAGCTTCGCCGCCTCCGACGCGAACTTCTCCACCGCCTTCGTCGCCGCCGCCGCCCCCGGCCGCTCCGCCTCGTGCGCCGACTGCACCAGGATCTTCGCCAGGTTCCCCCGCGCCTGCTCCCAGTACTTGCTCGTCGGGATCGGCGCCGCCGGCTTGTCCGAGCGCTGCAGCGCCTCCAGCCCCAGGTACGCCGCCTGCCGCCCGCCCTCAGCCCCGGCCGCCACGCGCCGGCGCCGGGCCGCCCCGCACCGCGATCCGGTCGACCGCCGCGCTCACGTCGCCCACGCTCCCCGTCTCCGCCACGCGGAGACCGTCCACCACCGTCTGCAGCGCGCGTCAGCCCGCCCGCCGATGCGGCCCGGGGCGGAGCCCGTCTCGCGCTCTCTTCACGGAGATTCGTTCCCAAAGGCTTCAACGCGGCCCCCGTTCGTGCTCGGGCGGGCGTTGGCAGGGGACGGGGCCAAGGAGCCTCGCACCTGTCGCGCGCCGTTCAGGGCGGCGGCCTGCTCGTCCGCCGTCATCGCTTCCCAGCGGCTCTGCGCGCACAGACCGTCAGCCGCCCGCTCGGCTGCGTGCGGCCCACTCGCCGGGAGAGCGCCGGCCGAACTGCTCACCGTGGACGCGTCTGGGCTGGCTGTGTCTTGTGTCTGGCTGGACTGTGCCGGCGCCGGCTCGACGTGGACCGGCTCCGCCTGGACGGGCGGCGGCGGTGGCGGAGCGACGGGCTCCACTTCTGGCTGAGGCTCCGGCTCCGGCGGAGGGGCGGCGACGACGGGCTCCGGGGCCGGCGCCGGCGGCTCGGCGACGGTGCGCGCCTCGGGCGCCGGCTTCTCGGCCGGCTTGCAGGGCGCTGCAGGGCAGCGTCAGGGGGGGCAACGCGCGGAGGGCGGGGCAGGCGGGGCGGGGGCACCGGAGCGGAGGTAGTCGCCGATGTCGGCGATGGAGTCGGCCATCCAGGGGGCCCCCTCGACGAGGCCGCGGACGACGGCGCCGGCGCGGTGCGCGAGCCCGAGCGGCGTGGCGCACGCCGAGAGCTCGCCGAACGCCTCCTCGACGCCCCGCACCCAGTTGCGGTCGAGCACGTCCTGCCCCGACTCCGGGTCCAGCTCCAGCTCCTCGACCCCCAGCTCCGCCCGCGCCTTGTCCCGCACCGCCTCCTTCAGCGCGTTCAGCGCCCGCCCGCGCCACTCCACGTCCCCGCCCGAGTTCGCGTCGAACACCTCGAACGCCGCCTGCCGCCCCGCCCCGCCCCCTCGGCCCCGGCCCCGGCGGCGGCGGCCCGGGCCCCGGCCCTGGCGGCGGGCGCACGTGGGAGATCTTGTCGACGTAGGGGCGGAAGGCGGCGGCGTCGTTGTAGCCCCACCAGCGGGCGCCGTCGGGAGGTCGGCGGGGCCGCCTGCGGGGGCGCGATGGCGTCCGCGACGGCCTCCACCGCGCGCAGGTGCTCGTCCGTCGGCGCGTCGGCGCTCGCCGGCGAGCGCGCGAGCAGCTCCGCGAGGCGCCCGAGGGCGGCGGCGATGTCGGCGGGGGCGCCGTCGGCGTCCCGCAGGAAGGCCTCCTGGAGGACGAGGCGGACGCGCTGGTCGAAGAAGTCGCCCGGGTTGAGCAGGCCGGCGCGCGCGTCCACCTCCACCCCGGCCTCCGCCTCGGAGAGCACGCCCACGCGCGTCCCCAGCAGGAACTTGATCCGGTCGAGCGCCTCGTCCAGCGACGCCAGCGAGGCGACCGCCTGCTCGACGCCCGTGAAGCGGTACTCGTGCGCCGCCGCCTCCGCCCGCTCCACCGCCCGCGCCATCAGCTCAGCGCGCGCCGCCCGCCCCGACTCCGGCAGCGCCGACCACGGGCTCATGTCCAGCGAGGGGGCGAGCTTGGCCGCCACCTCGGCCGTGGCGGCGGCGAGGTCGAGGCAGTTGGCCGGCTCGAGCAGCTCGGCGAACATCACGTTCTTCGGCTGCACGGTCGCCTGGCTCAGCTTCGCCGCCTCCGACGCGAACTTCTCCACCGCCTTCGTCGCCGCCGCCGCCCCCGGCCGCTCCGCCTCGTGCGCCGACTGCACCAGGATCTTCGCCAGGTTCCCCGCGCCTGCTCCCAGTACTTGCTCGTCGGGATCGGCGCCGCCGGCTTGTCCGAGCGCTGCAGCGCCTCCAGCCCCAGGTACGCCGCCTGCCGCCCGCCCTCAGCCCCGGCCGCCACGCGCCGGCGCCGGGCCGCCCCGCACCGCGATCCGGTCGACCGCCGCGCTCACGTCGCCCACGCTCCCCGTCTCCGCCACGCGGAGACCGTCCACCACCGTCTGCAGCGCGCGTCAGCCCGCCCGCCGATGCGGCCCGGGGCGGGGCCCGTCTCGCGCTCTCTTCGCGGGGATTCGTTCCCAAGGGCTTCAGCGCGGCCCCCGTTCGTGCTCGGGCGGGCGTTGGCAGGGGACGGGGCCAAGGAGCCTCGCACCTGCCTGGCGCCGTCCAGGGCGGCGGCCTGCTCGTCCGCCGTCATCGCTTCCCAGCGGCTCTGCGCTCACAAACCGTCAGCCGCCCGCTCGGCTGCGTGCGACTGGCACGGCTCCTTGGACGGGATGCTGAGATTGCCAACTAGGCCCGGGCCCGGAGAGAATATCACCGCTACATTGCTCACCGCCATCTTGACGAGCCTGCCAGCGACTGGCGGCGTTGCCTGCCTGCCTGCTTCGCTCCTAGGTCGCCTCCTCCTAGGCTCTTTCCTTGTGTACCCGCGAACGAAGCGAACGAAGTACCGGGAGCCCAGGCCCCAGCTCGCAAATTTGATCGCAGCTTGCGGCTGCGCTCCTTGCGATGGTAGCGGGTGGATGAGCTGTTTGCGCTGCTGGAAGCGCTCACACGGTCATCCCGTGCCTGCAGAAGCGACCTGGTGGTCTTCTGGAATGTACCCACCATTTCTCCCCCTCTTGAATTTTTTCCCTCGAGTTCCATACAGCCCTTTTCTCATCACGCACCACCATCGAGCAACTGCAGCGGAGCACCTCAGCGAGCCTGCAGCGACGGAAATGATATACCAACGATCTGGTGCGTCGTGGGCCTTGCCGAGCGCCGAGATCGGAACCTAGGAGCTGGATCTTCGTGCAGGATCCGCGTGCCAGCCATAGCGGCGCCGGCGGAGCACGCTGCCCTCGCTGACCACGTGTACGCCGTTCAGAACAGTGAAATAGGAGGTTTGTCGTGCTAGAGGAGTGCGCCAGCGTCGGCAGTATGGCTATGGTGAGTTCATCAACAGTATGGCAACACCCATACATGCTCGCGAACGACCCGGGGCCGGAGAGCGACTCCGACCTCAGCGAGACGTCCGATGATGCGCCGAGCGTGCCGGAGCAGAAGCTGGCAGCCGTACGGCACCAGCAGCCCGCTGTGCGCGTCGCAGTGACAGCTGATGGCCGTCTGCCGCGGCCCGTGTCAGTGAGCGTGTCCAACAGCAGGACAGACAATGTATCATATACATCCGTGTCCGTGCGCGAAGCGGCAGATGCGACGAGCGCCTCCGCGCCGCTTCCCATCGTGCTCCCGTCGGCCGGCACGTCGTCGGCGGGCTCGGGCTCGGATACGGCCACGGTGCCCTCGGAACCACCTACTCCATCGTCTCTGTCCGGACAGCGGACTTCCATCACCGCCGGTGATCCGTGCAACTGCCACAGGTGCGCCAACCGCTCCGCGGAATTTCGCGCTCTGAGGCACGCCGTGGGACGATCGCCTGTGCTGATCGTCGCCATTCAACCCAGAACAAAGTGCATGATGTGCCGCGGTTGTGCCGAGGTGAATTTTGCTCCTTCGCGAATTTTCGCGCAACTCTCGAAGACGCTCGCTCGCTCGCAGCGGCACTGCACGTGCTCGACGGGCCCCCGACTCCCTGACCGGCCGAAGAGGAAGCAGCAGCAGACGGCGAGGCGCAACTCGTCCCAGTGCGACTGCCACCGGGCGCGCTGCGCGACCTGCCGCGGCTGCCTCGCCCGCCACTGCCTCTGCCGCTCGCCCCGGCCCATGGTGGGCGCCCCCCCGCACCGCGTCGCCCCGCTCGCGCGCTCACTGGCGCACCCGCCCGCGCAGATCCGGCCCCAGCGCGGCTCCTCCCTGGACGAGGTGCGAGATTTGATCCGGCGCGCGATCGAATCGCGCCTCGAATCTCGAATGCGGGGCGCGCAGGACGAGCTGTACCTGGACTACGGGAGCGAGTCGGACCCGTACCTCTCGTCGCCGCCGCCGGCGAGCGCCGTGGAGCGCCCGAAGCGCAAGCGCGTGCCCAACCCCAAGTACTTCTCCGAGGACTCCGCCTCCTCCGCCGCCTCCGACGACTCCAAGCCCCCCGTCGTCCGCATCGTCCCCTACCCCCACAAGGAGACCCCCGCCGCCCACCCGCCGCCGCCGCCGCCGCCGCCGCCGCCGCCGCCGCCGCCCGGCCGAGCCTGCCCGCCCAGCGCGGGCCCCGCCGCCCCTCCGCGCCCCAGGTTCGGGCCGTCGCCCGCCCGCCCCGGCGCCGGCACCGGCGCCGGCGCCGGCGGGGGTGCCGCTGGCGGGCGCGGATCCGCTGTGGAACGAGTGGTCCGAGCCGCTCGCAGGTGCCCTCCCGCCCGCCCGCCGCCCGCCCGCCCGCGCGCCGACAGCGCCGACGTGCAGACGCGCGGGCGCTGTTCGACGACGGCGTGCCGGTGGGGGAGCTCCTGGCGGCGTACGCGGCGCTTGCCCCCGAGGAGGCCGACCTGACGGTCCCCGCCCTCGAGCGCCTCTGCCGCGCCGGCGTCCACTCGGTCGCCCAGCTCCGCGCCCTGCCCGACCCCCTCTGGGAGGACACCCTCGGGCCCCTCGCCCCCAGCCTCCGCATCCTCCTCGGCCGTCCGCCCGCCCCCGCTCCCCGCTGATCTGATCGAGCGTGTGTGTTTCCGCCCCTGACCTCTCCTTCCTCCTTTTTGTTCGCGCAGTTCCGTGATCGCACCGGCGGGGCCTGCTCGACACCTGCTGCTCGATATTTAACAACTAAGCACCCGCTGTATTCTGTAAAGTCGCGTTCCCAGGCAGATATAAAGCTAGCGGCGCCGTCGTTTCCGTATACTTTGATCTGGTTTGATCTTAACTTCTTGGCCTGCATTGCAGAACTCGAAACTGTGGTCAGGCAGCATAAAGGGCAGAGCATTCCTGTATGTATGTCGGCAGTGCGTTAGGCCTAGACAGTTTTTTGTACGTAGCCAATGTACAGACCATGAGAAGTCATGTCTAGCGGTAGGCTTTAAGAATGTTCTGTTGTTCCGGACCCTTCCAAACCCCCCGACCCTTCCTCCCCTTTTCTGTAGGAGTGACACGTCGGCGAGTATAATGCGTGGATCGATATGTGAAATCATGGATTTGTCGGAGTAGCTCCAGAGTGCTACGGTAGATCCGTGTCTCCGAGCCTCTTGATTATTGCAATTACTCAATGAAATTACATGAAAGAATAGAGTAAACAAAAGGGCTGCGAAAAGGAAAGCGAAGCTCGCCGAAGGGATCAGTACTAGTGGCCCAGCACGCTCAGCGGCTAGTTGGGGATGTGGAGGCGTGGGGAGGGCCGGAGGGCGGCGGGGCTTCCCCCCAGGGCGGGTTCGAGCCCCGAGGGGAGCTTGCGGGCGCGCAGGGGGGCGAGCGGGTGGGCGGCGGGGGGCCAGAAGGGGCACCACCCGGGGACGACCCCGGCGGCCGCGAGGACGGCGGCGCCCTCGCGGCGCGCCGCCTCGCCCCGGGCCCCGCCCAGCACGCCCAGCGCGCTCAGCGCCAGGCCCCGCACGATGCGCATGCCGCATGCCGCGCCGCCTCGCGGAAGAGCCTCGCGGCCGCCCTCGCGGCCGCCGAGGACGAGGGCGGGGGCTCGGCGGGGGCGGCCCGGCCGCCGGCTCGCGATCGGCGGGCCGGCGTACGCGTCCCAGTGGGCGGGGCCGGCGGGGCGGGGGCGCCCTCGTAGTAGCGGCGGACGGCGCGCATGAGGGCGAGGGGGGCGCGGGAGAAGGGGTACGACGCGGCGTGCTTGGCGAGCTCCGCCTCCGCCGCGAGCATCAGCGCCCGCGCCGCGCGCTCGTCGCCGGCCCCGGGGGCACCGGCCCGCGCCGCCTGCCACACCCGCAGCGCCAGGTTGCATACCTGGCCACAGAAGGCGGGTCAGAGAGGGAAGGGAGGCAAGGCTCTGGGCCGGGGCGGGCCGGCACGTTGAGGTAGGAGAAGAGGGCGAACGACTCGGGCCACCGCAGCGGCCGCAGCAGCGCCACCGCCCGCTGCCCCGCCCCGCCACGGCTCAGGCCGGCGGGGCGAGCGGGAGGGGTACGCGCGCGCGCGGGGGCGGGCGCACCTCGAGGCGGGCGCGGGCGCCGGCGGCGTCGCCGTAAGCGATGCGGCCGGCCCCTATCGTCGCCGCCGCGTCGGCCTGCGCGCCCGCCCGCTCGGCGGCCGCGGAGGCTCGAAGAGCGGGGGCTGGGGGGTACGCGCGCACGGCGAGGGCGGGGTACCCGGCGAGGCGGCCGCTGGCGAGGAGGGTCTCGTAGGAGCGGAAGTGGGCGGCGAAGGCGCCCGGGTCCCCGCACAGCGCCGCGAGGTCCATGAGGCTCCCCAGCGAGTACCTAGCGTCCCGCATCGGACCCCGCCCGGCGCTTGGACCTGGATCTGGAATCGTGTACCCCTCGACGACGGCGTCGGTGCGGCGGACGGCGGTCTCGAGGGCGGCGGTGTAGCGGCCGCGGGCGGCGGGGAGGCCCTCCCCCGAGAGGATCTCCGCCGCCCCCGCGATCGAGCAGAGCTCCCCGACCCGCCTGCCCGCCCCGCCCCGCCCGTCACACGGCGTCTCAAGTCGGGAGGGAAGGGGGGTACGCGGCACCGGAAGAGGGAGTAGCGGTGGGCGATCTCGAGGCCGGCCTCGGCGCAGCGCACGACGCCCTCCCACTCCCCCTGGTTGAACTGCGCCCCCGTGAGCCTGCGGAGGGCGGGGGGGCGGGGAGGGGGCGGGGCGGGCACGTGGACGATGGCGGTGGTGAGGCCGAGGTAGGAGGCCGCCGAGGGCTCCCCCTCGCACTCCGCCAGCGCCCCCCGCGCCCGCGCCACGTACCTGAGGCCCCACCGCACGCCGTTACAGCTCGGCTCTCAAGCTTGCGTTTCCCGGCGGCGCGGCGCACTTGGCAGCGACGCCGCGCATCCCCACGGCGGAGAGGACCATCTGCGGGGCCGGCTCGGGTTCGCGGGGCGGGGGGGGAAGGCGTAGGGAGGGTACGGCGGCGTTGCCAAAGGAGCGGGCGAGGTCGACGGGGGAGCCGACGGCCTCGGCGAGGTTGAGGCCCGTGAGGAAGGCCGCGATCTGGCCCTCCTGGTCGCACTGCAGCGTCGCCAGCTGCCTGCGCCCCGGCGAGCCGTCACGAGGGAAAGGTGAGGGGAGTAGAGGGGAGGGGCGGGCCCTATGACGTCGTAGCATGCGACGGCAGTGGATGCGCCGCGGTCGCCGGCGCGGCGGCCGGCGAAGGCGCGTGGGGCGGCTCGGTGGGCGAGCTGGCGGAGGAGCTGGCCCAGCACGCTGGCGGCCCAGCGGGGGGCGCTGCGGGGGAAGGGCCGCCCGAGCAGCGCCAGGGCGGCCTCCAGGTGGGCCCGGGCCTCGGTGAGGCGGCCCCCGACCAGTGGGCCTGGCCGAGGAGCATCTCGAGGCGGGCCTTCTCCTCGGCGGGGTGGCCCCGCGGGGCGCGCGCGAGGGCGCGCGAGGCGAGGGCGACGACCTCGCCCGAGGCGTGCGCCCGGGCCGCCTCCTCCGCCGCCCGCCCGAAGTACGCCACGGCGCGCGCCGCGTCCTCCGCGAGGTCGTGGTGGTGCGCGAGCAGCGCGAAGAGCCCGCTCTCCTCCGTCCCGTACCTTCGCACGGGGGGTACGCTCGCGCGGCGCGCGTGGGGGGGGGGGGGGGGGGGGGGAAAGGACGGGGGTACTACGCACTGCTCCTCGAGGAGGGCGGCGACGCGCGCGTGCACGGCCTGCGCCTGCGAACGAAGCAGGAGGCGGTACGCGCCGTCCACGACGAGCTGGTGCTTGAACGTGAAGGCCGTCCCCTGCGCCCCGCTCGGAAAACCGGAAAAGGAAAGGAAAGGGAAGAAAGGGAACGGCACCTCGCCCTTGCCAGCGAGGGGCCCCTCGCCGGCTCCCGCCGCGTCCCGCATGATGAACTCCCTGCGGCGGGCGATCGGGCGCAGGATCGAATGTTTCGGAAGGGGGAAGGGCGTACCCCTCGACGAGGGCGGCGAGGTCTGCGAGGACGGCCTCCCGGCGGGCGGCCATCGGGTAGCACTTGACGAGGAAGTCGGCGTCGAAGCTCCGGCCCAGCACGGAGGCCACCTGCGGGGCACACGCTCGCGCCGGCCGCGGCGGGGGGTACCGGAGCACGTGCCTTGAGTGTCAGCTGCTGGGAGGACTCCAGCCGGTCCACGCGTGCCGCGATGACCCCGAGCACGCTGCCCGGGTACCGCGATTAGGAGTGGGGGGGGGGGCGGAGGGGGGGGGGGCGAACAGAGAGGGGTAAGCGGGGCGGACCTGTCGGGGAGGTCGAGGGCGACGGGCCCTGCGATGGCGGCGTCGAAGCCGCAGGTACCCCCCTCCTGCCTCACCAGCCCCTTCTCCGCCATCATCCGCACCATCTCCTCCTGGGGGTACCGGGTTCGCCCGCTGGGGTTACATGGATGGGGAGGTAGGGAGCGGACCGTGAAAAGGGGTCGGCCCTGGGTGCGGTCGTACAGGACGTTGATCAGGGTGTCCGGGGGGTACGGGGGCAGTCCCAGTGCCATCAGGCGGTCCACGACCTGGGGGCGTACAATCGCACGAGAGCGGATGGGGGAGGCAAGCGGCGAGGGGGGGTACCAGCAGCACGGTGTCGGAGCGGGAGAGGGGGCCGAGGGGCATGCGGAGCCGCCGGGCGCCCGACGCCTCCTGCGCAAAACGAGAGCTGAGAAGGCAGGAGAAAGGGATGGCAAGGGGGCGGGCGCGGACCGTGGTGAGGCGCGCCAGAACGGCCGCCGCCGGGCCGTCCACCACCGGCCGTGTCGTCGCCACGATCGCCACCAGGGGTACGCCCTCCTTCGCCACCGCCGCCGCCAACGCCAGCGAGAGAGAGTCGGCCCTGTGCAGCATGGCCCGTCAGCCGCCGGGGTGCGAGATCTCGGACGAGACGGGAAGGTGGGTGCACGCCAGTGGCAGTCCTCGAGGACGAATAGTGTCGGGGAGCGGACGTGGGCGCGCAGGAGGGCGCACACGAGCTCGCAGGCCCCTGCCTCGAATCAGCGGCGGAGCGTTCTCTAAGAAGGAATCCGCCGCCCCGCGCACCCTCGGCCCGGACGTCGGCGGAGAGCTGGGAGGTGAAGTGGCTCTCGGGGAACCCCAGGTCCAGCAGGTCGTTCAGGAGGGGCGCCCGCGCCGCCTGCGGGTACGGGTGAGATGTCTGCGCGAGGGGTGTGGTAGGGCGCGTACCAGCTCGGGGGGGAGGAGGGACAGGATCCTGGCCTCCGCGATGGCTGCGCCGAAAGCGTCGGCGTGGGGGCGGGCGCGGGCGCTGGGGGGCCGAGGGCGCACAGAGGGCGGCGCGGGAGAGGCCAGCCGATGGGGAGGCGGGCACGCTCGCCCCCGAGTGCGCCGCGCCGCCTGCGCGCCCCGCGCTCAGCGGGCGGAGGCTCGCCTGCAGGACGGCCCTGGAGTACGGCTCACCCTCGAGGGGGGGTAGGCGGAATACGGCGGCGGCGGCGGCGGCGGCGCTGGCGGCACTGCCGTGGCGGAGGCGGAAGGAGGGGTTGGCGCTCCGCAGGCCGCCCGGGCCCCCGCTCGCCTTGCGGCCCTCGCGATCGCGGCGGGCGCGGAACGAGCCGTTCGCGTCCGACGAGACGGTGCGGGGCGTGCCCCCATCGAGTTCCCCGCGAGAGCGCCCCCGCGCCTCCTGCCGCCCCCGCGCCTCAGCGGGCGGCGGCGCGGCGGCGCGGGCGGGCGGGCGGGGCGGGGGCGCCTGGGGCGAGGCGGGAGGTCGACGGGGGCGGGCCCCGCGGGGCGTCGTCGCCCTCCTCCCGCAGCAGGTCCTGGAGGAGCTAGCGCCACTGCGCCCCGGCCGGCCCGCCCCGCCCCGCCGTCAGGCCCCGCGTGCCCGACCGCCCGTGAGCCTGCGCGGGACGGGCCCGGGGCGCGCCTGGAGGTAGGGCGTGGCCCGATCCACCTCGCTCGCCGCCCCGTCGAACACCTGAGGCGGTCTTCGCTCGTGGCGCGGGGGGCGCCGGAGGCGGGGGGCGCACGCGGAACCCGTCGGCGGCGGCGGCGACGCAGAGGGCCCGCACCAGGCTCGACTTGCCTGCGCGAGAGCGGGCTCGGGGGCCGGGGCGAGGGGAGAGAAGGGCCGGGGGGCACGTACCCATGCCGGCCTCGGCCTCCACGAAAGCGAAGAGGGCGGAGGGGGCGGCGGCCGGCCCGCCCTCCACCTCCGCCAGCGCCCCGCGCAGCGCCTCCAGCTGCAAGAGCGGCGCGTCGGGGGCGGCGCCCTCTTCGCGTTCCCGGCCCGAGCCGCGCACCTCGCGCTGGCGCCCGCGGACGGGGCCGGCGTCCAGCCCGCCGGCGCCGGCGGCCGGCTCCGCGCCCTCCGCTCCCGCCCACGCCCGCGCCGGGCCTTCCGAGAGGGCCCCGGAGCTCTCCGCGCGCCCCGGCCCGGACCCCTTGGGGGTGCCCGACGCCGAGGCGCCCTCGCGCTCCCTCGCGAGGGCGAGGAGCCGCAGCGAGGCGCCCCCGCGCGTCGAGGCGACGCCGCCGCCCCGCAGGCTCCGCCCCGCCGACCCCGCCTCCACCGAGGCCGCCGCGCCCCTCACGGGCGCCAGGGGCCGGAAGGCCTGGCGGGGGTACGCGTTCCCGGGTGCCGCGCGGGGTACAGGGACAGGGGCGCACCTTGACGGGCCCGTGGAAGCCCTTGAGCTCGACGGGGGGCGCCTCGAGGTACCGGAACAGCCTGCCGGCCCGGGGTGAGCAACGGGACCCGCGAGGATTCGAGCCCGGGCCGGGGGCGGGCTTTGCGGTGGCGCCGTGGGTCGTCTCGTCGACAAGGACGTCGCGCCCCGCCCTGGACATGAGGCGGGCCTGGCGGGGGGGGGGGGGGGGGGGGGTACGTGGGCGCGGGCGAAGCGGGGGCGCAGGCGGCGGCGCAGCGGTGCGCACCGCCTTGTTCACTACAGATCCGACCTGCGCGGCCGGCGAGCGGTCAACACAGGCCGAGGCACGGATGCGATGGAAGAGCGAGGTGGGGTACCATGGCGTATTCGCATCGGAGCGTGCCCTCGACGCCCCCGACGAGGCCGCAGAACACGCGCCTGGGCGAGAAGCGCTGGCCGTCAGCCGCAGGAGAAGCGCCATCTTGGGCGCAGAAGGGGGGCGCGCCCCGTGCAGATCCCGATGCTGCACTCCAGCAGCTCGTCCTCCAGCCGCCGCTTCGCCTGCCCGGGACCGCGTCGCAGGGAGGGGGGGGGTTGGGAGGGGGGGTACAGGGAAGCCGGCACCTCGAGGGCGGCGTCGACGGCCCGGGCGGCGTCGTCGGCGTACCCGTGCGCGGTGCCGGGGAGGCCGAAGGCTCCCAGGAGCACGGAGCCCTGGTGGGAGCCTCGGGAGGGGCCGGAGAGGCGGGGGCGGGGGCAGGGCCTGGGGGGGCACCTTGTCGTCGGAGGCGACCTGGCGGAGGGAGCCGCCGCGCTCGGCGAGCGTCGCCTGCACCGCCCGCACCGCCCCGTGCAGCGCCCGCAGCGCCGGCCGCCCGCCCGCCCCGCCGCCCCCGCGCCGCTCGTCTCCGCCCCCTCCGCCGGCTCCAGGCCGAACAGCGCTGCGGAGGGGGCGGGGCCTCGGACGAGCGCAGACGGCGAGGCGGGCGGGGACGACGGCGGCGCGCCGACGAAGAGGACGGAGGCGGTTCGAATCTCGGCGAGGAGGAGGGCCGGCTGCCCGGCGTACAGCCGCTTCAGCGCCTGCGGGGGCCCGTGAGGAGGCGAGCGGCGTGAGGGCGCGCGGGGCGGGCGGGCGGGGCGGACGGCGGCCGTGGCGACGTATCCTTCGAGGGAGCGCCGGACGCGCTCGCGGCGGGCCGGCTCCAGCGCCAGCAGCGCGGCGCCGCGGTCGCGGCCGGCGCCGGCGCGCGGCGGGGCGGCGCCCTCGCAGGCGAGGAGCCGGACGAGGCCCGCCTCCCCGGGCACGGGCGCCGTCCGGTACGCCCCGCCCCGCCCCGGCCGCCACCGCCGCCGCGAGCTCCTGCACCTGCGCGGCCCCGCCTCAGCCTCAGCCTTCGCTGGCGATTCGAGCCGCCGGGCGGGGCGGGGCGGGGGCGGGGGCGGGGGCGCCTGGCGGGTGGCGACGGTCTGGCCGGGCTGCGCGGCGCCCTCCGCCCGGAGCGACTCCTCCAGGGCGGGCCCCGTCACGAGGAACTCCCAGCGGCCCCCGACGCCCCCCACGTGCATGCTGCCCGCCCCGCTGAGCGGTGCGGGGGGGAGGGGCGGAGGCGGGCGCGGGGCGGCGGGCACCAGAAGAAGCGGCCGGCGCCAATGCCGATCTTGACGCGGAGGGCGGAGGCGGGCGGGGCCCCGAGGGCGCTCCCGAAGGAGCGGGGGGAGGAGTTGGCGGCCGAGGCGGCCCCCGAGGCGCCGGGGGCGACCGCCTCGGGGAGGAGGAACGCGTCAAGGCCGCTCAGGCCGCCCGGGCCGGCCGACCCGAAGCTGCGCGGGGCGGCCCGCTCCCCCGCCGGCGTCGGCGTCCCCGGCAGCGGCAGCGGCCTCGGCTGCGGGCTCGCCCCGCCCGACCGCGCCGCGAGGCTCGGGGAGGGCGGCGCGTGCGCGGCCCTGGACGCCCGCAGGGACTCGGAGGCGGGGCCGGGGCCGGGGCCGCTGGCGCCCAGGGAGGCCTGGACGGCGGCCGCGCACGCCATCGCCCGCGCCGCCGCGTCCGGCAGCGGCCCCTCGAAGGAGCACGCCAGCGCGTCCCGAGGAACTTCAGCACGTCCTGCGCGCGTGGCGGCAGTTCAGCGCGGCGAGCGGCGGCGCACGGCGGCGGCGGCGGCGCTCACCCCGCCGTAGCTGTGCACGATCTGCGGCGCGCGCGCGGGGTCGGCGCTCGCTCGCGCAGCGGCGGGCGCGGACTCCGCCGCGCACCTCGATGATCTGCCCGAAGAAGCCGTTGACGATCGCCGCCAGCTCCTCGGGGCCCAGCTCCTCAGAGAGCTGACGGCGGGTGGCGTCGCTCGCCCGCCCCGCCGGCTCAAAAGCGTGCGCCGCGCACCTTCGTGAAGCCGACAGCATCCGCGAATAGCAGGCATCCCGACGCCTGCGCGCGGCAGCGCGCTAAGCCGCCGGGGAGGGCGCGGCAGCGCGCCGAGCTGCGCGGCGTGGCTGGTAAGCGAACCTCGCGCTCCTCGCCAACATCGGCATCAGGCGGATCCGAACGACCGACGTAGCGTCGCAGCACGTCGTCCGGTACAAAGGACAGGGCGACTCGGAGCCGCGCGTCATCCGGAACTTCGGCCTCGATACGGTCCATCGGCGCGCCTCAGGCAGCACCGGAGGCTCCGGAGCTTTGTAATGGCCGAGCCTGTGCGTGCGCATCCGATCCGGTCCGGAAGCGCAATGTGCCAGTGCGCCCGCCGCATCAGCGGCCGCGGCGGATGACAGGCTAGCGCTTCCTGCGGCTGCAGGCTGAGTCCAAGGGTGACGAAAGCTGCGCCTCAATGACCGTTGCGCTCCAACGACGACAGCTGCGCTGAATTCGCACTGCGCTGAAAGACGTCCAACCCCTTCTCTCCCCCCCCCCACCTCTTTCCCCCTCCCTCTCCCGAGGGGTACGGCGAGTCAAGCCTAGGAGCCTAGGAGCTGCAGCGGTACGGGTCGACGTCAGATCAGCGTAGGAGCGAACCACGGCCACGCACCGCGCTTGTAGCATTGCATCGTCGCCCGTCTGAGCAGCACAGCCAGCGTTGAGGAGGAGCAGACCGCCCGGCAAGGACCCCTCCACCGGCGCGGGCCTGGTTCGTTTCACCTCGTTCGCGCAACCTTCTACCTCGTGCTCATTCGAGCGCAGACGCGTGCACAGTCTCACACAGCGATGGGGTCTCCGGACGGCACAATAAGGCCGAGCGAGTTCGAAGCCCTGTGGCCCACGCTCACGGATGCTGAGCGGGAAAGTTTGCTTGTGGATTTCGGAGAGGTGCGTCCCCGCCTGGCCCTGTCAGAGACGCTCTCGCGCACCGCTCATCCTAATCGGCTCTTGTCGCCCGACGCAGCCTGGGGCCTTGCATGTGACGGCGTCGGGCGGCGGCCGCGGGAACGCGCACTTTCAACAGACCGCGACGCTGAATGCGCGTGCAGCCCGCCCGCGGATCGCTGAGTCTGCCGGCGCTGATGCGGCGGCGGCGCAGGGCGCGAGCGGCGGCGATGCGCCGGAGGAGGAGCCGGGCGTCGCCGCCTGGGCCTCGACGGGCTGGAGCGTGTCGATCGGGCCGACCCCGGGGGCCGCGGGGCAGGCGGTCGCCCTCTGCGCCATCGACTTCAGCAGGCTCCCCGCCGGCGACGCCGACGCCTCCCAGGCCCGCCCGCCCGCCCCGCCGCCCCCTCCGCTCCGCGCTCGCCCCGCCTGACGCTCCGCGCAGGCGTCGGACGAGGAGGGGGAGGAGGAGGGTGCGCCGGTCGATTCGAGCCCCGCAGGCTCCGAGGCCGGCCTGGACACCGAGCCCAGCTCGCAGGAGGTGCGCGCGCGACCGGCCCGGACTCTTCCGAGCGCGCCTCAATCTCACGCCGCCCGCGCGCCGCGCAGAGCGCCGACGAGGCGCAGCAGAGCGGCGGCGGCGAGGCGACCCCGCGCCCGCCGAGGCCGCGACGGTGCCCGCCCCGCCCCGACCCGCGCCCGCCGGCGCCGCCCGCTGAGGCCGCGCAGGCCGCCCCCGAGGACCGGGCGGCGCCGACCGTGGTCTCCCTGCCCATCTCCACGCAGTTCCAGCTGGCGCGCCCGCCCCCTCTGCCTCCTCTCCCCTGTCTGAGGGGGCGGGGCGGGGCGCAGGACGATGAGGTGCAGGCGGCGGCGGAGGAGGAGGGGGATGAGCTGCCCGGGGAGGAGACGCTGGGGGAGGCCCTCGGGGACGTCTTCGACCGCCTCGCCCGCGGCGTGCGCCCCCGCCCCGCCCCGCCCCGCCCCGCCCCGCCGGAGCGTGGGCATTGGCCGACGCGGGCGGGCGGGCAGGACCTGAGCGCGATGGTGCGGGACGAGGCGTCGACCGTCAAGGTCCTCCTCGGCCCCACGCAGGCCGCCTCCCACGTGCGCCCCGCGCCCGCCCCGCGCGCCCCCGCCCCTTCTCTTCCCCTCCCAACCGCCGCGGCCTCAGGTGTGGGAAGGGGCGGTGGGCGAGGGGAGCGAGAGCGTCCACGCGATCAACCTCACCCTGGTGCGCTCCGTCTCGGGCCCGAATCGATGGCGCGGCGACGGGGGGATGAAGGGAATAGGGGGTACGGTTCCTAGCGCTTCGAAGCGGGGGCTGCAAGAGAGATTCCCGGGATTTTCTTGCCGCCCGCGCCTCTGAGGCGCGGCTCGGGCAGATTGTCGGCAGCGGGGAGGACGTGGTGCCTGAGGAGCCGACCCTCACAGCCGACGGCGTGCGCCCCGCCCTCCCGCCCGCACGCCGGCGCCCACCCCCCCCCCCCACGACGGCGCAGGTCGCCAACGTGGACGCGCTGCCGGGCCGGCCCGTCGTCCCGACCCTCATCTCCGAGATCTTGGGCAAGGAGCCCGCCCCGGAGGCCGAGCCCGCCGCCAGCCGCGACGCCGGCGACCAGGCCCCCTCCCAGGCCCAGGAGCCCGTCGCCCCGGCCACCGAGCAGCCAGCAGACGAGCCGGCGCCCCCGGCCACCGAGCCACCAGCAGCCGAGCCGGCGCCCCCGGCCACCGAGCCGGCGCCCGCCGAGCAGCCGCCCGTGGACCCAGCGGTTGCGCCCACAGCCGACGGGCCGGCGACGGGCACCCAGTCCGCCCTCGCCGTGCAAACAACGGTGGAGCTCCCGATCGCCGAACCCGCGGCCGCCGACTCCGAGCCCGTGGAGCCGGCGGCGACGGAGCCGGTGGAGAACGAGCCCGTGGAGCCGGCGGCGACGGAGCCGGTGGAGACCGAGCCCGTGGAGCCGGCGGCGACGGAGCCGGTGGAGTACGAGCCCGTGGAGCCGGCTGCGACGGAGCCCATCGAGACCGAGCCCGTGGAGCCGGCGGCGACGGAGCCGGTTGAGACCGAGCCCGTGGAGCGGGCGGCGACGGAGCCGGTGGAGACCGAGCCCGTGGAGCCGGCGGCAACGGAGCCCATCGAGACCGAGCCCGTGGAGCCGGCGGCGACGGAGCCGGTGGAGACCGAGCCCGTGGAGCCGGCGGCGACGGAGCCCATCGAGACCGAGCCCGTGGAGCCGGCGGCGACGGAGCCGGTGGAGACCGAGCCCGTGGAGCCGGCGGCGACGGAGCCCATCGAGACCGAGCCCGTGGAGCCGGCGGCGACGGAGCCCATCGAGACCGAGCCCGTGGAGCCGGCGGCGACGGAGCCGGTCGAGACCGAGCCCGTGGAGCCGGTGGAGTCCGAGCCCGTGGAGCCGGCGGCGACGGAGCCGGTGGAGACCGAGCCCGTGGAGCCGGCGGCGATGGAGCCCATCGAGACCGAGCCCGTGGAGCCGGCGGCGACGGAGCCGGTGGAGACCGAGCCCGTGGAGCCGGCGGCGACGGAGCCGGTGGAGACCGAGCCCGTGGAGACGGCGGCGACGGAGCCCATCGAGACCGAGCCCGTGGAGCCGGCGGCGACGGAGCCCATCGAGACCGAGCCCGTGGAGCCGGCGGCGACGGAGCCCATCGAGACCGAGCCTGTGGAGCCGGCGGCGACGGAGCCCATCGAGACCGAGCCCGTGGAGCCGGCGGCGACGGAGCCGGTGGAGACCGAGCCCGTGGAGCCGGCGGCGACGGAGCCCATCGAGACCGAGCCCGTGGAGCCGGCGGCGACGGAGCCGGTGGAGACCGAGCCCGTAGAGCCGACGGCGACGGAGCCGGTCGAGACCGAGCCCGTGGAGCCGGTGGAGTCCGAGCCCGTGGAGCTGGCGGCGACGGAGCCGGTCGAGACCGAGCCCGTGGAGCCGGCGGCGACGGAGCCGGTGGAGACCGATCCTGTGGAGGGGATTGCGACGGAGCCGGTGGAGACAGAGCCCGTGGAGCCGGCGGCGACGGAGCCCATCGAGACCGAGCCCGTGGAGCCGGCGGCGACGGAGCCGGTGGAGACCGAGCCCGTGGAGCCGGCGGAGACGGAGCCCATCGAGACCGAGCCCGTGGAGCCGGCGGCGACGGAGCCCATCGAGACCGAGCCCGTGGAGCCGGCGGCGACGGAGCCCATCGAGACCGAGCCCGTGGAGCCAGCGGCGACGGAGCCCATCGAGACCGAGCCCGTGGAGCCGGCGGCGACGGAGCCCATCGAGACCGAGCCCGTGGAGCCGGCGGCGACGGAGCCCATCGAGACCGAGCCCGTGGAGCCGGTGGAGTCCGAGCCCGTGGAGCCGGCGGCGACGGAGCCCATCGAGACCGAGCCCGTGGAGCCGGCGGCGACGGAGCCGGTGGAGACCGAGCCCGTGGAGCCGGCGGCGACGGAGCCGGTGGAGACCGAGCCCGTGGAGCCGGCGGCGACGGAGCCCATCGAGACCGAGCCCGTGGAGCCGGCGGTGACGGAGCCGGTGGAGACCGAGCCCGTGGAGCCGGCGGAGACGGAGCCCATGGAGACCGAGCCCGTGGAGCCGGCGGCGACGGAGCCCATCGAGACCGAGCCCGTGGAGCCGGCGGCGACGGAGCCCATCGAGACCGAGCCCGTGGAGCCAGCGGCGACGGAGCCCATCGAGACCGAGCCCGTGGAGCCGGCGGCGACGGAGCCCATCGAGACCGAGCCCGTGGAGCCGGTGGAGTCCGAGCCCGTGGAGCCGGCGGCGACGGAGCCCATCGAGACCGAGCCCGTGGAGCCGGCGGCGACGGAGCCGGTGGAGACCGAGCCCGTGGAGCCGGCGGCGACGGAGCCGGTGGAGACCGAGCCTGTGGAGCCGGCGGCGACGGAGCCCATCGAGACCGAGCCCGTGGAGCCGGCGGCGACGGAGCCGGTGGAGACCGAGCCCGTGGAGCCGGCGGAGACGGAGCCCATGGAGACCGAGCCCGTGGAGCCGGCGGCGACGGAGCCGGTGGAGACCGAGCCCGTGGAGCCGGCGGCGACGGAGCCCATCGAGACCGAGCCCGTGGAGCCGGCGGCGACGGAGCCCATCGAGACCGAGCCCGTGGAGCCGGCGGCGACGGAGCCCATCGAGACAGAGTCCGTGGAGCCGGCGGCGACGGAGCCGGTGGAGACCGAGCCCGTGGAGCCGGCGGCGACGGAGCCCATCGAGACCGAGCCCGTGGAGCCAGCGGCGACGGAGCCGGTGGAGACCGAGCCCGTGGAGACGGCGGCGACGGAGCCCATCGAGACCGAGCCCGTGGAGCCAGCGGCGACGGAGCCCATCGAGACCGAGCCCGTGGAGCCGGCGGCGACGGAGCCGGTGGAGACCGAGCCCGTGGAGCCGGCGGCGACGGAGCCCATCGAGACCGAGCCCGTGGAGCCGGCGGCGACGGAGCCCATCGAGACCAAGCCCGTGGAGCCAGCGGTGACGGAGCCCATCGAGACCGAGCCCGTGGAGCCGGCGGCGACGGAGCCCATCGAGACCGAGCCCGTGGAGCCGGCGGCGACGGAGCCGGTGGAGACCGAGCCCGTGGAGCCGGCGGCGACGGAGCCCATCGAGACCGAGCCCGTGGAGCCGGCGGCGACGGAGCCCATCGAGACCGAGCCCGTGGAGCCGGCGGCGACGAAGCCCATCGAGACAGAGCCCGTGGAGCCGGCGGCGACGGAGCCGGTGGAGACAGAGCCCGTGGAGCCGGCGGCGACGGAGCCCATCGAGACCGAGCCCGTGGAGCCGGCGGCGACGGAGCCGGTGGAGACCGAGCCCGTAGAGCCGACGGCGACTGAGCCGGTCGAGACCGAGCCCGTGGAGCCGGTGGAGTCCGAGCCCGTGGAGCTGGCGGCGACGGAGCTGGTCGAGACCGAGCCCGTGGAGCCGGCGGCGACGGAGCCCATCGAGACCGAGCCCGTGGAGCCGGCGGCGACGGAGCCGGTGGAGACCGAGCCCGTGGAGCCGGCGGCGACGGAGCCCATCGAGACCGAGCCTGTAGAGCCGGCGGAGACGGAGCCCATCGAGACCGAGCCTGTGGAGGGGATGGCGACGGAGCCGGTGGAGACCGAGCCCGTGGAGCCGGCGGCGACGGAGCGGGTCGAGACCGAGCCCGTGGAGCCGGCGGCGACGGAGCCCATCGAGACCGAGCCCGTGGAGCCGGCGGCGACGGAGCCCATCGAGACCGAGCCCGTGGAGCCGGCGGCGACGGAGCCGGTGGAGACCGAGCCCGTGGAGCCGGCGGCGACAGAGCCGGTCGAGACCGAGCCTGTGGAGCCGGCGGCGACGGAGCCCATCGAGACCGAGCCCGTGGAGCCGGCGGCGACGGAGCCGGTGGAGACCGAGCCTGTGGAGCCGGCGGCGATGGAGCCGGTCGAGACCGAGCCCGTAGAGCCGACGGCGACGGAGCCCATCGAGACCGAGCCCGTGGAGCCGGCGGCGACGGAGCCCATCGAGACCGAGCCCGTGGAACCGGTGGAGACCGAGCCTGTGGAGCCGGCGGCGATGGAGCCGGTGGAGACCGAGCCCGTGGAGCCGGCGGCGACGGAGCCGGTGGAGACCGAGCCCGAGGAGCCGGCGGCGACGGAGCCCATCGAGACCGAGCCCGTGGAGCCGGTGGAGTCCGAGCCCGTGGAGCCGGCGGCGACGGAGCTGGTGGAGACCGAGCCCGTGGAGCCGGCGGCGACGGAGCCGGTGGAGACCGAGCCCGTGGAGCCGGCGGCGATGGAGCCGGTGGAGACCGAGCCCGTGGAGCCGGCGGCGACGGAGCCGGTCGAGACCGAGCCCGTAGAGCCGGTGGAGTCTGAGCCCGTGGAGCCGGCGGCGACGGAGCCCATCGAGACCGAGCCCGTGGAGCCGGCAGCGACGGAGCCCATCGAGACCGAGCCCGTGGAGCCGGCGGCGACGGAGCCCATCGAGACCGAGCCCGTGGAGCCGGTGGAGACCGAGCCCGTGGAGCCGGCGGCGACGGAGCCGGTGGAGACCGAGCCCGTGGAGCCGGCGGCGACGGAGCCGGTGGAGACCGAGCCCGTGGAGCCGGTGGAGTCCGAGCCCGTGGAGCCGGCGGCGACGGAGCCCATCGAGACCGAGCCCGTGGAGCCGGCGGCGACGGAGCCGGTCGAGACCGAGCCTGTGGAGCCGGCGGCGACGGAGCCCATCGAGACCGAGCCCGTGGAGCCGGCGGCGATGGAGCCGGTCGAGACCGACCCTGTGGAGCCGGCGGCGACGGAGCCGGTGGAGACCGAGCCCGTGGAGCCGGCGGCGACGGAGCCCATCGAGACCGAGCCCGTGGAGCCGGCGGCGCCGGAGCCGGTCGAGACCGAGCCTGTGGAGCCGGCGGCGACGGAGCCCATCGAGACCGAGCCCGTGGAGCCGGCGGCGACGGAGCCGGTGGAGACCGAGCCCGTGGAGCCGGCGGCGACGGAGCCGGTCGAGACCGAGCCCGTGGAGCCGGCGGCGACGGAGCCGGTGGAGACCGAGCCTGTGGAGCCGGCGGCGACGGAGCCCATCGAGACCGAGCCCGTGGAGCCGGCGGCGACGGAGCCCATCGAGACCGAGCCCGTGGAGCCGGCGGCGACGGAGCCCATCGAGACCGAGCCTGTGGAGGGGATGGCGACGGAGCCGGTGGAGACAGAGCCCGTGGAGCCGGTGGAGACCGAGCCCGTGGAGCCGGCGGCGACGGAGCCCATCGAGACCGAGCCCGTGGAGCCGGCGGCGACGGAGCCCATCGAGACCGAGCCCGTGGAGCCGGTGGAGTCCGAGCCCGTGGAGCCGGCGGCGACGGAGCTGGTGGAGACCGAGCCCGTGGAGCCGGCGGCAACGGAGCTCATCGAGACCGAGCCCGTGGAGCCGGCGGCGACGGAGCCCATCGAGACCGAGCCCGTGGAGCCGGCGGCGACGGAGCCCGCGCAGATGGAGGAGATCGTGACGGAGCCGGTGGAGACGAAGGGCAAGGAGGGCCAAGTGACGAGCGAGGCGCAACAGCAGGCGGAGGCCTCTGAAGGCGCTGGCGAGGTCGTCCAGGAGCCGCTCGTGTCCGAGGCAGACATGTGGGCGGTCGAGCCGCTGGGGGCGGATGTCCAGCAGCTGGACGCGGGGTCCCAGGCAGGGGACTATGGCTACGTGGAGGAGGTGCCCTGTTGTGTCTTGGCGCCCGCTTTCGCGCAGTTCCCGCCTTACGTTGCCCCCCGCACACCAGATGGACGGGTTCGACATCGAGCAGCTCGCCCTCGCTGCGGAGGGCGAGCGCCTCCAGCTCGCCTCCAACTTCGACCTCGCGGTCGCCGACGGCGATGCATGATGCACGTGTTTAGGGTCAAGGCTCTTGCATTTCGTGACCAGTCAGAGCGTGTGCACCTGGAGCAGGCAGTTTTCCGGACTTTAACTAACTAGCTAGCATGGTTAAACTATTCTTGTACTCTAATAGGCTATCTCTATTTTTGATATCCCTGATATGCATATTCATTTACGAAACCGGGCGCTCACGAGGTGGTTAACCGTGGGTTGCACTTGGTGTGCCATCAGGGCATGCGTATGGTTAATTTATATCAATATTAATCATTACTTGCGATACTTATCATAGTATAGTTAACGTTAATAGTACATAGGGCCGCGGGGACGGGACTTATGATCAGCTTACTAAGTTAGCTGCCGCGGTGCCGCGGCCGCCGTGACTGCGCCGGCGCCTCCACAAAGTGGCGCCGCTTCGAGGCTCGGTGTCGGGCCCGGGGGGGTCCGCGCGGCAGACTTGATGGTGACGTCGACGCACTTCGCGATCAGCTGTAGCAGCACGCCGACGAACTTCGGAACGCCGGCGGGCGGGAGCTTGAGGAGGCCGCCGCGGCCGGGCGCGGGGCCGGCCAGCGGGGCCCGGGCGGGGGCCGGCGCCGCAGGGCCTTGGGGGCCGGCGCCCCGCGGGAGCGGCCTCGAGCTCCTGCCTGGCGACGACGGCGGGCACCGGAGCCGCCGGGGCCGGTCCCTCCGTCTTCCCCGCCTCCTTCGCGTGCCTGGGGGCGTACAGCATCGTAACGACGACCTGGGAGGGCGGGCCGGACTGCCCCGAGGTACCCCCCTCGAGGTCCCGGCGGCGCGGATGATCGCCTTCGCGATCGTGCCGGCGCCGCCGGCGCCGCCGGGCCCGGGCCGGGGCGCCCCGCCTCCGAGACCGGGATCTCCGGGGGGATCCGCGACGCCGAGCAGCGTGTCCGGCATCGGCGCGTTGTCGTCGTAGAACTTGAGCTGGACCGCCTGTCGATGTCCGGGGTCCCGCAGCGGCCTGCCGCGGCCGCACCGCGCGCGTCAGTGGGGGCCGGCGGGCGGCGGGCGGCGGGCGGGGGCAGCGGCGCACAGCTGCAGCTGGTACTCGTCCTCGAAGACGGGCGAGTCCTGCTCACTGAGTCATCCACGACCTCCGTCCGCTCCCGCCGCTTTTTCTCCCCGCTCACCCACACCTCGCAGTACGAATCGCAGAACTCTGCCGCCCCGCCCCGCCCTCGAACGCAGCGCAGCGCGGGACCGGCGCCGAGCGGCGGGGCGGGGGCGCCGGCGGGCGCACTGGCCATGCATATGGAGGAGGAGGCGTGGAAGGCGCCTTCCGGTTTCCTTCATCTTCAGGTTGAGCGCCTTCTCGACTGCACCGGCGTCGGGCGCGCGGGCCGAGCCGGGCGAGCCGGGGCGCGGCGGGGCGCGCGCGGGGCGGCGCACCCTCGGGGATCTCCGCCTTGTCGCCGCGCGCGCGCCCTCCCCCGCCCCCCGCACCCGCTGCCGCGCCACGTCGCCGCACGCCCCCGGCGGGCCGCAGTTCCGGGATCCGGGAAGGGGGTCGCACGGGGATCCGGATGAACTGGGCCTGGATGGCGGGGGAGCCGATCGCGACGGCGCGGCCGTGCGTGTCCAGCACCGGCGCCGTCAGCTGCAACACGTGCACCTGACCCCGGCCCGGCCCACGCTTGAGATCTATATCTAGATCTAGATCTAGAGCCCGAGGGCGGCCCCGGGGCGGGGCGGGCGGGGCGGGCCTTGTGCAGCGCGCGCATCTCGGCGCAGTTGAATTCGGCCACGCCGATCTCCTCGTCCATCGATATCAGGAAGTCCTTGTCCAGCACCGCGCACTGCCGCCCCGCATCAGGCCCGGGCCGGGCCGACCGGGGCCGACCGGGGCCGGGGCGCGCCGCGGGGCGAACCTTCGGGGAGCCCGAGGCTCGAGGGGAGGTCGGATCCGGAGGAGAGCTCGCTGCGGGGCGCTCGGCTCGGCGGCGGGAGGGGCGGGGCGGGGCGGGGCGGGGCGGGGCGGGGCGGGGCGGGGGGCGGACAAGGCCGGAAGGAGCTGGCCCCAGAAGGGGTTCGCCGGGCGCCTCGCCCTCGATGACCCTCGTCCTCTGTACCTACTTCCGCAGCCGCGCCCGCACGTACAGGTCCGGCCCCGGGCCGTGCTTCTTGTCGAACACCGAGGCCCCGCGCCCTCGGCCCGCGGGCGGGGCGCCGGCGGGGCGAGCTGGCCATGGGGAACGCCGCGCGCGCACGTGCACGCGTACGGCGAGCTGCAGCGCTAGCCTGCAGGCCTGAGGCTGCAGCTGCATGGGGAACGCCGCGCGCGCATGCGCAGCAAGCTTAAGGTACTCATGATCAGGTCCCAGGACCAGTCTCAGCCTCTCAGGTACGTTGTCCAGGTACAAGTGTACGTACTTGTCAAGTAGCCGGCGGCGCTCTATTGATGTAGAATCTAGATCTTAGCTCATGTATAGCTCAAATAATTATAATGTATATATATATCTGCGCTTTTAATTTTGTGTCATTCCTGTCATATGCATCATGGTATATACATGTATGGGGCCGCGACTAATTCGCGCATCCCACTGGTCGTTTTTCGTCGATAGCTGTACTGAGCCTGTACCCATTTTGAGATCGAGGGGGGTGGATCGATCGCGATCGTTTGCAATTGTGGCGTTTGACTTCTAAATTAGCTATATATAGTGTTTGGAATATATGTACATGTACATGTGTCATAAATCATGATGTCTGGCGCGAACTCGCGAATCGACGTCGTGACCTCAACAGCTTCTCAGTTTGTACCCCCCTCTGTCGACATCCCTAAGGATCCCTTGCGCATGCTAGCTTGCTGCTTGCCTGTTTGCTCTCTAAGGCTCCCTCGCCCGGCCGGTCCGCCGCGCGGCTGCGGCGAGCAGGAAGCTAGCTAGCAGCGCGTAGAAAGAAACATTTGGAGCTGGTGCAGAGTCGACGTCGCTGCAGTCCCCATGCGCCGAACTGGTCTGTCATTGAAGTAGCCTTCAGCGGCGAATGGAGCTGGTGGTGGAAACGGGCCGCTCGATGCGCCGGAGGCGTTCCAACTCGCAAATCGATGGCGGGGCGGCCGGCTTGATGGAGGCGGTCGATTCCAACGGCGGTGGCAGCCACCACAGCGGCAGTTGGATTAAGCGGGGGAACAGTGGATCGGTAGTGTCGATGGCTGGCTCCGGCAACTTCGGCAAAGCGCCGCTAGCGACGACAAACCCCTCCCTGCGTCGGTCGCGCCCCATGTCCACCCTGGACCTCGCAGACGTCCACAGATGGTATGCATTTCTCAATGACACTCTCCATGGTGTGCAAGCCGGGATATCGCAGGCTTGCACACCCGACGGATCGGCAGCAACCCCGCCTGGAAGGACTGCCCTCAACCGCCCGCCCTCGCATAAAAAGCGCTCGCTTTGGACTCTCCAGCGCCGCGAGCCGCGCGGGCAGCGCGGACGATCCGGAAGCCGAGGATCACTCTTCTGTTAGAATCCCGCACCTCGCGAAGGCCCACGTGCTCGACGCGCGCTCGCTGCGCTTTCCCTCGAAGTCAGCACGAGAGCGCCAGTGCCGCTTTCCAATCCCTCACGCAGCGGCAGGTCGGGCGAGGGGCGCTTCCGCGCGGGATATGCGCAGACGACGCCGCAGCGCTTCCGCGTGCTGCTTCTGATCGGGCTGCTCGTCGCCATCGCGAACCGTGCGTGCCGCGCCGGGCACCCTCCCCCCGCTCGGCTCACCATCGGGACCTGCAGTGACCTGGAGCATCATACGAAGGGTCAGCGGCGCCGGCGCGCCCCCCAGCCCGGCCGGCGCCTGAGGCGCCTCCGCGCGCAGGGCATACGAAACGTGCAGCTTTCGACGGTGTCGACGTGGGGCTCCTTCGGCCTTCTCGTCGTCTCCTCGGCCGGCTCGATGTCCTGGGGCCGCGTCCGGCGCCTGCCCCCCTCCCGCCTCTGGATTATCGTCAGCGCGGTGCGCCCGCCCGCCGACGCGCGGGGCCGGCCGACCGGCCTCCTGACTGACGGGGCGGGGCAGGTCACGTCGGTGGGGTACGTGATCCTGTGCGTGCAGAAGGCGTTCTCGTTGTCGGTGGAGTTCGCGACGATCGGGCCGGCGATGTGCTTCGTCTACATCTGCGCCCTGCACGTCCCGCTGCGCCGCTCCCTCCCCTGGCTCCTCTTCATGGTCCTCGCCGAGCTAGCTGGGAACCTCTCCTTCGGCCGTGCGCGCCCCGCCCCGCCCCGCCCCGCCCCGCCCCGCCACGCCCCGCCGGGCTTTCCTGTGCGGGCCGGCGAGCGAGCGAGAGAGCGAGCGGGGGCGGGCGGGGCAGTGTCGGAGAACGCGGCGGGGAGCCGCACGATCTCGATCGTCTTCTTCTTCGCCTACCTCGACATCGTCCTGCTCTCCCTCGTCTTCGGTGCCGGCGGCCGCCTCGAGCGCGCCCCGCGCCGCCGCGCGGGCCGACGGGGCGGGGCGGGGCGGGGGCAGGGTTCATCTACGAGGACACGGCGCGGCGGACGTTCCTGCTGGGGGACATGACGGAGGCGGCGCGGCAGGCGGCCCAGCAGCAGGCCTCCCGCTCCGACCTCATCCTCAGGAACATCCTCCCCGACGCCGTCCGCCCCGCCCCGCCCCGCCCCAGCGAGCCCCGCCGCCCTCGAGCCGGGGCGGGGCGCCTGCGCAGATCATCTCCGCGATCAAGCGCTCGGAGTGGGAGGTCATCAACAGGCGCTACGAGCAGCGTGCGCCCCCGCCCCGCCCCCTCCCTGGCCGCCTCGCCCGACGCCGACGCCGACGCCGCGGGGGCGGGGCGGGGCGCAGTGACCGTCCTCTTCTGCCACATCTCGTTCCCCAAGGAGGAGGAGTTCGAGTCGGACGTGCGCCCGCCCGCCCGCCCCGTCCCGTCCCGCCCCGCCCCGCGCCCCGCCCGTGACGCGGCGGCGCTGCAGCACACCAACGCGCGCAACATGATCGTCTGGGCGAACAAGGTAACGGCCTGGGTTGCGGGGGCCGGGCGGCGGGCCGGGGGCCGGGCGGCGGGCCGGGGGCCGGGGGCCGAGGGGGCGGGGGCGCGCAGATGTTCAACCGCCTGGAGGCGCTGGCGGACGCGCACGGGGTGCAGAAGATCAAGACGATCGGGGCCTCGATGTTCATGGCCGTCGCGGGGCTCGACCTGGAGGGCCACCGCCGGGGCGGCGGCGGCCACGCGCACCCGCGCAGGCCGCCGCCGCCTTCGGCCTGGACGCCCTCCGCGCCGCCGAGCGCATGGGCGTGCGCCTGCAGATCGGGGCGCACTGCGGCCCGGCCGTCGCCGGCATGATCGGCTGTCGCCTCTTCTTCGACTGCTTCGGCGACAGCGTCAACACCGCCCAGGTCCGAGCGCGCCGGCCCCTCGCCGTCCCGCCCCGCCCCGCCCCGCCCCGCCCCGCCCCGGGGGCCGACCCCCGGGGGGCAGCGCATGTGCATGCACGGGGCGCCCGGGCGGATGCATGTCTCCTCGCACTTCCGGGAGGCCGTGCTCCCGTTCGGCTCCCACGAGTTCACCCCGGGCCACGAGATCGCCGTCAAGGTGCCCCCCGGCCCCGCGCCCGCCCCCTGCCCGGCCTCCGCGCTGAGGGCGGGGCAGGGCAAGGGCGTCATGCTCTGCCACTTCGTGTGCCGCGAGGAGGAGCTGGCGGTCGTCGCGATGGGCCTCCACGAGGAGACGACCGGCAGCGGCTCGTCCCGCCCGCCCTCCGTCCCCGTCCTCTTCGTTCCCGCGGGGGACGGCCTGGCGCCGCCCGGGACGGACCCGCGGCGCGGCTCGGCCTCGTCGCTCGCCTCGGGCGCCCTCGCCGGCTCCTCCATCGCGCACACCGCCTCCGACCTCGCCCTATCCACCCTCCTCGCCACGCCGGCGCCCCACAAGGCCCCGGCGACGATCCCGCACTCGCCCCCGCACGCGGAACGCACGCGGGGCGGGCCCCCGCAGACGCTGCCGCCGCTGGCGCGCCCCGGGGTGCCGATCCTGCAGCCGCTGCGGCGCGTGGTGCAGGCGGAGCGGGACACGCGCTGGTCCCCCGAGGCCTTCATCCTGCGCCGGCAGGCCGAGGCCGGCTCCTCTGAGGCCCTCCTCAGCGCCCGCCGCTACACCGCCGAGCACGGGACCCTCTCGCCGCCCTCGGCGGGGCCCCGCCCGCCCTCGGGGGCCGCCGAGGAGGCCTCGCCGCGCCCCGTCAGCTCCTCCTCGGCGCTGCTGCTCGCCCGGCGGGCCTCGTCGGCGGAGGAGGGCCTGAGCGGGGCCCTCCCGCTCGCCGTCGACGCCCCGCATTCCTCCAGTGGGCTGATGCAGCCGCGCTCGAGCGGCCTGCTGCAGCCGCGCAGCTCGGGGGGCCCGCCCTCGGGCGGCCTCGCCGGCATCGGCCTGCAGTCGGCCGGAGGCGGCGAGGCGGGGAGCGGCGACGGGGCTTCGAACCCGCGGCAGTCGCGGGAGATGGACTCGCTGGGCGCCTCGTTCCGCCGCCGGAGCCCGTTCGTGGGCCGCGAGGAGGCCGTCTTCCCGAGCCCGGCCCCCGCCCCCGAGGCGGCCGTCCCCTCGCCGGCCCGGCCGCCCTCCCCGCCCGCCCCCCGAGGCCCCCCTCGAGCCCAAGCGCGAGTCGCTTGCGTCGGCCAGCGCCTCGGGCGAGGGCCTGGGCGCCCTGGGCCCCGCCGGCCGCGCCGCGGGCCTCGCCCCGCCCAGCCGCTCCTTCGGGCGGAACGCGGTGGCGCCGAGCCCGGTGCCGCCCGGGGCCCGCTCGCCGTCGGGCCCGCCCGGGGGGCGCCAGCAGCAGCGCCGCGCCTCCATGGCTGCCCAGGCCATGATGGAGCAGTTCCAGTCGCAGTCGGGCCGCGCGCACGCCATCGTCGTGCGCCCCGTCCCGCCCCGCCCCGCTCGCGGGGACGCCTCTGAGGGGGCGGGGCGCGCAGGCGATGGAGGAGACGCGGCCCTGGTGGCGCATGCACTTCTACGACGCCGACGCCGAGCGCTCCTACACCCTCGAGCGCGAGGCCGTGCGCCGCCCCCGCCACCGCCCCGCCCCGCGCAGCCGCTCCCGCCCTGAGCGCCGGCCCGCGCAGGGCGGCCTGCTGGGCATGCGCAAGATGATCGCCGTCCTCATCCTCCACAACGTCATCTGGCCCATCCTCGAGGCGAGCCCCCGCCCCCGCCGCCGCCCCGCCGCTCCTCGTGACAGGGGCCGCAGTGGGCGCTGGGAGCGGCGGGGTACAACCTGGAGCGGCGCCTCTGGCTGCGCTACTTGGTGGTAGTCCCCATCCTCACCGCCGTCCTCGGCCTCTCCTTCTGGCGCTCCTCCTCCCTCCGCCTCCAGCAGGCTCGCCAGCGAGCGCCGCGCCGCCGCGCCGGCCCCCGCCTCGACTGAGCGCGGCCGGCAGGCGCTGCGGCGGACCATGTTCGGCGGCCTCCTCGTCATGATGGGCGTCAAGTGGGGCTTGGAGAGCATGAACGTCGTGCGCAGCGCCCCCGTCCCCGCCGTCTGCGCTCCCGCGCGCGAGGGCCGACCCCGCCCCCCCCCCCCCCCCCCCCCCCCCCCCCCCCCCCGCGCGCGCCCCCGGCAGTCGACGTACACGGTGCGGAGCATGTCGGACGGCGACGCCGTCGTCCTCATCATCCTCCTCAAGTGCGCCCCGCCGCCGCCGCGCCGCTGCCCCGCCGGCGCGCTCCCCCCGCCCCGCGCCGGCCTCACCCGCGCCGGCAGCGCCCCGTCGGCCTCGTTCTACGAGTCCCAGATCTGCTGCGTCGGCGTCTTCCTCATCTCTTTCCTCGGCCTGGCGCGCCCCGCCCCGCTCCGCCCGCCCGCCGCCCCGGCGCCCTCGTCACGCCGCGCGGCAGATCGGGCGGCTGAACGGGCTCTCGCCCCTCTTCGCGGCGCTGACGGCGCTGGCGGCGGGGACGGTCTCGTTCTTCCGGGAGCGCGAGGGCCGCCGCGCCTTCCTCTCCGAGCTCCTCGCCGCCCGCGAGACCGAGCGCCTCACCCAGGAGTCCCGCGACACCAACGGTGCCCCCGCCCCGCCTCGCCCCGCCCCGCCGCTCGCCGCCCCGCCGCTTACCGCCGGGGCCGGCCAGGCCTGCTGGACCTCTGCATGCCGCCGCCGGTGGTCGACGTCCTGCACGCGCACAAGGCCCGCGCCTCGGAGGGCCGCCGCGCCTCGGGCGGGCCGGCCCCGCGCCCCGCGCCCCTCTCCCCGGCCTCCCCGGCGGCGGCGGCGGGGGCCTCCACCCGGCGAGCTCCGCGGAGGCGTCGCAGGGCAACTCGCCGCGCGAGGCCGGCGAGGGGCGGCGGGCGGAGGCGGCGCCGGCCGGCGGCGGCGGCGGGGGCGCGGCGGCGGCGAGCACGTCGGTCGAGCTGCGCGACGCCACCGTCCTCTCCTACGAGTGCGCCAGGCCCTGGCCGCCCGCCCCGCCCCCGCCCCGCCCCGCGCCTCACCGGCGCCCCTCAGGCGCGTGGCGGTGCTCTGCTCGGACATCGTGGGCTTCACGGAGCTCTCCTCCAGCCTCGCCGCCGAGGAGCTCGTCGGCATGCTCAACGAGGCCCGCCCCCTTGAGCTCGAGCTCAACGAGGCCCGCCCCGCCCCGCCGCCCCGCCTGACCCCGCTCTCTTTCGTTCGCGCAGGTCTTCACCGCCTGCGACGAGATCGCCGCCGCCCACGGCGTGGTCCGCACCCCGCCCCGCCCCGCCCCGCCCCGCCGGCTGCGCCCCGGCTTGAGGCGGGGCGGGCCAACCAGACGACCCTCAAGACGATCGGGGACGCCTGGATGGGCGTCGTCGGCATCCACGAGGGCGGCGCCTCCGACGAGGACGTGCGCCCCGTACCCCTCCTCTTCCACCACCCCCCCGGCCCCAACGTACCCCCCCGGCAGGTGGTGGCGATCCTGCGGGCGGCGTGCGAGATGGCGGACGTGTACGAGGAGACCTTCATCCCGGGCACGCGCCGGCCCCTCCAGGCGAGCGGCCCCCGGCCTTTCCTCCCCGGGCGCGCGGGCGGGGGCGCTGAGGGCCGGCGGGGCGCGGGGCAGGTGCGGATCGGGGTGGCGGTGGGCTCGGCGGCGGGCGGCATCATCGGGGCGAAGCGTTGGATCTGGGACCTGTTCGGCCCCGCGGTGGACGGGGCGATGGAGATGGAGCACACGGGGGTGCCGGGCCTCGTCCAGGCCACCTCCGCCGTCGCCTCCATCGTCCGCGCCTCCACACAGGGCGGTCTGCTTTGCCCCGCCCCGCCGCTCCCCGCCCCTTCCCAGCCCCGGCTGAGCAGGGGCGGGGGCGCAGGCCTCTCGCCCTTTGCGTTCACGCCGGCGTCGGAGCGGTCGCCCTCGGGGACGGGCGGCGCCGTCGCGCTCGTCTCCGTCAAGGAGCCCTCGGGGCGGGCGGCGGGGGCCGGCGACCCCGCCTCCTACTTCGTCACCCTCGTCCGCGCCTCCTCCTCCAACGAGTCCCTCCTCCCGGGGCCCCGCCCCGCCACCGGCCCCGCCTCCTCCGACGCAGACCCCGCCCCCCTTCCTTCCTAGCAGCAGCCCCCTGAGATCAGTTTCGCGCGCCAGGATCGCCTTTAGTCTAGTTACGAATAGCCATATCGATTGACTGATTGATTGATTGTAGGCCAGATACAAGCCCATGTACTCGAGCTCTCTTTCAGATCGTGGATCACAGCGTGACCGAGCTTGCATTGTCACAGTTTCCATTTATTGTAGTCCTTCATTCGCATCTTTGCGCATTCCGCATTCCGCTCATCAGTTCAATTATGCCTGTTAACGTACACGTAATTTTCTTGCTTTATGTTGATTGGGCAGTAGTTTACGTATAATTGAGTCCTAGCCTTGGATCTTTGGAATCAAGTTTGGATGCACCCATGTCTTGCAATTGCCAATAGCAGCTGGCAGCTCCTGGACCTCCCGGTAAGCTTTCGTTCTTTGTTGCTCCAGCAACACAGCCGGGTAAACCGTGCGTCGGTTTCGAGCTGACTAACTGCTACCATGCACCGGCCACTGAGCCTCGGGGTGCTCTAGATCTCATTGATTATTGCATCGATGTCAAATTGCCAAGTTGATATCAGACGAAGCCCTCGGCGAGGAGAACGCTGCCGAACGGGGTGACGAGGTGGCGCTGGCCGGACCCCTCTGCGACCCGGCACCTGCGCCCCAAAGGGGGGGGGGGTACTGGTGAGGCGAACGGCCCACGGCAGGCTGAGCCGCGGTGGGGCGGCACCAGCTCTCGGCGACAAGGCACGGGTCCCCGGCTACGTCGGCGAGCCTGTACCTGCGCGCCGGCTCAAGGGCACAAAGACAGAAGGGGGCGCAAGGCGGCAGGAAAAGCTCACGAGAAGCCTCCGTACCTGCCGGGGAGGGATGCATATGCGCGCGTGAGGGTTGCCAGGCGAGGGCAGGAGGCAGGAGGGATGCGGGGTGGGGGAGGCCTGGGGGGGAGGGGGGTGGCGCACATTCCGGGTACAGTGAAATACCAGGAGGCCCCCGCGGCCAAGTCCGGGTCTTCGCCGCCGCCCAAGATCTCCGTCAGGGGCTCTATCTCGGGCAGGCGAAGGGCTAGGGAAAAGGTTTAGTGCGTTCCTTGCCGCAAGGCAGGGGAGGCGGCTACCGTGCTCCTCACACAGGTCCTTGCAGCGCGCCCGGATGACATCGTGGAAGTGCTTCTGCGAGATACGCTGAGCCCGCACCGCGCCGCGCGTGTAACGCGCAGCATGGGCGCATCATCCCGTGCGCAACGAACGCTGCGACTGGCTCACCTGGAGCGACTTGAGGACTTCGGGCTCGGGGCAGTCCTCGCGCTTCGCTGGCTTCAGCTGATCCGCGAGCTCGGGTCGGCCCGTCCTCCTGGCCACGTCTTCCGCCGTTTCTCCGTTCAGATTGCGCAAGCTTCGCCACGCACGCATTTTCACCAACTTCTCCACGACCGCCTTCGGGGCGCCGAGCTCTGCCGCCCAGTCTGCGCGTTTAAGGTGCGTCACTGAGTCAGACGCAGAGCTCGGCTATGTGTAATTCAGAGCTAGCAATATAAACCGTGTGATATACGAGCTGGCGTACGCACGAAGCGGCGAGTACAGGTCCTTGCCCGCGTCGTCCATACCCGAACTGTTCACGAAGGCGGGCTCTTCTTCGAGAAGCGCCAAAAGCTTGTCCCACTGGCCTGCCTTCCCCGCCGCGTGCACGTCATTCCTGTGCTTCACCATGGCGTCCTGCAGCGTCGCGGACAGCGTGCACCCGTCCCACTCCGCCATGCTAGAGCGCTGCAAATTTAGATGCCGCGCACGCCTGATACCGGCGCCTGAAGTTCGTAAGGCGAGCCGAAGCAGGGGACTTGTACCCTCCTGGGGGGGATGGCGGATAGGCCGGGTAGAACGCTAGCCTGACAGGAAGTACAAGGCTGTAGCTAGAAGTACAAGGAGTCAACTCGCCAAGTTGGCGCCCGCGGCGCGCGCGCGCGCTTCCTTATAAAGTACGACGCGCTTGGTATACGTACTACGAGCCTAGTACTACCGTGGTAGTGAGAAACTTGCTGACGGTCGACGTCACTGCCGCGTCGACGGACCGACGATCAGGCTCGGATCAGCTGATCATGAGTCGACTCGACTTCAGGCTTGCGAGGCTCCGAGTCCTCCCGGAGTCCGACAGAGTCCGACTGGCCCGGTGCGATGATCATGATCACCCCTATAGGCTATAGCTAGCTGCTGGCAGGCTGTGGCAGCCTTGCACAGCCTGGTAGACTAGTGGTAGTGCTCCCCCTAAGGACCCCCTGCAGCTGGCACTTCCTGGCACTGCGCATGCGCGTGCGATCGGCCCCCCGGCCCGCGACATATGCATCTACTAGAGTCGACCTCTAGATCTACAGCTGCAGCGCGGCGGCGCGCGCCCCGGCCCAGCTGCAGCGTGGCAGCGCGTGATCTGCAGCTGAATTCATGAACTGAAGTTCGTAGCCGCAATTGCAGGTCAAGCGCAACGTTAACGGCCGCGGCAAGCACAACCTCGGCTGCAGATCTAGAGTCAACTTGGCAACGCACGCGCAACAGCTAGCTACGTTTACAGCTTCAACCTGCCTGCAGCTGGCAGATCTAGAGCGGCCCTATATAGCTAGACTTCAACTGCGCGCGCGCGGCGCGGCCAGCCACCGGTTCAATTAAAATATTGCAAGTGCAAGACGTACGCGTTCAACTTGGCAATCCAGCGCGCGCGTGCGCAACGAACCGCGGCGCATCGATCGCGAGGATCCGGACTGGAGCTCGAGCCGCGACAGGTCAGCTGCAGATACGCAGCACGCAGTGAGCCGCCGCCTTTTTCGATGTTCGGAGGGAACCAAAAACTGGCGGTGTCGTCCACAGCAGGTGAGCCGCGCTGCGAGCTCGAGCGCCAGCGCTGCGTCTCGTTTTTAGTCGGAGCCTGTCGCGGACCCGGAGAGCCGCTGACCCTCCCCGCGCGCCTGCCGCCCCTCTCGCTGCTGACCCCCACTCGCGAAATTAGGCCACTTTCGACCGCATTCGGAAGGGGACGAGTGCGTTCGATCTGCGACACGGGCGGCGCCCCGCTGCCGCCCTTCGCGTGCGATCCCGGCGCACGGCACGTCGTAATGCTCACGGCCCAGGTCCCTCCCGTACCGGAGCTGGTCCCCTCCCTCTGGGTCCGGGAACCCGTGCCGCGCAGTGCTCATATGGGTCCACGGCGCCTTCAGCCACAGCGGTGCCGCCCGCCCCGCCCCGCCCAGCCCCGCTGTTTCCCGGGCCGGGCCCGAACCGAGGGGCGACGTTAACGTTGCGGGGCGCCGGCGGGCAGGGGACGCGAGGCACGTGGGGGAGGCCCTCGCGGCCCGCGGCGTGGCCGTGTTCGCCTTTGACCAGCGCGGATGGGGCGCCGAGTGCGCCGCCCCGGCCCGGCACCAACCATGGCCACGTACACGCGCCCCCGCCTCTGAACCGGCCTTCCCCGCAGGTGGAGGGGCTCTTCGGGGCACCTGAACGACAAGCAGGAGGTGCTCCCCGCCGCCCCCCGCTGCTGCACCCCGCGCCCCCCGAGCTCACCCGGGGCCCGCCGCTCCCCGCTTGCGCAGTACATCAGCGTGCGTCGGGGGCCAATTGCAATTGCAAGCGGGGCCCCGCGCCCATGGCCAGAGTGCCGGCGCGTATATATATAAATCCGAACGACGCCGCCGCCGGCTCGCAGGACCTGATGGCATTCCACGCCTTCCTCAAGGAGCGCTACGGGGCGCAGACCCCCTTCTTCCTCGCCGGTGCCGCCCCGCCCCACCCCGCCCCGCCCCGCCCATCTCCTTAAATGCCAGCTCATCCGTCGACCTCCCAAGCTGCCTCTCTTTCTTTCTTTAATTTCCCGCCCATAATTTCCCGTCCCATTCTTTGCTAGGCTCGAGCCCCCTTTTCTCGCGCTCCGGCCCCTTCCCGTCACTTGGAGCTGACGCGTCTAATTCGAATCCTGCCTTCGGCTCGCAGGGCACAGGTGAGCGCTCCGGTTGCGAGCCGGCGCTCGCGTCGCGGTCTGTGTCGTCGTCGGCGCCGCGATCGCGAGCTCGTATGGGCGCAGCATGGGCGGCCTCGTCGCGGCGGGGGCGCTCCTGAAGCAGTCGCAGCAGCCCGAGTTCCGCGCCGCCATGTGCGCGCGCACCGCCGTGCACGTGCACGCGATATCGATTCTAGATATGAGGCCGCTGACGCCCGGCGCCGCTCGCAGCCTCCTGTGCCCCTGGCTCAAGACCTTGGCCCCAGGTTCGATAATATAATAATATCAATATAAATGCCGTCCTTTCGTGTCCTTATTAAATTCTTTTCCCTTCGTGTCCTCAAGCTTTTTCTTTCCCAACCTGACCCTCGCCCCGTGCACGTGCAGTCAACCCCGTCGCACGAGCGATGGCACCGTGCGTCCAGATCTGGGCCGCACCGGGCCCCGCCTCGCCCTGCGCCGCGCTCCTCCGCCGGCGCCCGACGCGGCGCCGCGCAGGCTGGTGAAGATGGTGTACCCCGAGTTCTCGCAGGACTCGAACGTGCGGCCGGAAGAGCTGACGAGCGACCCCGCGGAGCAGGCCCGCATCCTGAGGGAGAAGGCGCGGGGCCCCGCAAGCGCGCCCCAGCGCCGCGCCTGCAGCGCCGGTGACGCCAGCGGGGCGGGCAGGGGTCGGCGGCGCGGGCGAAGAGGGCGACCGTCGGCTGGTTCCTGCAGATGGAGCGCCTGCAGGTGCCTGCCGGCGCCGGGCCCTCCGGGGCAGGGGGCGATTGCGATCCTGCGGCGGCGGCAGGCCGAGGTGCTGGAGGGCGCAGGGAAGATCACGCTGCCCGTGCTCGTCGGACAGGTCGGCCGGCGCCACTCCCCGCCCCGCCCCGCCCCGCCCTTGGCCGGAGCGCCGCTCTAGATCTCGAGCCCGGGCCGGGCCGGGGGTACGGGCGCAGGCGGGGGACGACAAGATCGTGTGCGCCGCGGCGACGCGCGCCTTATTCGACAGAATCGGTGCGGGCGCCGCGCCGGATCGGATCCGGAGGCGGTCCGGTGCGGAGATCCAGAGGGCCCGCCCCGCTCACGGTCGTCCCGGGGCGGGGCTCGCGCAGGCTCGGCGAGCAAGGAGTACGCGCTCTTCGAGGGGATGAAGCACGAGGTCCACAACGAGAAGGAGAGGGGCAAGGTTCGCGCCGGCGGGGGCGGGGCCCGGGAATTTCGAACTCGAGCTCGAGCTCGGAGAGAAAGGAAAGGGAAGGAAGAGAAAGAGAGAGAAAAGGAGTCGCGATCGGGGGTTGAGCTCGAGATTCGGGGCGGCCGCGGTGCGCGGGCCGCGGGCCGCGGGCGGCGTTGACGGCGGGCCCCCGGCGGCGGGCGGCGTCCACGTGCGCAGGTGCTCGAGCGCGTGGCGGAGTTCGTTCTGAAGCACATCCCCCCGGCCGCGGCGAGCTCCAGCGCCGCCGGCTCCAGCGCCGATCGCCACCCCGCCGACTCGTGATCGTGATCGTGAGCTCCGGCCGCGGATCCGCGAGGGTCACGTGCACGGGTGGCGAGCGATCCCGGCCGCGTCGATCGCGAATACTAGATGTAGATCTTTTTTGGTGCCATGCGCGTATTTGTTACCTGCATCCGATAATCAGGCCGTGCCACGGTGGGGCGATTCGACCATGATTTCTTTATTTTTTTGTCTTTTTGGGGATTCATCCCGGGTCCGATGATCCAGCAATTCCACCCGCGGGACCAATACTCTTTGCCTCATACGTGGTAGTAATGGGCATATCTTCGAATTCGGTTTCGAAAGACGTCTCAGAGTCTAGCTATAGCTATAGCTATAGCCTAGTAGTAGATAGAGTTAAACAATGCCAGCATCTCATGATCAGTATTAGAGGCTCTGACTCATTGAGTGTTAGTGATCATGAGTGGCATGATCTCATTGTACTACCGTAGTACGATACTACTATATATAGCTAGTAGTCACTGAGTACGTATAATAGTGACTCGTAGTGAGCTCGCGCGAGGCCCCGGGCCCTGACTCATGATCAGTGACTCAGTGACTCATTTAGCCCTGATCAAGATCATGATCCTGAGGCCTGAGGTTCATGATCAGGAGCATGACGTCGACGAGCTACAGTCTCAGAGTCTCGTGCTCGTATATATGTAGCTATATATAGCCAGTTAATACTGCAATACTATGATAAACAGATACAGAATAATAATGTGTGTGTGTCGATAGCTATTTCGACCGCCGGCGCCAATTTCTCAAACCAGCCATATGCATGCATAATTATAATATGCATGCTATATGCGTGGCCAGCTGTCGGCACGACCTGCAGCTGCGCATGCAGCTGGGAGCTTGATGCTGTAATTATAACGGATTAATTCGATGGGGTGCCGCGGTGCCACGTGCACGGTGATCCATGCATGTAAATGTAGCCATTCGATTCATGATCATACTATGATATGCACGTCAACATTGCGAGCCGCCGAGCAGCAACGATACGAGCGCTGTGTCGTCGGGTCGGCGACAGGCGCGCGAGCCATGGTCATAACACGTCCACCGTGACACGGCGCGGGCCGCTGGGCCGGTCGATCGCCCGGCGGGGCGGGGCGGGCCGGGCGGCGCCGCTCGGGCTCCAGACCGGTCTAGAGGATGTTCTTGAGGGCAGAGCCAAGGGAGCCGCCGAACATGAGCCAGGAGAGCAGGAAGTTCCACACGAAGATGGACATCAGGCTCGTCACCACCTGGCGCGCACGCGCGTGTCGGGCCCCGGCCTTGGGCGGCGCCCGCGGTCGCGATCGCGCACGGAGGCGGTGGTGGAGACGCCGACGCCCTTGGCCCCGCCCGTCGTCGTCAGGCCCCAGCCGCACCCGACCGCCGCCACCACCTGCCGCCGCTTAGGCTTAGGCCGAGCCTGGGCCTCGGCCGCAGCGGGGCGGGGCGGACGGCTCCGAAGACGGTGCTCTTGACGAGCATGTAGGCGAGGTCCATGAGGGAGAGGGCCCGCCGGCACGTGAAGAGCACCGTGTACGCGTCCTGCGTAGGACGCAAGCCTCGCATCTCGGGCCGGCGCGGGCCGGGCCGGGCCGGGCCGGGGCGGGGCGGGGCGAGGCGGACAATGTGGTAGAGGGCGCCGGCTATGAAGGTGCACGTCTGCGCGGCGGCCTCGTCGGAGGCGTCCAGGAGGCGCCGGCGCCTGAGAGGGCGGGGCGGACCCAGAGGCCGACGAGGAGGCCGAGGACGGAGAGGCTCGGCAGCATCAGGCACGTCGCCACCAGCCGCGGCACCTGAGGCGTCGCCCGGCTCAGCTGAGCCCGAGGGGGGGAGAGCAGGGGGGGGGTACGGGGACGCGCCACGAGGTACTCGAGGGGGTCGGTGCGGAGGACGACGAGCGCGTCGATCTGCTCGCTGACCTGCCGCGCGGGCTCGCGCCCCGTGGGGGTACGGTGCCGCAGCGCGGGGCGGCGCGCCTGCATGGTGCCGATCTCGGCGGCGAAGGCGGAGCCGACGCGCCCGGCGACGATGACCGCCGTGAGGACGGGCGTCAGCTCCCGCGCCAGGGCCAGCCCGATCACCGCCCCTGCGCGCCCCGATCAAATCCTCGACGCGGAGGAGCCGGGAGGGGCGGACCGATGGCGCGCTGGACCTTGAATGCGATGAACTCGCGAGCGACCTGGATGGTGAAGACGCCGCCCGTGAACATCGCCGTCAGCACCGAGACCTGCCGCGCCCCCGGGCCCCGGGGTCACGCGGAGGCGGAGGCCGAGGTGGAGCGGGCGGGGCACGGGGGACCGCGCGGACCAGGAGCGACTCGGGCCCCACGGCGGCGAGCTGCTCCATGAGGTTCCGCGGGTGCACGCGGAAGCGCCGCCGCACGAGGATCGCCCCCGCCCGCGCCCCGATCAGCACCGAGGCGACCCACCTGCGCGCGCGGCCGGCCGCGTCGGCCGCGCGCGGCGGCGGCGCGGCGCTCGACGCTCTCTCGCCTTCGCAGCCACTTGCCGAATCCAGAGCGGTGCTCGTGCTCCGCCACCCAGCTGTCGAGGCGCTGCATGGGCGTCATCGGCCGAGGCGTGCTCCTGCAGCCGGCCCGCGTCCAGCTGAGCGTGAGCTGGATGGATTGAAGGCGCGCGTACGCGACGCGCACGAATCGAGCGCCTCGTCGGCGGGAGGCTGTGGGGCATCCGCCGGACCGGAACCGGGCGCCGGCGAAGGCGGCTCGGCGGCCGATGCGCAGATCCGACGGGGTCTTGCGGAGAAAGTCCTACGTACGCAAAGTGCTCGGCCATGAAAGCTCTGCCGGCCGCCGGTTCTCCTCCTCGGCCGCGCAGACTTCGGCAACGCTCTCCCGCTGCCGATCTGCCCCAGCCACGCGATGCAGGGCAACGCGGGCGGCTTTAGGAGCCCGCAGGCGAACGAGACCGCCGCCCGCTGGCTCGCCTCCATCGCGGCAGGCCCGCAAAGTGTCGAGCTGGAGGCTGAGGTCCTGCCGCTCCTGCGGCACTAGGAAACGATTCCGCTCGTGCGCGTGGCTTAGCTTTGAAGGCGAGAGGTGGCCTGGAAGAGGGAGAAGAGGTTCAAGAGGCCTCCAGCTGGGTACAGTAGGATCTCGGAATCGGTTTGATCAGGATGGCGGGCCCAGCGCAGCGGCCGGAGCCAGCGTTCGCATGCACAGGAGTCGTGACAGCTAGGCCATCGCCGCGCTCGCTCGCCACCGCCGCAGCTGCATGTCCCGCGCCGCCGAGTGAGCCCCGCGAACCTCCCCGGCCCTGGACGCGCGAGCTAACTTCGTCGCAGCGCGCACTACGCATTGCCGGTCCTCCGGGCGGCGGTCCTGCTTCTTCGGTGAAGCACCGGCGGCGCTGGCCTCTGGCTCGTCGGCGTTCTTCGCCTCGGGCGCGCGCCTGGCGGCCGAGGCGGGCTCCTTGGCGCTGCGCTTCGGCCAGCGCCGTAGCTTCTCTGTCCGGTGCTCGGCGGCGGACGCCGGGGCGGGCGAGCCGGCCCCGAAGGCGTCGAAGGTCCGCGCCCGGGCCCGCGGGCGCGGGCCGCGCCGGCGCGGGTCGATCGAGGGCGGGCGCAGAAGGAGTACTGGTTCTCGGCGCTGAACCCGCTGATCTACGCCGCGGCGGTGGTCCCCGTGCTCGTCGGGACGGCGGCGGCGCGCTGGGACATGGCGGCGGCCGGCACCCTCGCCGCCTTCTCCTGGAGCCAGGCCGCTCTCGTCATGGTCGGCGAGATCATGCTACAGGCGCGCAGCGTACCCCCCGCGCCCGGCCCCGGAGCGATGCTAACCCGTACTCCCCGCAGGCGTGGCTGAACACGAGCAACGACGTGTACGACTCGCAGACGGGCGTCGACAACGAGAAGCACGACTCCTTCGTCAACCTCACCGGCAAGCCCGCCGCCGTTCAGGTCCGCCCCTACCCCTCGCGCTTCCTCCCCCCCCCCTTCCCCCGTCATCCAAGTACCCCGGGGGCCACAGGCGGCGGCGCTGGCGTGCCTCGCGGTGGGCGCGGCGTGCGTGGGGCTGGCGGACCGGCGGATGCCCAACCGCAGCCTCGCCAAGATCGCCGCCCTCGGCGTCGTCTTCGGGTACCTGTACCAGGTGAGCCGCGGTTCACAAGTACCCATGTACCCCCGCGACCCCTTTTCCTGAGCGGTACCCCCAGGGCCCGCCCTTCCGCTTCTCTTACAAGGGCATCGGCGAGCCGATGACCTTCTTCGCCTTCGGGTGCGCCGCGGGGCGCGTGCCCCCCGCCGGCGCCCCGGCCTCACGTGCCTGCGGGGGGCTACAGGCCGCTCGCGACGCTGGCGGCGTCGACGGCGCAGCTGGGGAGGTTCAGCGCGACCGCGGCGGCCGCCTCCGTCCTCGTCGGCTTCATGGTCACCTCCATCATCTTCGCCCACCACTTCCACCAGGCCCGCCCCCCGTACCCCTCTCCGTCTCCAGTACCCCCGGCGAACTCTCTCCCCCCCCCCTCTCGCAGGTCAAGGGGGACAAGGCGGCGGGGAAGATGACGCCTGTGGTCCGCCTGGGCCTCGACAAGGCCGGCGCCGTGTACGGCCCGACGATGGTGTACCCCCTCTTCGCGGCGGCGGCGGCGCTCGTCGCGGGGCGGCTGCTGCCGGCCCGCGTGCTGCTGGCGGTGGCCGGAGCGGCGCCGTACGCGCTGAAGCTGGTGCGGGGGGTACAGGACTTCAGCGCCGGCCGCACGACGAGCAAGCCCGTGAAGAAGGCCTGCCTCTGGCACATGATCGGCGGCTTCCTGCTCGCCCTCGCCCTTTGGCCCTGGCGCTTCCTGCCCCTGCCCCCGTCCCTCCTCTAGCCCCTTTCTTTCTTTGGAATTTCGCTCTCGCTCTTGAAATTAACATTAGCATTCATTAGCATTCAAGCGGCTGGCCGTGGCCGGGATGCCTATGGCCGTGGGATCGATATCCGTACCACGGCGACTCAGCGATGCGCCGTGCCACGGTGGCGAGGATGCTTCGATGCGAGTTCACTGTTGAATAGCCTTAATGTCTACTGTCACTGCAGCGGAGTACGACAGCCCCGGCGTGGGCCGAGGTCAGGGATCGAGATATTCTGCCACCAATTGCAATTGCAATTCGAATTTAAATGCTGTGATGTGAGCCTGCAGCTTACTACGGTAGCGCTTGCAAATGCAATGAACATGAGTCAGTAGTTATCCCAGCTTGATGCTTGCCAGTTGTCGATGCCGTCGGACGGGCCACGCCATGATCATGATCCCATCTCGCGATTGCTCATTGATCAAGTCATGATCATGAGTCGACGTCATTGAATTCGAATCACATCCGATGATCGACAATCATTGAATAACTCAACTAGCTATAGCTACAGACATTTGCAAGACACACGCATTTGTACAATATCTCAATGAACCTCAATTGCAAGTCATATACTGTACACGGCCGGCCGCGGTCGGCCTCAAAAAATCTGGACGTAACATGAACGATCCTAGCGATCGATAGAGTAGCAATGAAATTATGCGAGAGAGGTGAAAGAGGGCTCAGAGGGCGTGGCGGCGTGGCGGCGGCGGGCGGCGACGGCGGCGGCGACGGCGAGGGCGGCGAGGGCCGCCACGCCGACGAAGCCGCCGACGGCGCCGGCGGCGAGGGAGGCGCCGCGGGCGGCGGGGGCGGCCCCCTCGCCGCCCTGCTCCAGGGCGAGGAGGGCGCGGCGGGCGGGGCAGGCGGTCGGGGCGTTGGCGGTGATGTCCATCGTGAAGGCGCCCGTGCCCGACTTCTTGCCCTCCACGGCGATCGTGTACGGCGTGCCGGCCTCCAGGCTCAGCGTCAGCCGCGACTGCTTCGAGCCGCCCCCACAGCCGTTGTCTGCGCGCGCGCGGGCGTCAGGCCGGCGGCGAGGCTGAGGGCGTGGCGCGGGGCGCACCATCGGAGGCGACGAGGGCGGCGGGGCCCTGGCCGGAGATCGGGCAGCCGGCGTAGACGTACATCATCGTGTCCAGCGACACGGCGCGGTTGCACAGGCTGATCGTGTACGAGCTGCGCCGCGTCAGCGTGCGCCGGGCGCAGAGGCGGGGCGGCGTGGGGCGGGCGGGGCGCACCCGGCGGCGGGGACGGTGAGGGTGTAGTAGGCCTCGCCCGAGGCCTGGCTGTTGGGCAGCAGGTTGGGCGTCGAGGCCGTGATGGAGCCGGCGACTTGCGCGCCGCAGGCCGCCACGGCCGTCGCTTGGGAGCAGGTCGCTGCGCCGGCGGTCAGCACGCGCCAGGGCGGCGGCGCGGCGCAGCAGCGGCGTGCTCACTGGTGACGGGGAGCGGCAGGGGCGTGGGCGCGACGGGAGCGTCGGTCGGGGCCGGGGTAGGGGCGACGGGGGCGTCGGTCGGGGCCGGGGTAGGGGCGGCGGGGGCGTCGGTGGGGGCCGGGGTGGGGGCCGGGGTGACGACGGGGGCGGCGGTCGGCGTGGGGAGGGGCGACGGCGTCGCCGCTGCGCGCGGGCGCCCGTCAGAGGCGCGGCCGCGGCGGGCCGGCGGGCGGGGGCTCACCGGCGGGGCGGGGAAGAGGGCGGAGAGGAGGAGGTTGGGGGCGCCCATCGCGTCGGCGATCTTGTTGGGCACGGCGGCGGCGAGGAGGGCCTGGAGGACCTGCGCCGGCGAGGCCGCCGGGTTCCGCTGCAGGTACAGCGCCGCCACGCCCGAGACTGCGCGCCGGCGTGAGCGGCGGCCGGCGCCGCGGCGGGCGGGGCGGCGGACCGTGGGGGCAGGCCATGGAGGTGCCGGACATGGTCGCAGTGGCGGTGGTCGACGTGTAGTACGCCGAGAGAACGCTCGAGCTGCGCGCATGCTGGGTCGGCCCCCGGCACCGAGCGCGGGCGGGGCCGAGGGCGCGGGGGCGCACCCGGGGGCGAAGATGTCGACGCAGCTGCCCCAGTTGGAGTACGAGGCGCGGGCGTCCGTGCTGCCTGCGGGTCAGCGGGGGCCGGGGCCGGGGCGGGGCGGGGCGGGGCGGGGCGGACCGGGTGGAGGCGGCGACGGTGATGGCGGAGGGCGCCGAGGCGGGCGACTTGGAGCAGGCGGTCGCGTTGTCGTTGCCCGCCGAGACCGACACCACGATCCCCGCGCTCACCGCGCTGCGCGGCCCCGCGTCGGGCCCGGCGGGGCGGGGGCGGGGCGGGGCGGGGCGCACTTGGCGATGGCGGTGTTGAGGGAGGAGGAGACGCCGCCGCCGAGGGACATCGAGATGACGGCCGGCCCGACGCGGTTCGTCCGCACGTAGTCCACCCCCGCGATGATCCCGGAGTACGAGCCGGTCCCGTCGCAGCCCAACACGCGCACAGAGTAGACTGCCGCCGCGTCGGCGGCGGCGCGTCGCGGCGGGCGGCGGGCGGGGGCGGGGCGCACGCTTGGCCTTCTTGGCGACGCCGTACGTCTTGCCGCCGATCGTGCCGGCGACGTGCGTGCCGTGCCCGCGGCAGTCGCTCCCGTTCCCTGCGGCGGCGGCGGCGCGTTCGGCGCGGGGGCAGCGGCGCTGGGGCGGCGGGGCGGACCGCCGAAGGCGTCGAAGGCGAAGGCGGCGCGGCCCTCGAACTCGACGTGCTCGTACAGGATCCCCGTGTCCAGCACGTACCTGCCCCCGCCCGCTCGCCCCCCGCGACGCCGCCCGGGCGCGGGGCGCGGGGCGCGGGTACGCACACGCTGACGCCCTCGCCGGTGGCGGTGTAGGTGTAGGTGCCGGAGAGGGGGAGGGCGGCCTGGTCGATGCGGTCGAGGCCCCAGAGGCCCGAGGGGACGCTCTGCGTGGCGGGCGCCTGCGCCTCCGACGCCACCTGGTCCTCCTCCACCTCCGCCACCTCCGCCGCGCCCCGCACCAGCTCCACCACACGCTCCGACATCCTGCCCCGCGCCCTCAGCGCGGCGCGGGCGCGGCGCGGCGCGGGCGTGCGGGGGCGCACGTGGCGGCGAAGCCGGGGAAGACCGAGCGGTACTGGAAGGCGACTTGGAAGACGGGCGCCTGCGCGGCCGGCAGGTTCGCGAGGCGCGCCGCCACGTCCGCCCGCAGCCGCTCCAGCAGCGCCGCCGTCGCCCGCCCCAGGCTCGCGCCCTCCGGCCGCGCCCCCGGCTGCCCGACGGCAGCGCCAGCCGCCTCGTCCGTGAATCGCTGCGCGCCGCCCCTCAGCGCCCCGCGGCCGCAGCGCGCAGCGCGCTGGCGCCGGCGGCGATGCGAACCACGATGTAGGACTTGGGCGCAGCCGCCGCCGCGACGCTCAGGAGCGCCGCGAGGGCAAAGAGCGTCACCCATGCGCTACGCATGCTCGACATCGCCGGTGAGTTTCGATCAGCGCGCGGCCGTGAAGTTGGCAGGAGCGCCGACGTGTAGGGTCGATCGGCTGAGCGCGCGCGTCCTCCGACTGCTGCTTTGGAAGCGGTGATCTAGATGCGCTGCTCTGACTGTTCGAAGTGCCGAAAGGTGACGCGCGTTGTGAGAGCTAGCTGGTCTGGGACTCCGGGCGCGGTGCGCGGGATGCGCTGCGCCGAGCTGCTGAGCGCGGAGGCGCGCTGTGCTGTCCTTGTCAAGAGGAGAAAGGCTGCGAGGAGCCTTGCGCGTCGGTACGAAGGCTGCTGAAGGCGGAGGCCAATGGCACGCGAGGCGCGTCGGAGCTGAAAGTGACTGGGGCTGCGAGGCCTGAAAGGATGAAGGCGCCGCCATCGTATCGCGCTGGATGTGTTTGCTGGCAGATCCAGGTGGCCGCGGCCGCGATGGCGCTCGGAACGCCCGCTCGACTTCGACGTCTGGCAGCTCTGAGCGCGCTCCACGTTGTGCTCCCCCCCCCCCCCCCCCCCGCCCCACACACACAAGCCCGTACCCCGCGACCGAGCTCTCGGCGCAGCCGTTAGCGCTGCCACCTCCCCGCGGCCGGCTCGGCCGGAAAGTCGACATTTGCTCGGCTCCAGAGTACCATTGCTATTGCCTCGTAGCTGAACCTCGGCCCGTGAACATCAGCATCAGCCTGGCCCCAGGCATCGCCGCGGCACTTGCGCGCTCGGCGTTCAAGAATGCGTTTTCCAGCCTTTGCATCTCAAGCATGCATTCGGGGCAGCTTTTTAGCGGAGGGGATCCATACGCCCATCTCCCCGGCTCGGAGCCTCCGTCTCCGCCGAGCGCGGCTGCGCGCGGGGCGGCGCGCGTAGGTCTGGTCGATCTGGGGCGGTCGCAAGTAGATTCATAGATAGCAATGACGCGAGCAGCTGAAGATGGCGCGCGTGCGCGCGCGCGGAGCCGCGGAGCTAGCTAGCTGACCAAGAAGGTCAGCAGGGCGAATGGCCTCCGATCGCTCGCCAGTCACATTGAGCAGTGCGCGACGCTCTCGCTTCACATCCTGCAGTACTAGTCAGTAGTATTGGTCATGTGCCATCTCTGATCAGCCTGCAGGTATGTTCCTGCCAAGCAGCGCTGCGGCGGGGGCGTACGCAAACGGGTCGACGAACGGCGCGATGAGAGCGGCGGCGGCGAGGACCCTGCAGCAGTTCTGGCGCAAGTTAAGGCTCCGCCGCTCCCTCGCAGCCCTCGCGCTCTGGGTCTCGTCCCAGAGAACACGTACACCTGGTCGCTACTTCAGGGTCATCGGGCCCCGCCGCCGGCCCGCCGGGGCGGCCGCGGACCCCTGGCCGCCCCTCCTGGCCTCCCTCTCAGCAAGCAAGGCGGACGCGGAGGGCGGGTACCGAGAGCTGGCGGAGGCCCTGCGGGGGGCAGAGGGGGCGCCCTCCGTCGAGCACCAGGCGACGGCCCTCCAAAGGCTGGCGGACGCCGCCTGCAACCGTGCGCGCCTCGATCTAGATCTCGAGCTCTCAACGCGCGCGATCGCGAGCTTTCTATGGCCGCCGCTGATCGCAACTGTAATCCTCCCCGGCAGCTTTCTTGAGCATGGAGCTCGTCCGCCTGGGTGCCGTCCCCCGCCTGGTCTCCGTCGCCCAGCGGGCCCGCTTCGCCGCCTCCCGCCGCCTCGCCCTCCGCGCCCTCGCCGCCAGTGCGCATGCGCATGCGCCCCGGCCCGGCAGCTCTTGCGCCCCCTCCTCACACACCGCGCCGGGCTCAGTCTGCCTGGACTGCGGTGGGTCGGGGTCCCGTGCACGTGCGCTTCCGCCGTCCCTCCTGACCGCGATCGGCCCCGGCCCGGCCCCGGCCCGGCCCCGGCCCGGCCCCCGCGCAGCGCCGGCGGCCTCTGCGCTGGCGGACGCCTCCTCCCTCGACGCCCTCCTCGTGCTCGCGGTCCGATCCCGATTCCGATCGCGAGACACTCGCTCTAGACATGATCATGAGCGCAGCTTTCCTCGCCCGGTAGCTAACTAGAGAACGGGGTACAGGTCGACCAGAGCGACCTGGGGGTACAGGGCGCCCTCTTCGCCCTGCTGCAGGCCGCCTCCGCGAGCCGTGCGCGAGTACCCCCCTTCGCAATTCCGTACCCCCGTTTCCATGCCAACACCGAGCTCGAGGGTGCAGGGCCCGTTGCCGTCAAGTGGGTTCAACAGGAGTGCTTTGGAGGGGTCCGCGCGGCGCCGGACCCTGATCATGATCATGCCCCCTTCGCTTAAATTTTAATTTTGAACGCGGCCGGCCGCGGGCGCCCGCAGGCGCTCGTGAAAGCCCTCTCGAACCCCTTTTCGAACAACGAGTTCCGCGTCGGGCCCGCCGCCTGTCTCCGCAACTGCTCCCGCGTGCGCATACGCCCCGGCCTTTCGAAATTCTCCGCTCGCGATCGGACATCGATGGTCACGACCTCTGAACGCTCGCGTGTCGCAGTTCGCTGAGACGTTCGACGCGCTGCTCCAGGCGGGAATGGCCAAGGCGCGCGTTTCTATCCTGATTGAGACTCGAAGATCGCCGAACAATTGCGACTGAGCGGTGACGGGGCCTAAGGTTGTCGTCGAGTTGTGCCTTCATCCCCACGACGAGCTATCGGTGGGCCACAGTTACAGAGCAGATTAAATCCGTACTTGAGCTTGTCTCTAGATCTCGCCTTTGAACTCAGACCCTTCCCGCAGCTCCTGGGCCTCGAGATCGCGAGCAACCTCGCCGCCTCCCGTGCGCCTCCCGGATAGCTATAGTCTTGGGCCTTCGAGTTCCTTGCTCATGATTTGATCGGAGCCCCCGAGCCTTCAAAGAATTTCAAACCTCAAATTTGATCTTCGAACTTCCAGGAGAGGCGTGCCGGGAGCTCTTCGGCGCGGGCGTCCTCCGAGCCCTCGAGCCGTCCCTCCAGGTCTGGCCTCGTAATGCTCGAGCCGGAGAACGATCGCTCGAGCTCATGGTCGGCGCCGGCGCGCATGTACAGGAGCCCGACGGGGAGCGGCGGGCGTTCGCGCTCCTCGCGCTCGGCCGCATCGCGGGCAACCACCGTGCGCTCTCATCTCAAGTGTGAGGTCTCGCTGACCGCAAGAGCTCGCGCGCAGCCGCCTCGCTCGGCAAGATCGCGCACCTCGGCCCCGCCCTCGTCGACGGCTGCGCCGCGGGGGGCCGCGACGCGCGCCGCGGGGCCGCCCTCGCGCTCGCCTCCCTCGCCACCAGCGGTCCGCCGCCCCGCCCCTGGACCTGGACCTCCTCCCCTGTCAGACGGCTTTTCGAGTTCTGATATGGTCTCCAGGGGAGCACGGGGGGCGGGTCCTCTCGGAGGCGGCCCGCGCGGCCCTCCTCCCTTTCACGGCGCCTGTACGTATACGTGGAGCCTCCGCCGCCGCGCTCGCCGGAAGCTCAACCGTACCGCGGCCTCTCCAGACCGCTGGGCACGGCGCTGGCGAGAGCAGAGAACGCGAGTGCGATCGCGAGCTGGACGCCGTCGGGGAGCTCGCCCGCCGGGTGGGCGACCGTTCCCCCGATCTGGACCGAAGCTCTTCCCCCCCGCGCGCCGCTGAGGCGGTCCGCAGGCCCTAGGCCTGGAGATCCGAGGGGAGCGGGCCCCCAAAACGGATCTGGATCCAGAAGCCGCGGGCCTGGGCCTCGGAGGGGCCTCTCCGACTCCGAGAGCGGTCGAGAGGCCGTCGACGCGCGGCGGATCCGGAGGTCTAGAGCAGGTGCCCTTCTCGAGACTGCGAGCTCGAGCTCTCTAGATCTAGATCTAGAGATGCAGCCGTGCCGCAAGCCGAAAGAGATTCCGGATCCTTCTCGAAGTCCCCGAGCTCTCTCTAGAGATCCTAGCTCTGTAGCTCTCTAGCTCTCTAGCTCTCAAGCTCCCAGGTGCCCTTCTCGAGACTGCGAGCTCGAGCTCTCTAGATCTAGATCTAGAGATGCAGCCGTGCCGCAAGCCGAAAGAGATTCCGGATCCTTCTCGAAGTCCCCGAGCTCTCTCTAGAGATCCTAGCTCTGTAGCTCTCTAGCTCTCTAGCTCTCAAGCTCCCAGGTGCCCTTCTCGAGACTGCGAGCTCGAGCTCTCCAGAGATCCGGCCTTCCTTCTGCGTCCCCCCCCCTCCCCCCCTCCCCCCCCTTCCCCCCCTTCCCCCCTTCCCCTCCTCCTCCTCAAAGCTCACGCCGAGGGCAGGGCGGAGGGCAGACTGCGCGGAGGCGGCTGGAGCTCGAGGCCTCCGGCGACGTGACGCAGCGGGCGCCGGGCCCCCTGCGGAGCCGGAGCATGGTCCGGCGGCCCACGTCCACCCCGCTCCTCGACCAGCTGCAGCCCCCGGCCCCCGACGGCGACCAGGGGAGGGAGGGCCCCGCCCCGCCCCCCGCGGCCGCCGGCCCAGATTCCCCACCCGCCAGCTCCTCCCCTACGGCGGTTCGCGCGCACATATACGTACTTCCCCTTACGAAGCGCGCGCCTTCTGAGGCGTGACGGCGCGCGCGCGCAGAGTCGGCGCGGGCCGAACCTCGCGCAGCTGAGGGACAGCGCGCACGTGCGTTCCTCCCTTAGCCGCGACGCCTGCAGGGCGGGCCCGGCACCCCGCTCCCCGTCCCGCTCCCTGCAGCTGCGCCCTCCGACCGATCCGACGCCGGCGCCGACGCCGGCGCCGACGCCGACCGTCCGCTTTGGCGGCTTTGGGGTCTCCTTCGGCCCGGGCCCCGGCTCGGAACATGCGCAGGCGGCGCGTCCGGGCGCGCTCAGGGGCTCGGTCTCCTTCCAGCTGGACGAGGGCGAGGGGGCGGGCGCGCGGCCCCTCTCCCGCCCCTTCAAGTCCAAGACGGTCGCCTTGGGGGAGGGCTTCTTCTCCGTGCGCCCGCCGCCTGCGCCCGCCGCCCGCGCGCCCGCGCGCCTCTCCGCAGCCGACCCCGACTCCGATCGCGGCCCCGTCGCAGGAGCTGCGGCGCCAGGCGCGCTCGTCGGGCCTTGCGCGCCCCTCCAACGCGCACGAGGAGGAGGAGGAGGAGGAGGGGGACTCGGGCGCCGGCGTCGGCCTGCAGCTCTCGCGATCGCGCTCCGCGCCCCCGCCCCAGAGCCCTCTCGCCACCGACTCTAGATCTGCTGCGGCGCCGCGGCCGGCCCCGGCGCCGCTCCCCTCCTCCGCGGCCCTGCCGGATCCCCCCCGGACCCCCGGGCTCCCCCGCTCGCTCTCGACGCTGGGGGACTTCCCCCCCGCCCGCGTCGTCCGCGGCCTCTCCCGCTCCCAGAGCTTCCAGCGGTGGGGCACCCCTCCCCGCGCCCCGCCGACCCCGGCTCCCCGCGCGCCCGCCGGCTCCGCCGAGCCGCCCCTGCCTCCGCCCGCGGGGAGCAGCGCCCTCCTCTCCGCCCTCCCGCGCTCTCCCGCCGGCAGCTCGGCCCTGGGACTGGCGCCCCCTCTGCTCGTCCCGCTGAACGCGAGCTTCGCAGCCGTGCCTCCGCCGGCCCCGGTCGCTCCCCTCCGCTCCTCCTCATCCAGCGCCCTATCGTCCGCCCTCGCGATCGCTGCAGCCGCCCCTCCCCCTATCCCGGGCGTGCCGCCCCACCTGATGCAGCAGCCGATGTACATAGCGAGCCCCTTACGCTTGAGCCCGGCTCCAGCGCCCCCGCTGGCGCCTCTCCCTTTCCCGATCCCTCCGCCGCCGCCGCTCCCGCCGCTGGCCGCCGGCGCCCGCGAGGCCGCGGTCGCCGCGACGCTGCGCCTCGCGATCGCCATCGCCGCCGGCGCCCCGCTGCCCGCGGCCGGCGCGACCGCCTTCATGATCAGCCCCACCGCCAGAGGCCTCGCGAGCCCGAGCACGGGTCGGGCCACGGGCCAGTGCGCGCGATTCCCGTACCCCGCTCTCCGCGCGGCTCGATGTCGATCCGAGCGCCTTGCAGGTCGCCGGCCGCCCCCATCCTGCGGGAAGACCTATCGTCCCGGGCCCCGTTAGGCGGGGGTTCCGGGTCCCCTGGCCATGGGCCTAGTCAGTCGACTCCCCCTGATCAACGCAGCGACTCGCCCCTCTCGACCCTCGGCCTCAGCGTCGATGCGCGCTCGGGGCGAGCCAACGTCTCCCACGCCTCCGGATGCTCCACGCCCCCCATTCTTGCCTGCGAGCCCGATTCGCCTCACGAGACGTCGACGTCAACGGGACACCCTCGGGCCGAGACGGGCCCGCCCCTCCGCTCCCGGCCCCGCCCGCCGGGCTCCTTCGGACCCCCTATAGCTAGTCCTGCTCCAGCTCGTGCGGATCCGCTCTCGAGCTCGTTTCCAGCGATCAGTCGATGAATTACGAAGCCTGTGTCAAAATTATGCCAGGATAGAATTGTTTTTTCCCTTGCCTACATATGTACATGTAGCTAACTTATTCCGAAATTCTCCTGTTTCGCGCGGGGGCTCAGCTGATCGCGCGCAAGCAGTCCTAGTAATAGTCCAACATCTACAGTCTTGTTGTGCATGCCTTCAAATTCAATGCTTTTTGCCAACCTGGATCGAGGTCTGATCCTTCAAGGCTTCGAATTCGAATGATTCGAATTCGGTGGCTACGCGTATGCTTCGACGTCGAATTCCGAGCAGCACGCCTTGACTCATGATCAGTGAAGCAGACCGCGCACGTGCACGTGTACGTGACTGTGTACGTCAGCTCGAAGCCCTTCGAAAACTCGCCTGGCCTTCTCTTCAAGTTCGCCTTTAAGCTTCGAATTCGAATTCCGAAACGCGCGCCTCTTGTTGGCATCTTGTTCTTTCATAGTCGCTGAGTATCTCTACCCTACTTACAATGACTGGCGCGCGCGGGGCCGCGTGCGGAATCGGTCCCTCAGACCCACATGGAGACGAAGGTGCGGGGCGCGGGGCCGGCGGGGCCTGGGCCCGGGCCCTGGCCCTGGGGGCGGGGGCCGGCCTCCAACGCGGCGCGCAGGCGGTCCAGCGCGGGGATGCGAAGGCCGATCTCCGCTGCCGCCGCCGCCGCCCGCGCCCGCGCCTCCTCCGCCGGCCCCGCGCGGCCCCGCGCCAGCTCCGCCCGCCAGAGCCGCAGCCCGGCGAGCGCCGCGAAGGGACGCATGCCTGCGCGCTCGAAGCCGGCGCGGGCCTCCTGCAGGACGCGCGCGGCCCGGGCCGGGGGCAGGCCCGGCAGCGAGCCGGCCGCCAGGGTGCAGAAGGGCGCCAGGAACGTGAGGCGCTTGCGGCGCGTCTCCTGCAGCGCCCGCACGGTTTCCCGCCCCAGCGCCGCCGCCCGCCGGTACGCCTCCGCCGGGTCCTCCCCGGCCCCGTCCGCGCCGGCCGCGTTAACGTTCACGACGCGGCGCTGCCGCCCGCCGCACGAGAGGCCGCCGCCGCCGCCGCCGCCGTCGGGGGCCCCCAGCCGGGCGTACGCCTCCGCCTCCGCCCACTGCACGTACTCGACCGTGCAGAAGACCGCCACTGAGCGGGCGGCCGGGCGGAGTCAGGGCCGCAGGCCGGAAGAAGAGGGAGGCGGGGGATGCGCACGGATGGCGAGCCAGTTGGTCGAGCCGGTGTCGTTGCGCCACTGCGCGCGCGGCGTGAGGAGAGAGCGGAACGAAGGGGCGGGAGGGGGCGGGCCTTGTCGAGGAAGGCCCGGGAGGCCTCGGCGACGGCCGCCGGGTCGCCCCGCAGCTGCCACCGCGCGATCCCCCGCACGAACTGGCCCGGGCCCCGCCCCGCCGGCGTCAGGGAAGCCCGCCCTGGTACAAGGGCCGGGGCGGGGGGTACCTGGAGGGAGGACTGCATCCAGGAGTCGACGCCCTCGGGGCCGGCGGGGCCCTCGGCGGCGTGCCGCTCCGCCTCGTGGGGGCGCCCCGTCAGCAGCGCCGCGAAGCCGCAGGCCACCTGGTAGGCCACCGCCCCGAAGCCCCGGCCCCCGACCTGCCCGGAGAAGCTCAGACGGGCGCTCAGAACGGCTCAGAACGGCTCAGAAGGGCCGGGCCTTGGCCATTAGGGCGAGGGAGCGACGGGCGAGCTCCTCGGCGTCGCCGAAGCGCCCGAGGAGGAGGTGCAGGATGCAGCTCGACGCCGTCGCCTCCAGCTGCGAGGGGGCGGGGCGGGGGGCGCGTCTCAGGTCGGACACGGCCGCCGCCGGCGGCGCTCGCTTCGGGGAGGGGCCCGCCCCCCCCCTCGCCCCGAGCCGAGGCGCCTAGCTCCTTCGCTACAGCTAGGGGCGGGGCGGGGCGGGGCGGGGCGGGGCGGGGCGGACGGGGTGGACGCCGCCGTCGGCGTGGATGCTGAGCGAACGCCCGAAGAGCTCCGACGCCTCCGCCAGCCTGGGCCCAGCCGTCAGCCCCGGTGAGGCGTCTGTGGCCCGCGCGGGGCGGGGCCGGCGCACTCCCCGCGGAGGGCGGCTTGGAGCCCGCGCATCGTGAGCACCGACCCGCGCGACTGCGCGCCGGGTTCGGCGCCGGCGGGGGCGGGCGCGAAAGGGGCGGGGCACGCGCGTTGACCGAGCTGACGGTGCCGGCGGTGAGGTGCTCGCCGATGTCCGCCGCCGCGTCCAGCGCCTCGCGGGCCGCCCCCTGCAGCCCCGCCACTGCCCCCGCCCCGCTCATCTCAGCCCCGCTCCGCTCCGCTCAGCTCGGGCCGGGGCCGGGGGCGCGGACGGTAGAGCGCGGTGGAGAAGTTGCAGCAGGCGCGGACGTGCGCGAGGCCCATCGGCAGGCCCGCCGCCCTGCGCAAGCGCGCGCGCGCGCGCGCCCGCCGTCAGCGCGCCCGGTGGCGGAGGGACCGGGCCGCGCACCGGCGGGCGGCGGTGAGCTCGGCGGCGCGGAAGGAGGAGAGGACGCCGGCGGCGAGGGTCTCGTCGCGGCGGCCCCCCTGCAGCCGCTTCGTCGCGCACCTGCCGCCCCGGAGGAGGCGTCAGCGGAGCGCGGGGGGCGTCAATCCATCGGGGCGGGGCGGGGCGCGCCAGGCGACGAGGACGAGGGCGCTGACGGCGATCGAGGCCTCGTCCTCCTCCGGCGCGCCCGCCCCCCCCGGCGGCGGCCGCAGCAGCCCGGCGGAGGAGGAGGACGGCTCCGGCGACGCCGACTGCACCGAGCGGCGCCTGGCGAGGGCGTGAGGGCGCGGGGCGGGCGGGGCGCGGGCGAGGCGGGGCGGACCCGTCGTCCGTCGAGGAGCGCGCGTCGGGCTCCGACTCGCGGCTCTCGGCGAGCTTGCGCGCCGTCGCCGCCCGGGCCGAGGCCGCCGCGAGCGAGGCGGCCGTGGGCGGGGGCGCCGGCGGGGGCACCCGCCTCCTAAGGGCCCGCACGATCCGCAGCGCGCGGAAGACCAGGCCTGGGCGGGGCGGGCAGGCGCGTAAGGAGGGGGCGGGGCCGGGGGGATGGAGCGGGGCGCGCCGATCTTGCGGAAGGGGGTGAGGGGCCGCCAGTCGACCGCCTCCCCGAGACTCTCGAGGACCACACTCTGCGGCGGGCCGGCGTCGGCGGGCCGGCCCCACGCGCCCCTAGCTTCCAGCCGCGGCGTCGGCGCCGGTCCCTTATCCCATGCTCTTTCATGTCCGCGGGGCGGGGCCCGGGGCCCGGGGCCGGGGCGGGCGCACGGCGATCTTGGTGGCGACCTCGACGCGCCCGAAGTCGTACTCGAGGAAGGCCCAGCTGCGCAGCGCCCGCAGCCGCGTCGCCCGCCACCGCGCCCGCCCCTCCGCCGACTCGAACTCCAGCGACGAGGCGGAGGCGGAGGCGGAGGCGGAGGCGGAGGGGTGGGCCGGCTTGGGGCGCGAGGAGGAGGCGGCGGCGGAGAGGGCGCGGAAGGTGCGAACACCGGAGAGCTGCAGCGAGGCGGCGCGCAGCTCCTCGGGCAGCGGCGGGCTGCCCAGACCGTCAGGAGGCGGCGGGCCGCGGGCCGGGCGGCTGGGGACGGCCGGGTCCCACCTGGCGGGCCCGGCGAGCTCGAGCACGTCGATCACGACGACGATCTCCGCGAGCGTCCTCCGCGCCTGCGCACACCATCAGCCTGGGCGCTGGGGCGGGGCGGGGCGGGGGCGGGCGGGGCGGGCCTCGGAGACGGCGACGGATTTGAGGGCGCGCTCCGCCGCGATCTGCGCTCCGCCGGGCCCCGTCAGCGCCCGCCGTGCCGTGCCGTGCCGGGCGGGGCGGGCGGGGCGGGCCTGGAGGTAGTGGGCGGCGGCGCCGAAGTCGCCGGCGAGGCAGAGGTGGAGGGCGAGCAGGGAGACCGAGGCGCCCTCGCCCGCCCCGCCCTCCGCCCCGCCGGCAGCGCCCCACGAGGAGCCGCTCTGCACGGACGCCCCGGACCTGCCTGCCCCGTCAGCGGGAAGCAAGGAAGGAAGGGAGGGGGCGGGGACGGGCGGACGGGGCGGGGGCGGCGTCGGGGAGGGCGCCGGGGCGGGCGCGGAGCCAGTGGGCGTAGCGCGCGTGCACGTCGCGCCGGCGCTCCTCGTCCAGCGACTCGTACACAGCCTCCTGTACCCCGGCCCCGCCGCCCCGGCCCCCGTCAGGCGCCGGCTCCCTCATATCTCATCGGGGCGGCGGGCCTTGACGAGGGCGTGTGAGAAGGAGTAGGTGGCCCCCGCCCCGGGCCAGCGCTCCTCCTCGGCCCCGGAGCCCTCCGGCGCCTCCGGCTCCCCGCCCCCGGCCCCGGCCCCGGCGTCCTCGCGGATGATCCCCGCCCGCCGCAGCTGCAGGAACGCCGCCACCACCTAACAAGAAATACATTTGAATCAGCTAGAAGCTTAGGAGAAAGTAAGATAGAAGGACCTTGGCGACGGTGGAGTCCGGGGAGGGGTCGAGGGCGCGGATGGCGTCGACGCCGAAGCCAGCGCCCACGACCGACGCCACCCGCGCCACGCTCTGCCGCCCCGGTCAGCCGTCCCTGAGCCTAAGCCTGAGCAGGGGCGCGCCTGGGCGGAGGCGGGGAGCTGGGCGAGGTGCGCGGCGACGACCTCCTGGACGGTGCGGGGCAGCGCCGAGGGGGCCACGCCGCCCCGGCACCACGCCATCCGGCACACCTGCGCCCCGCCCGCCCGGCTAAGGGGAGGGGCGAGGGGCGGGGGCGACGGGGCCCGCCTCGACGATGTAGAGGGGGAGGCCGGCGGCCGCCTCCAGCACCGCCTCCGCCACGCCCTGCCCGCCCCAAGGTGACGCCGGGGCTTCGGGCCGGGCCGGCGGGGCCTAGAGCGCGGGCGGGGCGGGCGCACGGGGGCCCAGCGGATGGCGAGGCTCGAGGTGAGGCCGGCGAGGAGCTCGCGCGCCGCCCCCCGCTCCAGCGGCTCCAGGGGGAGGTGCAGCACGTCGTACTTGGCGGGCGCGGGCCCCGAGGAGGAGGAGGGCGGGGGGAGTTCCAGGCTCCCCAGCCCCGGCGAGTTCGGGTGCGGGCCCGGCGAGGGCGAGCTGTCCGACTCCTCCTTCAGGGTTGCGAGGGGCGTCCAGCTCGACTCGATGCCGGCGGCCGAGGCCGGGGCCAGCCGGCCCAGCGACGAAGAGGAGGAGGCGGGGGCGACGGGGGGCGGCGAGGGCGCCGGGTCCGCCCGCCCCGCCAGCAGCGAGAGGCTCGGGGGCGGGTCCGCCATCGGCCGCACCGTCAGCGCCAGCTGCCGGGCGAACGAGAGCGTCAGAGACGTATCCGTGGCTCTCTCTCTCTTGTGCAGCGCGGGAGGCTCGGGGCCGGGGGGTACGGGCGCACGGCGAGGGAGGGGCACTCGTCGCGGAGCGTCTGGAGGACGAACCACGTCTGCGAGTCCAGCCTGCGCGCGCGCGCGCGCGGAGTGAGCAAAGCAAGGGAAGGAAAGGAAATGAGAGGGAAGGAAAGGAAAGGAAAGGAAAGGAAAGGGGAGGGGCGGACCTGTCGGCGTCCTCGACGAGGAGGGCGACGTGGCGCGGCAGGCGCCGCGGCCGCCGCGGCGTGCGCGCCCCGGAGGAGGCGGAGGAGGCGGAGGCGTGGGCCGGGGCCGGGGCGGGGACGTCGCCGGCCTCGAGGGCGGCGACGAGGCGCGCGAAGGCGGCGGCGACGCGGGAGAGGTGCACGTGGGCGGCCCCCACGACCGACCCGTACATCCCCAGCGAGGGCGGCGGCCCCGCGGGGGCCGCCTTGGGCGAGACCGAGGAGGGGCCCTCCCTGCGCCCCGCCCGTCAGCCTCGACCAGGCGCGGCGCGCATGCGTGGGGCCTCGCTCACCCCTCCTGCTGGCCCTTGCCGGGGGACCCCGGCGCCCCGCCGGCGCCGCCCTTGCTCTCTGCGGCGACAGGCGGGCTCGGCGTCGCGCGGCGCCCCCCAAGAGCGCTCGTAGCTACGGCGGGCGGGGGCGGCGCCGGCGCCCGCTCTCTAGCCCCGTGAGGCCGGATGTGGACGCCGCTGCTCTCGGAGGCCCCGGGACCGAGTGGGGCGGGGCGGGGCGGGGCGGACCGTCGGGGCCGGGGAAGGACCAGAGCGCCTCCGCCTCGGCGGCCGTCAGCACGCCCCGCCCCACCAGGCCCATCTGCGCCGCCGCCGCCGGCGCGTCGGGCAGGGGCAGGGCGGGAGAAGGGCGGACGGCGGGCGGGCGGGCGGGCGCGTTGTTTCGCTCTCCCGCTTCGGCGCGCTTCCTTCCTTCGGGCGGGGCGGGGCGGGGCGCGCACGGCAAAGGAGGCCTCGTCGGCGCCGCCGGCCAGCGCCCGCAGCAGCCGCCGCAGGGGCGCCAGCGGGGCCGAGCCCTGCGCCCCCGCGCCCGCCCTCAGCTTCAAAGGAAGGAAGGAAGGAAGAAAGGAATAAAAGGAGGGAAGAAGAAGGGCGTGCCTCGAGGTCGGCGAAGGCGCTGAGGACGACGGCGTCCCGTGCCCGGCACTCCCGCCGCACCTGCCGGGGCGGCTCAGGCGGGGGAGAGGGGCGGGGCGGGGCGGGCGGGGATGGCTGGGCGCGCCTCCGCCAGTAGCCTGCTCTTGCCGATACCGGCCTCCCCTGCGCTGGCCTCAGACGGGGCGCCGGAGGGCGGGGGAACGTTCGTGCGTTCGCCCGCCCGTTCGCGTACCCTCGAGGACGAGCGTGAAGCCGCGGCGGCGGTCCGAGGCGAACGCCGCCAGCGCCCGCCGCACCTGTCGGCCGTTGTCCGGGCCCCGTCAGCTGGCGCTCGGCCCGCCGCCCTAAGGCAGGGCGCACGCGGGCGAGCTCGTCGTCGCGCCCGCAGCAGCCGCTGATCGCGAACTCCCGCGCGTGCGACCTGCCAGGGGGGCCCCGGCCCCGCCCGGTCGGCAGGCAGGCGGGCAGGCGGGCGCGACGGACGGCAGGAGAGGGATGGAGCGCTCGCTCTAGCGAGCCGGCCCCGCGAAGCCGGACTCGTCCTCGGGGCCCCGCAGCGGCGCGCGTCCCTCAGAGGCTTCGGGGCGGACCTGACGGATATGGAGAGAGGGCGGATCGGGGCCGGCGCCGCCCGGTACGATCCGGCCCGCCCCTGCGCGCCCCCGCCGGCGCGCTCGAGCGGTGCGGGGCGACGAGCCAGCGGAGGGGGGGCGCACCCTGGCGACGTAGCTCATGGAGCTGGGGATGGTGCGGCCGCCGGGGCGCTGCTGCGGGTGCTGGGCGCCCGGGGAGGCGAGAGGGCTCGAGGCGGCGGGGGCGGCGCGGAAGGTCGGGACGGCCGCCTCGAATCCCTCCACGCGGATCGCCTCGCCCTCCTCGAACCGCACCGCCCTGCAGGCGAGGGCGGGGCAGAAGAAGAGTTGAGGGGCGGAGACGGGAGACGGGGAGGGAGCGCACGAGGGGCGGCTCCGGCCGGCCCCACCTGCGCGGGAGCGCGAAAAGCGTCAGCGGCTGCCGCGCGGCCGCCGGCGCTGCAGACGAGACGCGCTATCGGCTCGAATGCTCTGTCGGATGCCCTCTCGCGACTAACTTTGCGACGTCCGATGCCGCGGAACCCCGGGCGGCCCCAAGTGGGGCCCGCGGCTGGGTTGTATGGAGCCGCTTCCCTCCCTTCGCCGCGCCCCGGGCGCACGCACCGGCGTGGACGTTCACCGCGTCGACGACGCCGCCCGCGCACAGCGCCGTCTGGCCCTGCGACGCCCCAACGCTCAGCTCGCGGACTAGACCCCTCCATTTAGTTTTCTTCTCTTTGTTTTGTCGGGGGCGGGGGCGGAGGAGGGGCGGGGCGGACCCCGGAGCGCTCGGCGCGCTCGCGGGCGGACTCCATGAGGCGGGCGGCGAGGGCGACGGCGTCTCCGACCAGGGCGAACGAGCGCCGGCAGGCGGGGCCCACCGCCCCCCAGAACACCGACCCCTCCGCCAGCTGCGCGCGCCCCCTCAGCGCCCCGGCGGGCGGGCGGCGGGGCCGCTGCGTGGCGCACCCCGGCGGCGAAGGGGGCCCCAGCGGACTCGAACCACTCCTGGAGGGACACCGCCGCCCGCACGGCGCGCTCTGCGCCGGCGAACGTTCGCTCGGGTCGCACTGTGCGGGGCGCCCAGCCCGGCCCAGCGGGGGTACGTGCGCACCGGGGTCCTGCTCCCGCGGGCTGCCGCTGCGTCCGATCCCGAACCACAGCGTCGCCACGGGGCTCTGCCACCGCGAACGAAGGAGAGCGTCGGCCGGGGGCGCCGGTCCGGAGAGCAGAACAAAGAGGCGGGACGGGTACCCGGTCGTCCGAGGCGAGGGGGGCAACGTAGCCGCCGAACTCGCCGGCCACGCGCTGCACGGCGCGGAAGACCTGCGGGGGTACCGCTCGCTTCGAGATGCATCTAAAAATAGACGCGCCCGGGGGTATCTGGAGACCTGGCCGAGCCTCTTGGCCCGAGCTGCCTGCTCGGGGCCCGGCGGCTCCGGCGCGCTCTTGAGCTCGCCAGGGGGCAGCGCCCCCGCCCCGCCCTCCGAGCCTGCAGGCCAGCCAGATTAGACGGGGGGAAACCCGGGGGGTGGGGTTGCGGGGGGCCGGCGCGCCCTGGCCGGTGCCTTGCTGCCGGCCGAACTCCGGGAAGGCCACTGAGAGACGCGGGCTCGAATCCGCGCATGAGACTTTTCCGAAAGCGGCGCACCGGAGACAACGACGGCCCGAGCGAGCTCCAGGCGGCTGGAAGCCTCTGCGCTGGGGATGAGCGGCGCGGCCCCCGCCCGCCGCAGCGCCGCGCCGCGGGGGGCACTCACTCAGAGCGAAGGAGCGCAGGAGGGGTAAAAGGGCGTCCAGAGAGGGCGGGGGCGCCATCCACAGGGTGAGCCGGGCCGGGAGCGGGCTACCGCACACGCAGACGGCCCCTCCGTCCCCCTCCGAGGCAGGCGGCGCCGGCGCGGCCGGGCCCACCCAAGGCTTCACGCGGTGCATGATCCGCAGAAGCGGCCCGTGGGCCGGCAGCGCTTCCGTCGCGGCCGCCGGGCTGCGCGGGGCGGTCAGGGCGCGAGGGGAGGCGGGCGGGCGGCGGGGGGGCGGCTCGGGCTCGCCCGAGGGCGTCGGCGGCCTCGGGGCTGAGGATGATCTCGCCGCCCCAGGCGAGCCGCTGGGCCTCCAGGGCCTGCCCGTGCGCATCCCCCGCGTACAGCAGCTGCCCCGGCCCCTCCGCCTCCGAGGAGCGCAGCACGTGCACCGCCAGGGACCCCACCCCTGCGCCCCCGCCGCCCCCCGTCGTCAGCCGAGCGCCCCGGGCGGGCGAGGCGCGGGGCGCGGGGCGCGGGGGCGGGCCTATGGACTGGCGCGGGGTGAGCTGCTGCCCCATCCACTGCATCTCGATCCGCGCGATATCTCGGGCCGCGGCGAGGGCGCGGCCCGCGGCGGCTGCCGGCGACTCGCCGCCCTCGGCCGCCGGCGCGAACGCCAGCGCTGCGGGACGGCAGGTGGGCCAGCGGGCCGGAGAGGGCGCGGGGGGGCGGCCCGGGGCGCGCACCGGCGCCGCCGTGGAGCTCCAGGAGGTCGAGGCCGTGCCTGTGCAGCCGGGCGACGACCCGCTCGAGCAGCCCGCCCAGCACAGAGCCCAGCTGCGTTTGTTCGGCGTTGGCGGCCGCGGCAGCCCGGAGACGGCGCGGGGGCCCGGCTCGCCTGGGTCGCAGCGCCCTCGAAATCCCTCGCAAGGCCGCGGGCGGCCAATCCGAGCCCGTGCACTGCGCGAGCGTGCCCGAGGGTCGGCGACTCGCGCAGAAGCCGCACGCCACCGCATGATACGAACCATCCACCATGAGGACGGCGCCGGAGAGCGAGGCGGACGGCGCGTCCAGTCCAGCGTTCAGCAGGAGCGCCCGCCCGTTCGGCGCCGCCAGCAGTGCTGGCGGAACGAGCCGTAGGGCAGCAGAGAGCTGCAGATCCCTGCCCGCGCCACTCCCCCCACGGGCCCCGCCCCCGCGCTCCATTTCTGGCAGAGCTCCCCTATGAATGAAGCTGCGGCTGTGTTCGTCGCATGTGCGCGGCCGCCTAAAGCTTTATGCGGTCTTGCTGCGGCGCCATGCGCGCGGACGCCGACAGACGGCAGTCACTCGCACTCCGACCCAGCTCGGGAAGCGCGCTCTGGACTCACGGAACCGGGAGCTGCAAGAAACGCATCTGCGGGCTGCAGCTGCAGCTAAATCTAGATGCGCCGTGCGTTGCCACGGTTGAGGGACTAAAGGTAGTACTCGCGCCGGCGCCAAGCTAAGCGCACAGGGAGCTGCGCACAGGGCTGTCAAAATTTTACCCCCCCAAAATGGACCAGAAAATTTTGAGGAATATTCCGGGAACGTTCCCGGAATATTCCACCATACAAAATCCTGGAAAATTCTCAATACCGTGCGCTGCGCACCGCAGACGCCCTTTCAAAGCTGCGAAGCACTAAGATAACATCACAACAAGCATTCTGAGAGACAGTATACAGCCTTCTGGAGCTTGGAGACGGAAATGCAAGGCCCGTGGTGGGGTCAGAAGGGGGGGAGGGGGCGCAGAAAAGGGATGAAAATGAATAAAATAATCATTAAATTATATTCAATTTCCTAAAATTTTCCCCCTGCAAACGGGACGCGAAAATTTTCCCAAAATTTTCTAATATTCCGGGAACGTTCCAGGCTGGAATATTCCGGCTGACAGCCCTGGCTGCGCATGCGCATGCATGCTTGGGAGCGCGCGCGCGGCAAGCAAGCTAAGGGACCCAAACCGGCCATGGCAGGCGGCGCCGGCGTGAGCATAATTCTGTGCATATATAATTTCGGGCTTTCGGAATTTAACTTATAGGGTCTAATTAATAAGTTTCCAAAGAAATGCATATATTATATTGCGCAATTGCAACGGCAAATCTTGCGTGATCGACGAATATGTATATATGGTTTATTCAACCAGCGAAATGGATTAATTCTAATTGTATCTAGGGTACAATGTTTAATAATCAAGTTGGGTACAAGCCTAAATACCTGAGGCGGCCGGAATTCGAATTCTCCAGCCTGCGCCAGCAGCGATGCCGAAGCGCGAGCGCTCGCCGGGTGATTGGGAGCAGCAGCTGCGCGCGGGCGACCTGGTCGTGCGCGCCGCTGTCGACTCGACCGAGGAGTTCGGCGAGAACGAAGGGCGCCTGCCATGGGCGATCGACTACACGCTCGCATCCGTCGAGCACGACGTGTTCGTGTTCCAGCCGCAGGCCCGCGACGTACGCGGTAGCGATGAGGTCCCGGCGTTCATCGTCGACGCGGCGCGACACAAGCTCTGGGAGGTTGAGAACGGGCCCAGCGTGACCCTCGAGCTGCGCCGGCCGAAGAAGGTGCACTGAACGACTCTGCGGACGCTGGCGTACACGGCGCTGACGGCCGCGCCTTCCGCAGCACGGGAAGGCGGCGGCTGCGAAGGCCAAGCGCAAGAAGGGCGGCGAGGAGGAGGAGAAGAGCGCCGATGACAGCGAGAGCGAGCTCGTGGAACCGCAGCCGCGGGAAGACGAGGAAGCGCCGGTCGCGGACGCGCGCGGGGAGCTCCCCGAGCGCTCGCTGTCGCTGCAGTCGGCGGGGAGCGACGTGTGGACGAGCTGCTTCGAGTGGTCGCTGCGCATGCGCGTCGCGACGGTGCGGCGGTTCGAGGAGGAGGTGCAAGTGCGGCGGCCGGGCGGCGGAGCGGAAGGCCAGGGCGAGGGCGACGGCGGGGATGCGGAGGAGGCGGAGGTGCACGCCCCCGCCTCCAGCCCCGCCCCCCCGGCGGCCGCCGAGCTCCCGCGCAGGACGCGCCGCAGTCGGCCAAGCCCCGCGCGCTGATGGCCGCCCGGTTCCTCCCCATCCGCCTCGCCGTCTCGCGCTCCTGGCTCGCCCGGCGCCTGGCCCCTCCCGCGCCCGACGCCGAGGAGCGGCCCCTCTGCGCGGACCCGGAGTGGCGCGCCCTCGCCCCTTCCTGCACCCCCGCCGCCCCGTCCTTCGGCCCCCGACGCCCCGCGCAGGCTCGCCTCGTTGCGCGCGGCGCTGGCGGGCAAGGGTTTCACCCTCCCCCCCGACGACGAGCTGACGGACGAGGACGTGGTCGAGCTGGTCCGTACCCCTTCCCGGCCCATCCCCGGGCCGCCCGAGCCTCCCCCGCAGGGCCCACACGTTGGACGGCCGGTCGAGGAGGCGAGCGGGGGGGCGGGCGGGGCGCCCTCCCGCCCTCCCCGCGCTGAGCGCAGGCCGGCCGCGCGCAGGTACTGGAGCAGGTCTGCTGCCACCGCTGCTGGGCGGACGCGGAGGAGACGGTCCGCGCCAGGCTGCGCGAGGCGGGCGCCTCCGAGCGCAAGCGGTCCGCCCGCCCCGGCCCGCCCCGGCCCGCCCCCGCCTGCTCTCTGGCCCCCCTCAGCATGCGGCGGGCTGCGCTGCCGCGCAGGGAGGAGGCGGCGGACGAGCTTCGGGAGCTGCGGCGGGACTTCGCGGAAGAGGCGCGCGCCCCGCCCCCTGTACCCCGCCCGCGCAGCCGAGCCGGGCCGAGCTCTGAGCCGGCGCGCAGTGGCGCATGGAGGTGCTGTTCGCGGACCCCGAGCGCGAGGGCGAGTGGTGGTGGCGCGAGTTCGGCGGCAACAAGGTCCCGCCTGACCCCCCGCTCACCTGAGTGCAGGGCGCCGCCGGCTCACCTGATCATGAGCGCAGCCCGAGCGCCCCGCGGACGTCGTCGCGCACGTCAAGGGACTCGCGGAGGCCGCGGTGCAGGTGGGCGATTCCCATCCGACCAGTACCCCGGCCCGCCGCGCAGACGTGTACCCCGCAGGACCTCGTGGCGCTCCTCGCGCCCGCCGCGAAGGGCAAGGGGGCCAAGAAGGGGGGTCCATCCGGCAAGCCCCCGCCCGCCCTGAAGCAGGGCAAGGGGAAGGCGGGGCGGTAGGCGGCCCGCGGCCGGCTCCTAGCCCTCAGGCCCAGCCACAGCCAAATGCGCGCTCTTCGTGTGAAGGGCACCGGACACTGTACATAGTACTGGTACACTGTATAAAAATGCCGCCAGTGCGCCCTTCATGATCGCATACAGACCCGGACGTCGACAGACTCGGAACCGAGCCAACTGCAATCCCGGAACTCATGATCATTGAAGATATTGGCTACAAATGCGTCCTTCATGGACAGACCCGGACAGACTCTACGTGCCCATACTACTAGGCTAGAACTAGAGTACTATGATAGTAAATCCAATCAGTAACGTAGTAACTTATAATTAGTAATTAGAACTACTAGGCTAGTACTTACATAAGGGTTTGAGATCTACCCACATTGAAAACTATAGCTACGTATACATTAATATTCCCAGCAGTAAAACTCGCTGAGTCCCCAAGGAACCGAACCGAGCTGGAGGTCACGGAATGCGAGCGCTGAGCTCGGCCAGCTCAGCGGCTACGCCTCGCCGCGGCGGAGGCCGTCGAGGGAGGCGCGGAGGGCGCCGGCGAGGGAGCGGCGCCCGCCCTCGGCGGCCGGCGGGTCCGGCAGGGAGGCCACCGCATCCGAGGCCAGCCGCGTCCCCGGGTGCGCGGCGCCCAGCCGCGCCCTCCGGATCTCCAGCGCCCTCTGGGGGTACGTCAGCAGCCGCGCAGCGGGGCGGGTGGCCATGGGGGGTACAGGGCACCTGGAGGAGCGGCCGCGCCTGCTCGTGCCGGCCGCAGCGCGCGTGCAGCTCCCTGCGGGGCGGGCGGGGTCAGCTCAGCCCGGCACAGGCAGACCCGTACCCTCGCCGAAAAACAACAGCGTACCCCAGGTAGTACAGGGTCTCGGCCACGTCGGGGTGCTGGGGCCCTAGGCAGGCCTCCTGAGTCGCCACAGCGTCCTGCGGGGGTACGGGTTTGGGGGTGGGGGGGTAGGGGGTACGGGCAAGAAGGTAGAGGGGGTACCTCGAGCATCTGCTGCGCCTCGCCGGCGTGGCCGCGGGCGGCCAGGAGCACTGCCAGGGTCGCCTCGCTCTGCGCCGGCGTCCCCGCGCGTTCAGGGCGCGCCCGAGCGCGAGGCACGGCCCGGCCCGGATCAAAAGCTGGACTTGCTCGCCTGGGCCACGACGGGGTGCCTGCGGAGGCTCTCGTCTCGAATGCTGAGCGCCCGCTGCACGCGCGCGGGCGGCCGCGCCTCAGAGGCGGGCCGGCGATCGCGGTCGCGAGGGCAAGCGCGGCCGAGAGGGGCACCTCGAGCAGCGGGCGGGCGGCCGCGTAGTCGCCCCGCTCGAGGTGCAGCCGCCCAATCCAGTAGAGGCTCATAGCGAGGTTCACGACGGCGGGGCCCCCGATCCGCTCGCTCGCCCCCAGCGCCCGCTGCGACCGGGCTCAGGATTCGAATTCGATGTCGAGGCCAAGCGGCGCGGGCGCCTGGTAGAGGGGCAGGGCGGCATCGAGGTTGCCGCTGGCGTGGTACGCCCGCGCGATGTCGTGCGCCGCGACGGCCGAGTCCCAGTGCTCCGGGCCCTTCAGCTCCTCGTAGAAGCGCTGCACCCGCCTCAGGAGCGAGATCGCCTCGCCGTACTCGCCCATGACGACCAGCAGCCGCCCCATCTCGTGCTGCGGGCGATTCGACGGTTCAATATCGACCGTTACCAGGGCGAGGCGCCTCCGCATGCAGATCGGATCGCGCGCGCTGACCCGCGTCCGCATCGTGATCTCTCGCTCAGGGCCGACGGTCTTCTCGCGGATCGCGAGGCTCCTCTTGAAGAGCGCCACCGCGGCCTGCCAAAGCTCCATTATAAGCTCACTTAAGCTTTGAACGCAAGCACGGTCTCGGCGAGGGCGTCTCGCGCGCGCGCGCGCTAACCGCGTAGTCCCCGCTCGTCTGCTTCCGCCACGCAAGCTGCGTGAGCGCGTCACCGACCAGCTCATGGTCCTCACCGAGGACTTTCTCCTTCGCGCTCAGCGCGGCCTGGAAAGGCACGTCACGTCACGCTCTGCGTACGTTGGCGCTCGAGAAGCACCTCGAGCTCTTCAATCGACGCCAGAAGGTAGTCGAGGCTGCTGTCGGTTTTCGTCCTCCTGTGCTTCTCGGTGGAGGACGAGGAGCGCCGCGCGCCGAGTTGGCCAAGCTCGACCGGCTCACGAGACCTAGAGCACGTTGAGCCCATGGGGAAGGGCTGAGCCGGAAAAGCGCGTCGATCCGGCTGCGGCTCAGCTGCCGCTCCTCGCGCGCATGCCGCGTTCAAACCAGTTGATCGAGCGCATCGACCTAGCTACCATGATCAGCTAGCTATAGCTAGCCGTGATCATCGGATATGCGCGGATGCGAATTCTCTGATAATGCTGGATCGGGCGCCCTTTCAACACACATTTGATCCGGACCGGGTACAGCCGAATGCGATCAACCCGGAGGCGCTGAACAGGCGGGACAGAGGCAAGCAACCCCCGGTCCAATCAGTCAGGGCTCTCAAGGGCCCGCGAGACGCAAGCCGCTGGACGCAATTGCAAGTTAAAGCGATCGCGCGCGAACCCTGCTCGCAACATGTACAAAACGGGCTACTGCGGCTGCGGGGCGGCGTCGCCGGCGCCCGGGGCGGGGCGCCGCCTCCTCAGCGCCTCCACCGCCGCCTCCTTGTTCCCTGCGGGGCCCGGTGAGGGGCCGGGGGCCGGCAGCTGCGGGCAGCTGCGGGCGCTGGGGCGGGCGCGGACCCCGCCGGAGCTCGAGGTAGGCGCGGGCGAGGGCGACGTGCGGCGAGAGGGGCGCGGCGCGCGCCGCCGCCTCGACGCAGCGCTCGGCGGCGGGGAGGTCCCCCTCCGCGAACCGCAGGGCGGCCATGTCGACGCAGAGGAGGGCGCGGGCGTCCGCGGGGCCGGCGGGGAAGGCCGCCTGCGCCCGGGCTCCTCCAGCAGCTCCGACACGGCGCGGGGCTCCAGAGCCGCCGCCGCCTCCTGCGGCCGCCCCAGCGAGGCGAGCGCCTCGGCCGAGTAGACGGCGGCGAGGAGGCGGTGGGCGGGGGAGGCGGCCGAGGCGAGGGGCCCCGCGGCGGCGAGGGCGGCGGCGGGGTCCCCAGGCAGAGGGAGGCGTAGGCGAGGCAGAGGCGCGCCGCCGCCTCCATCGAGTCGCGGTGCGCCCGCTCGGCCGCCTCCGCGTCGGCCGCCTCGCCGGTGCTCGCCCCGTGCGGGTGCGCCGGCGGGAGGAGGGGCCCGCCCCGGGCCCGGGGACGAGGCGCGCGAGTGGGCGGGGAGGGCGGCTCGGGGGCGGCGGCGGCGTCGGCGAGGGGCGAGGAGGGGCGCGGGGCGGGGCGGCGGGGGCGGCGGGGGCGGGCGGGAGAGGAGGTGGAGGGCGTTGCGGCAGCACTTGGCGGCGTAGCTGAGCGTCGGCGCGTGCGCCTGCCTCGCCCCCCGACCGAGGCGAACAGCAGCGACTCCGCCCCGTTCGCCCCGCTCGCCGACGCCCCGGGCGGCGGCCCCGCGTCCCTGCGCCGCGCGCCCCGTCGGCGGCCCGGGGCGCGGGGGGGCAGAGAAGGCTTCGGGGCGGGGGGCGCACGGGGTGCCCTGCAGGATGCGCTGGCTGAAGACGGGGCCCTCGTCCTGGGCCGGCCCCGCCAGGCCCGGGCCGCCCCCGGGCAGGAGCACGTGCCTCCGCGCCCCGGACCCGTACGCCCCCTTAACCAGCTCCGCCTTCTCCTTCTGCGCGGCGCCGGATCGATTGGGGCAGGGCAGAGGGGTTGGGGGTGCGCGGCGCGCCTTGGCGGCGTGGTGGGCCACGCAGCACTCCGCGAGGCGGATCCAGAGGCTCGGCCTGTTGTAGAGCTGGGGCGCCGATTCCTTGCCGGGCGTCAGCGCCGCGCGCACGGGGCGGGCGCGCGGGCCGGGGCGCGGGGAGGGGGCACTTGAAAGCAGGAGAAGGCGAGGGCGGGCCGGGAGCCGAGGAGGAGCTGGACCTGGGTACGGCGCGTAAGGGGCTGCGGGGTGGACGAAAAAAGGGGTTGGGAGCAGGCGTACCCCGAGGTTGTAGAAGATCTCGCACTTGCGGTCGCGCGCGTAGGCGGGGAGGACCCGCGCGGCGCCCCGGTTGAGCCCGAAGTCTGGCCCGCGGAAACCGCGTCGGGAAAAGGAAGGGAAAGGAGAGGAAACGAGGGCGGGGGCGGGTAAAGGCGCGTACCGCCGGCTGCGGCCGGGGGGGCGGGGGCGGGGTGGGGGTACAGGGCCTCTGTGTCGCGGAGGGCGCGGGTGAAGTAGAACGCGGCGGCGTTGTGCTTGCCGAGCCGCGAGTGGAGGCAGCCGAGGTTGTTGTAGTAGAGGAAGGGGTACACGGGGTCCGAGGCCGGCGGCGGCTGCCTCGGGTTCGCGGGGGCCGCCATCGCTCCGGCCAGGAGCTTTATGGCCTTGCGGTGGGCCCCCCGGTTGAACTCGAGGTGCGCCTTCAGGAAGAACAGCACGGGCTGCTGCCCGTACGTGTTGATCGCGCTCTTGATCTCCCGCTTCGCCGCCTTGAAGGCGCCCCCTAGCAGGTGCTGCCGCGCCCGCGCGAGCAGCATCTGGAACCGCAGCTGCGGCTGCGGTATCGCCAGCGGCGGCGCCGAGTCGCCGGGCCTGTAGGCCCGCCCCGCCAGCAGCGCGGCGTGCGCCGCCTCCTCCGCGGCGGCCCCGGAGCCGCCCTCGCCGCTGGTGACCTTGAGCGCCGACGCGGCCGCGCGCTCCAGCCACGCGAGGACGGGCGCCGCCCGCTCCGGCTGGCCTTGCCCGAGGTACCTGCGCGCCCCGGCGGGTCAGCGTGCACGGCGGAGGTCGGCCCGGCCCGGCCCCGCGCACAGGTCAAGGAGGAGGAAGCAGACGCGGGTGCCGAGGGCCTCGTCGAGCGCGGCCTCCGCGGCGAAGAGCCGCTCGAGGAGCGCAGCCGCACGCCCGTACTGCTTCGCCTGGTAGAAGAGGACCGCTTGGTTGTAGTCCACGAGCGCGAGGTCCACGTCGTCGACTAGCCCTTCCTCCGCGCCCTCCGCGTCGTCCTGCCGGGACTCGTCGCCGGCGCTTCGCTTGCGTAACCGGAGCAGCGCCTCGAGAAGCCGAACGGGATCGCTAGAGCCCCGGGCGTAGTACGAAGTGACCGCTGTGTTGGCCTGGACGCGGATGGTGTCGATCGTCGGCAGCTGCGAAGCTGCGATCTTCTGCAGCGATGAGAGCGCCTCATCGAAGCGGCCTGCGGAGCACGCGCCGATCGGTCAGGTGGACGACGGAGGCGGGCACCGAGTCGCGCGGCCGCGCGTGCACAGCACCTGCGTGGAAAGCTTCCCTCGCCTGCGCTGCCAGCTCCTTCAGCTCGCCGCCCGACGACCCCATCTTTTTTTCTCTCGGGAGGGTACGGTCGGTTGCGGGTGGAAGTTGAAGGCTTGAAATGGCGAGCACGGTGGACTACCAGTACGCGAGGTCGACCTCGTTCGTTCTGGGCGCGGACGAGGACGAGCCGCCGCAAGCCGCCGCCTCTGGGAAGAAGGTGCAGGTGCGCATTGATAGTGCGGGCCGCTGCGCTGCGCATTGTTAGCGCCATAGCGACCGCTCGTGTGGCCCGGCTTCCCCGCGCCCGGAGCGGACGGGATCGGGGTCGCCTGCGTACGCTGACCGCTCGCGTCGCCGCGCGTGCAGGCTTCCGCGGGATCGATCTGGAAGGAGCGGCTGCACACAGTCTCGGACTCCGATGACGATGGGCCGGGCGCGGCTGCGAAGAAACGGAGGGAGGACAGCGATGACGAGGACGCGGGGCCCGCTCTCACGCCAGCGCCCCTCAACCTCTCTAGGCTATCCGCGGACCACGGCGGCATCGTAGGTGCGGGCGGCGCTCCGCGCGCGGCCCTAGCTAGCGCCGCTGAGCGTCCCGCAGGCAAGGTCATCGTGCTGCCCTCGAAGCCCAAGCGGAGGAAGACGGAAGGGGACGCGCCGGACTCGGAGCTTCGCGTGCGGCCTCCCGGGACGGAAGAGGAGGGCGGGAGCCCCGCGGAGAGCGACGGGAGCGGGGGCGAGGGCGGGGGCGACGAGGACGCGGAGTTCAAGAAGGCCTCCCGCCGCTACTGGATGGCCCCCGACACGTCCCTCAAGTGCAAGAACTGCGGCGAAATCGGGCACTACGCGAGCGAGTGCATCAACGAGCGGGCGCGCGCCGCCCCGCCCCCGCCCCCGCCCCGCCCCCCCCGCGCCTGAGGCCCCGCGCAGAAGCAGGCGCCGTGCTATCTGTGCGGGCAGCTGGGCCACACGCGCTCGGCCTGCCCCAACGCGCTCTGCTTCAACTGCGACAAGCCCGGCCACGAGGCGAAGGCGCGCGCGCCCCCTCGTCCCGCACGCCGCTCCGGGCTTAGCTCGAGGGGCGTCTGAGCCTGTGTGCAGGACTGTCCGGAGCCTAAGAAGAACTTCAAGCACAAGGAGATCACGTGCTTCATCTGCAACAAGAAGGGTCACGTGGCGCGGGAGTGCCCGCGGAAGACGGGCGCGCCGGAGGGGCGAGGGGGCCGGCGGGAGGGCGAGGGCGAGGGCTCGGGCTCCGAGGGCTCCGAAGACATGGAGGAGATGCGGCGCCGGGCGTGGGACGAGAGCCTCCCCTTCGCCCGCTGCCTCGCCTGCGGCGCCCACGGCCACGTCGTGCGCCCCCTGTACCCCCCCGCCCGCTCGCCCGAGCGCCGGGCGCCGGGCGCCGACGCCCGCGCAGGACTGTACCCCGCCGAAGAAGGGCGTGCGGGTCTTCTGCGGGTTCTGCGGCGCCAGCGGGCACTTCCTCTCGGTCCGTCCGCCCCCCGCGCCCCGCCCCGTGGCTCTCGGTTGGGGGCTGACGCGCGTTCCGCGCCCGTTCCGCAGGACTGCCCGGCCAAGGGCGGCGGCGCGCGGGGCCGGGCGCGCTCCGCGGCGGCGCCGCCGGAGCGGACGCAGTCGGAGCCGCCCGCGCGCTACCGGGAGCGAGAGCGGGAGCGGGAGCGGGAGCGGGAGCGGGAGTCTGGACGGGACCGAGACAGAGACCGAGACCGAGACCGAGATCGGGATCGTGACCGCTCGCGGGATCGCGACCGGGATCGCGACCGGGAGCGGGAGCGGGAGCGGGGGCGGGAGAAGGATCGGGAGCGGGAGCGGAGGTCAAGCCCGCCGAGGAGGAAGCGGGGCGAGAGCCCCGACAGGAAGAAGGGCGGCGGAGGCGGCGGAGGCGGCGGGGGCGCCAGCAGCAGCAGCGGCGGAGGCGGAGGCGGCAAGGGCAAGGGGCCCGTGGAGGCCATCCTGGGCCACACAGACTCCGAAGAGGACGAGGTGGAGGCGGGGGACCGCCGGCCGGCGAAGAAGAAGAACCGCTGGCGCGACGAGGAGGACGAGGAGGAGGAGGAGAGCGAGGAGGAGGAGCGGGGGCGGGGCAAGGGCGCGCGGAAGGTGCGCGGGCGCGGCCGCCGGGCTGGCCGGCGGGCCTGAGCGCGCGGCAGGGCGCCAAGAAGGAGAAGAAGGGCCGCGCGAGCGACCGCGAGGAGCGCAGGCGGTCCGAGCCGCCGGCGAAAGCCGGGCGCGAGCGGGAGCGTGAGCGGGAGCGGGGGCGCCGGGGCAGCAGCGGGGCCGGCCGGGCGCCTCGCCCTCGCCCTCGCCCTCGCCCTCGCCCTCGCCGCCGCCGCCGGGCCCCGCGGAGGCGAACGCGCTGCTGAGCAGCCTGGTGAACCAGCTGCTCCAGCCGAACGGGGCGGCGCACCTCGCGCAGCAGGCGGCGCAGGCGGCCGCCCTCCAGCAGGCCCAGGCCGCCCAGGCCGCCCAGGTCCTCGCCCTCCAGCAGCAGCAGGCGGCCCTGCTGCTCGCCGCCCAGCAGCAGCAGCAGGCGCAGGCGCAGGCGCAGGCACAGGGCGCGCACCGCGGCGCCGCGCTCCCCGTCATGGATTCGTGGCTCCAGGAGCTGCAGAGGCGCCAGCCCGGCAGGCGCTAGGCCCCAGTGAGAGGAGCGATTGGCATGGACTTTGTTTGTATTTGAGACTAGTTCTAGCAGCGCAGCACGTCTTCCAGATGAACTCTCCTACATTGCGTTCGGGGGTGCGGGCGGCGCGCTCGGGGCCGGAGCAGAGGGCGGGGGGTACGGCGCGGCCTGCGCCGCGGCCGGGGCGGGGTACGACGGCTCGGCGCCGGGGGCCGGGGGGTACGGCGCCGGGGGAGCGGCGGGAGCCCCTTCGGCCGGGGGATAGCCAGCAGGCTGCTGGGGAGGATACCCGGGCGCCGGAGCGCCAGGAGCAGGCGGGTACCCGGGTGCCGGGGCGCCGGGGGCAGGCGGGTACCCCGGGTAGCCCGGAGCGGGAGCCCCAGGAGCAGGGGGGTACCCGGGCGCGGCGCCGGGGGCAGGCGGATACCCCGGCGCAGGTGCGCCAGGAGCCGGGGGGTATCCAGGCGCACCGGGGGCGGGTGGATAGCCAGGGGCGGGAGCGCCAGGGGCAGGGGGGTAGCCCGGCGCAGGTGCGCCGGGGGCGGGCGGGTAGCCGGGCATAGGGGCAGCGGGGTACGGGGTGCCGGGCCCGCCGGGGGCGGGCGCGAGGGCCATCGGGGGCCCCTGCACGGCGGGGGCCGGGGCCGGGACGCCCCAGTACGTGCCCCACACGGCTGCACGCGCCGCGTGAGGCGCTCTCTCTCTCGCTCGGGAGGGGGCAGAGGGGGGGGGGGGGGGGGGGGGGGACCGGGCTGGGGGCGTAGACGACGACGGGGATCTGGCAGGTGATGTTGCAGGTGCAGGAGCCCGCGTCCACCTCCACGTCCAGCAGGTACTCGTGCTTCACGTGCTTCCCCTCCACCTGAGGCACGGGGCGGGGCGGCGCTCGCTCGCTCGCCCGCTCGATGCCTTGTCATAACGAGGGCGGAGGGCGCACCGAGGGCTGGAGGTCGGCCGGGAGGAGCAGCGGGATGACCCGCTCCTTCTGCACCTGCGCGGGTTCGAACCCGCGCGGGGGGATAATGCCGGGGACGGGGGGGATAGGGTACCACGCCGGCCTGCAGGTCGCTGCCGTCGCTGTTGAGGCGCGCCGGACGGGCCTCGTTCCTGCGCGCGGCCGGCCCTTGCTCGCGCCGCGCTTCTTGCGCCCCGAGGGATGGGGGGGGGGGGGGGGGGGTATGCGTACGTCTCGGTGCGGCCGGAGCTGCTGCGGAGAGTCGTGCGGGCGATGAGTTCACCGGACACCGATCGTACGTCGTTCGAGCTCTGCCCGGGGATGCGCAATTCAGAATCGAGGAGAGGGACGTGCGGGCGAGCGCCGGGGAGGGGGAGGGGTACCTTGTTGTCGATCTTGGCGTAGATTTGGGCGGTCTCGCCGGGTACGTACGCCGACTTGTCGCACCACATCTGCGGGGCGGGCGCACAGTCGTTGAGCGATCGGAACGCCTCCAGGCCTCAGAAGTCCTCGGCGGGTCGGACCTCGATCTTGATGCGGCCGCGGGGGATGCAGCAGAAGAATCGGACCGTGTCCTGCGCGAACGAGCAAACGAGCGCACGAGCGAGCCGGGCCGTCGGGAAACAGGCCGGCGTGGACCCCGGCCTCTCCCCCCCTCTTTTCGAGTGGGGCGCACCTCGATCTCCTTGCGCTGGGCGGTGATGAGGTTGCTGAAGCGCTGGCGGACGGCCACCTTCTGCGTCGACTTGATGTTCGGCTTCAGCAGCCCCGGCACCTCCACGATCGCCTGCCGGGGGAGGGCTCAGCGGGGCGGGGCGGGGCGGGCGGAGGAGGAGGAGGAGGAGGAGGAGGGGGCGGGCCTTGAGCTTGTAGGCGACCTCGGCGTGGTCGCGCCCCCGCTGGTAGTGGAAGCTCGAGGGCAGGCTCGGCGGCAGCGCGAAGGTGAACGGCCACTGGTACGCCCCCGGCGGGATCTGCGAGGGGTACGACGCCAGCGGGATCTTCACCTGGAGGGGGGTACGTCAGCGCCGGGGAGGGCGGATCGGGGGGCCGCGTGGAGCGGAGGGGGCACCCGAAAGAACTCCTGCAAGCGTGGGAAGGCGGGAGGCGGTGAGCGGCCACGCGAGGCGGGGCGCGGGGGGGGAGGGGCGGCGCGGGGGTACCTGCTTCCCGTCGTGGCGCTCCTCGCGCGTCTCGGTGCGGGACGAGTCGCCATCGCGTACGGTGTGCGAGGAGCTGGTGTAGAACGCGCTGGAGGCCAAACAGTAAGCATCAAAGGGGAGTGATCTCGTTACGTCTGAAGAAATCCGCGCACCACTTCTCGAAGCCCTTGCACTTGAGCGTGATGCTCGTCGCGCTCACGTGCTCCTTCGCCTCGAGGTACACCAGGCCGGTGATCGTGTCCCCGGCGAACTGCGCGTGCGCGGCCCCGCGGTGAGGCGAGGGGCGAGCGGAGATCTGGATGCGCAGGGCCGCCGGGCGCGCACGTAGACGGCTTGCTCGGTCCGCACGGCGATGCGACCGCCGGCCGTGAATGCCGCTCCGTCGCCCAGGACGGCAGACAGGATTCCGCTGCGCATTGATCAGCGCTTGCCTGGTCGGGGCCGGAGGCGGGAGGAACTGTATGCAGCTCGCTACTTGTCTGCTAAAGAAAGATCATCATTGTATGCTGTCTAAGCGAAGGAAACGTGCGAGGGACTGCTCGAACGGCCATGCCGTATAAACGCCCGATGCGATAGAGCGATGCGACGGTCGGCCGAGGCGTCTGATATGTCGAAATCGATCGCCTAGAGCGGGGAAGAAAAACGCACGTCATTCGCGCTGCAGGCCGACCGGAACTGAAGTGTTGCAGTGACTGGCCGCTCCGCCGCGATTGCTCCCGATGAGTCGGGTTTGGCTCTCTGATGAAGAATTCGGACTCTCGAGAAGCGAGGGTCTCCGGTCCCTTCGACTTATCCTCACGCCAGAGTCGCGGTATCCCTAGGCCTTGAGCTCATCAAAAAAATGGCCTCCGACGCACCTGTCACCGACGCCGCCGCCGTCGCGGCTGACTACATTGTGCGTGCGGGTCCTTGTCGGCCCGAAAGCCCGCCTGCGGGCTCGCCCCGCCGCAGCTGCCCGGCCTAACTGCGGCCTTGCAGGGCTGCTTCATGGACGCCGCGTACGCCAAGAACTCCTTCGGCTCGTTCGCCGAGTCCAGCGGTGCGTCGCCAGCGCGCTGCCAGCTGCTCAGCTGGCGCTCTATTCACTCGGCCGGCCGGGCGCGTGCGCAGGAGACTTTAGTACAATCGAGATCGCACAAGTGGACGGGCTAGAGCTCCAGCTCATCCTTGAGACCGTTGGCTTCGAGGCGTCGGAGGCGGCGGACGAGCAGGCGGTGCGCGACGCCTTCGCCGCCTTCGACGAGGACGAGGACGGCGGGCTGGACGAGAGCGAGTGGGCGGCGCTCGTCGACGCGTACACGGCCTGCCAGACGGAGCCGGTCGAGAGCGACATCAACGAGGACGACGACCCCAAGGACGACGCGCGCCCCGCACCGCCCCGCCCCGCCCCGCCGCCTCCGCCCCGCGCCTGATCCGCGCCCGCAGGTCTCCGAGCTCGTCGGCGGCTCGGCCGAGGAGTCCCCCCTCGACCTGTTGTAAACGTAGCGCTAGCGTGTTCCAGCCCTGCTCCGCATGTACATGTGCATGTACGTATACAGTGTTATCGTTGCAACCGTTGTATAGCTCTGCACGTGCTCTGCCAGGCTGGAGGCTGAGGTATGCCCGTTGTTTGCTGCGCAGACGCCGGCGAGGGCTTGCAAGCAATATGATCAATCAATACAGTGTCAAAGAAAGGGAGGGCAGGGGGTGGGGCGGGAGGAGAGTACGCGGATAGACCACGGAAAAAGGTCCTGCGATGCGCCTGCTAAGCCTGGAGCTAATTACCCGTACTAATACCACTAGGGACGGTCGCACCCAGACGGGGCTCGGTGAAAGGACGAGGGCTTGGCGTGGGGCAGGCGGGGAAGGGAGGACAGCGCGGCTCGCCCAGAGGGGGCGCGCCGCGGGACTCGGGGCGGGGCGTTTCGTCTGGACGCGGTGGGGACGGGGCGGGGCGGGAACGCGGTGGCGGGGCGGCGAGCGGACGGAGGGCTCGGGGCGGGGTGCGGGGCAGGGAGAGGGGGGGGGGGGGGGGGAGGGGCGGGGGGCTACGAGTAGAGCTTGCCGGCGAGCTTGCCGGTCGCGAGGGGGGGAGGAACTTGGAGCCGTGCAGGTCGGGCAGGGCGGCGCCGCCGGCGCCCTGGGCCCCCGAGCCGCCCCCGCCGCCGCCGGCCGCGTCCGTCTGGGCGGAGGCCTGGGCCTGGGCCTGCGCGATGTGGCCCTGCTGCTGGGCGGCCTTCTGTGAGGGCGGCGGGCCCGGCGGCGGCTTCGGCTCCCGCGCAGTCTCCCCGCCCGCCGCCGCCACGCCCGCCGCCGTCGCGTGCTGGAAGCTGCGCGCCCGCCCGCCGGCGCGTCAGCAGGGGGCGGGGAGGGCGTGGGGCGGGCGGGGGCGGGCCTCCTGCGGTGGGCGGGGTGCCTGTCGCCGCGGGAGGGCGGGGAGGGGGGCCGGGGGTTGCGGGGGGCCGGGGCCTGGGCGGCGGCCTCCTGGATCCACTCGTGCTGGAGGGCGTCCTCCGGGGTGAAGCGCTCCCTGAGGTCCCAGCGGAGGCAGTTCTCCAGGAAGTTGACGAAGCCGGCGTCGCTGCACTTCAGGCACGCCGTGATGTCCTTCGACGCCGGCCGCCGCTTCTTGCCCCGCGAGTTCGGCACGATCCGCGGGTTCCCCGCGCTGTCGAAGAACATCTGCCGAGGACGGGCCCGTCAGGCCGGCCCGCCCGGCGCCCCTCCTCCTCCTCCTCCCCCGGCGGACCTTGCGGCGCGGGGAGGCGTCGACGAGGCTCTTGGGGGGCAGCCCCATGACCTCCATGATGCAGGCCAGCTGCTCGACCTCGTTCTCCCCCGGGAAGAGGGGGTACCCCGTGTAGAGCTCGGCCAGGATGCACCCGAAGGACCACATGTCGATCGCCACGTTGTAGGGGAGCCCCAGGATCACCTGAGGCCGCGCGGGGCTCAGGAAAAGGCGGGGGAGCGGGGGGCCGGGGGCGGAGGAGGGGCGCGGGCGGGCCTCCGGGGCGCGGTAGAAGCGGGACTGGATGTAGGTGTAGACGCGCTCGTCCTCGAAGCAGGAGGAGCCGAAGTCGATGACCTTGATGCCCGACTTGTTCGGCTGCTTCAGCAGGATGTTCTCCGGCTTCAGGTCGCAGTGGATCACCCGCTGCTTCCGCTGGAACCGCAGCGCCGTCAGCAGCTGGATCGCGAACCTGCGCCCCGCGCCGCGACGTCGCGCCCGTCAGGCCGCCGCCCCCCGCCCCCCCCGCCCCGCGCCCGCCGCGCCTGCGGATGAGGCCGAGGGAGAGGCCCTGGAAGTTGTTGTTCTTGATGAACTCGTAGAGGTTGATGGAGAGGAGCTCGAAGGTGATGCAGAGGTGGTTCCGGAAGTAGAAGTACTCGTACATGTGGATGATGTTGCACCCGTCCTCCACGTCCTGCGGCCCCCGCCCCCTCAGCGCGGCCCGGCGAGGCGAGGCGGAGCGGCCGGGCGGCCCGGGGGCGCACGTGGTCGCGGAGGTGCTCGAGGATCTTGACCTCGACGAGGGCCTGGTGGTGGAAGCGCTTCTTGTTCCGGATGATCTTGAGCGCCACCAGCTGGTTCATCTTGTAGTCCCACGCTGCGCGCGCCCCGGGCCGCCCGCCCCCGTCGGCCCCGCGTCGGCCCCGCCGGCGCCTCCCGCCGCGCCGCGCACCCTTGACGACCTGGCCGAAGGAGCCCTTGCCGAGGACGGAGAGGACCTCGTACCGGTACGCCATGTGGTCGTGCAGCACGATCCTGGCCGCCCGGCCGGCTCGCGTCAGGGGCCGGGACGGTGGGAGCGCGGTGGGGGGAGGCTCGGCACGGCGCACAGGTAGTCCCCTCTTTCATCGTCGTAGCCTGGAGAGGCCGGCCCCGTCAGCTTCGGGCCGAGGGGCGGGCCTCCGCCCCGACGGATTGGGCGGCGCCGCTCACCGTTGTTGTTGGCGGCGGCGCCGGTCCTCGTTTTGTTAGCGCCTGGGGTCCCGCCGGGGCCGGCGCGGTCGGAGAAGAAAGGAAAAAAAAGGAAGCGAAGGGGAGGGCGGGGCGCGGACCCTGCCCGACAAAGTAGACCTGGGGGTACTCCAGCACCTCCGATTGCTCGAAGGGCGTGAGGGCGTTCCCGTGGAGCTTTATTGCGGCTGCGCGGCGCGGGGGCGGGGGCGGGGCGTCGGCCGCGCGGGGCGCGGGGCGGCGGCGCGCGCGCTCGCGGACCGGCGGCTGTCAGGGGGATCGCTAGCGGCGTGCTGGTGGATGGAGGCTTCTGCCTCGTCGGGTCGTTCTCCCATTGCGATTTGGATTGGGTGGAGGGCCGCGCGGTGAGCGGAGTTGCTCGCGGCGTCGAAGGCTGCCGGCCCACGTCAGCGGCGAGCGCGCCGGCGTGATCCGCGCGGTGGCGCCGCTAGCCGGCGGACGGCCCGGGCGCACGGCGGATGGCCTGAGCGTGCGGGAAGTCTGCGGGTTCTCGATGAGGCCGCTCCCGTAGCCGGTGAAGCCCGCTGCGCGTGGATCTGTCAGCAAAGGCTCGAGCCGGGGCCCTAGCCAGAATCAGAGCTCTCCGGTCGACGCACCATTGCTCCCCTGTGCCAGCGTGCGTTGGAGGTTCTGATCGCTGCTCGGTGGGATTACCTACGGTTAGCTGACAGCACCTCTAGGCCGCCTCGGCTAGCCGCACCTCTTCCCGACTGAGGGCGGCGGTTGTGCGTTCGAGATCCTCTGCGTAAGCACTGGCCTGTGCGTTGCAGTCGCCACGGCCTGGGGCTCGTTCTATGAGCGATCCCTGCTGGCGAAATCAAGGGGCTCGGAGGATGGGCACCGTCCGCGCGGTAAGAGGGTCGTCTGTCTTCTTTCCAACAGCGGTGAGGTTTAAAAGCGGCAGCGCGTTCTTCGGGGCGCTGGGGGCAGGAAACAACGTCAGTTTACGGAGGCGGGGCAGCAGTGCGAGGCGGGCGCTGCCCCGGCTGACCTGGCGTCGACTTCCATGGCCTCTGAGGATGCTGGATCTGCTAGCTACGAGTCAGCGGGCCCTACCGCGAAGCTAGCTCGGACCGGCCGCGGTGGCAGCTACTCGCCGGACCTGAAGTATTCTGCTGTGCTGGGAACAAGTTGCGAAGGAAGCTTCTCATCGCCGGCCTAGGCCGACATGGACGGCGATGGACCCCCCAGCTATTCTTCTCGAAACCTGTACCCGGATCCGTGGCGTCGCCGCGTCGGCCGCGTCGCGCCGTCGCCGCGTCGGCGCGTCGCCGCGTCGACTCGGCGACTAGGCGAACAGGTCGGCTGCACAGTCGGCCAAGCGAACGCGGCCGGGCTCGTTGACCATCAGAGTACAGGCGAGAGGCGAGCAGCAAGCGAGTTGCGGGCTACCACTCACCAGCTGCCGCTGACGTGCTGCGCATGCACTGTGCATATGACGCAGTGCCCCGCACGCTGCGGTGCGCTCTATAGAGATCTTGCTGAAGCGCTTCAAGGCTTTCTCAGCGTCTGATCATGAGCCGCAGATTTAGTCATGAGCAAAAATCTGATCAGGGAGACGATGTGGCGGACTCCCCGGGAGGCGCGCAGCGGACAACTAGCGCTAGCTATAGCTATAGTACGGCGCGGCTCGGCGGGCGGCGGGCCGGCAGCACGGCGCGGCAGGCGCGGCACCCCCTCCCTCCCGCGCGTTCACAGAGCGTGTGACACGTGCACAGACGTACACCGCTGAATTTCTTAGCGACCCGCGCCCGTCCCCCCCCCCCCCCCCGGGCCCCCCCGGCCCCTCCCCCACCCCCCGTTGAGCGTCGAGCCTAGGCCCCCTTCTCGTCCAAGGAGAGGGCGCGAGGACGCCCACCGCCCCCCCCCCCTCCCCCCCCCTCCCCCCCTCCCCCCCCCCCCCCCCCCCTCCCGGGGCCAGTGCCGAGACGAGCGCGCTGGCGCTCGGACTCCCCCTGGAGCGGAGCTCTTCGAATTCGCGGCCCGAGGCAGACAAATTAAAGCCTTGCAGCTCGCTCGCCTGAACCCGGCCCGGCCCCCCGCCCGCGCCAGCCCCCGTCGACCGACCCAGCGCCCCGGCGCTCGTCGCCCGGCCCCCGCCCCCAGCCGCCCTTCGGCCGCCCTCGGCGCACCGGCACCGCGCTTAAGCTTCCCGCTCCCAGTCGCCGCCCAGCTGCAGTGCCCTGTGCGCCCCGCCCCACGTGCACGCCACCCTCCGGCGCCCATCGCGCCGTGCCCCCATCACCCCACAGCGCCCCAACATGTACAATGTGCCCCCCGGCCCCCATCCCCCCCCTCCCCCGTAGGGCACGACCACTCGCTCCACATACCTGCTCATGATCAGCTAGGCCGCTCGATTTCGCCGAGTCGCCCTGGCAGATCTAGACCCTCATGATCATGATCAGGCCTTCCACGCTGTGGCGAGTAGTTAGCTATAGCCAACCGCTTTTACCTTCGTCGCTGCCCGCATAGCCCTTCGGGATCATCGACAGCTGCAGGCAGGCTTCCTCCAGATATATATACCCCGGCCCAGCTGTCTCCGCCAGCTTTAATTTCTCCCCCTCAGCCCATGGCCAGCCTGGCAGCCTCATGATCATGATCATGATCAGGGCCTGGCAGTGTATATCTCCACCCGGGCTCATGATCATCGGTTGGAGCCCCTAAGCTCGAGCTTGATCGCGCCACTCTGCCCCTTCGAAATTCCTTATTGAGCCACGTTGTTTCACACTATTTAGATAGTATTTCGGAAACCTGCAACCGGAAATTACATGCGGCGAGGCGCTGGCTTAATTAAGCTCACAATTTAAATTTGATAATGCATCCAAGCGTTCAAATTAAATTGCCTCCGGCTCGATTGCGCCCTCGAGCTCGGCTTGGGCGTCCAGAAGCTGCGCCGGCGTGATCCGGGGCGCGCGCGTGATGTCGACTTGGGGGCGGGCGCCGGAGCCGGCGCACCGCAAACTCGTCGTCGGCGTCGGCCGCGGCCAGGTCGGCGTCCAGCTCGAGGTCCTCCTCCAGGAGCTGCACCTCGCTGTCTAGCTGCAGCTGCGTCTCCCCGCGTCAGACGCGTACGCGTGCGCGTGCACATGCACAGCCGCCCAGGAGCTTGTGAAACCGATATCGCCGGCGCGCGCCCGCCCGTGGCGCGCGGCGGCGGCGGCAGCGGCCGTGTCCATGCTCACCTCGGTGCATGTACTGCCAGCCGCAGACGACATGTACGACTTTCCACCAGCAGTGCTACACCTGCGGTGGAACGCAGCTCAAGCCTTGAAGGAAAAAATGCTCCATTTTACGAAGGATAATAATTAGCGTCGGCTTCAGATTATTCGAGATTCGAAGCGCACTTGGTAGTGCTCCCGTAGGCGGTGGCAGCGGTGGTTGTGCTTCCGGTGCACCCAGGGCTGAGATAACACGTGCCGTTGACCTGGTCGCGGTCGCCAGTGTCGATATTTTCCATGAACATGACAACATCGATGGCGATTAACGTTATGATTGGACTTAAGCTTACGTTCGTGCATGTGGTCGCGCCGGTCGGCTGGAACGACTTGCCTTGTAGGTTGAAGCAACTGCGCAGGTGCTAAAGCGCTCAGCGGCGAGCGCTAAGCGGATATCATGATCAATCGAAACGAGACACGCACGTGAAGCCGGAATCGAAGGAGCCGGCAGTGAAGGTCGCGTTGGACGCCAAAACAGCATTGCCGGTGCAACCAATAGTGTCGTAGCACGTGCCCTTAATCTGGCCACGGGATATCGATTTGCGATTTGCGGGACATCTAGACAATACTATCAATTGCAATATTAATGAGGCTCACATTCTCGCATGTGGTGCTATAAATCGGCTTCCACGACTTGCCAGCATACTGGTCGAAGCACCTGCTCGAGCACACCGCGAAAATAATTATAAATATATGTTCGAGCGATCGATATCGGGCCGAGGGGGGCGGACATGACGCGGTTGAGCTCGGTCATCGAAGAGGCCGTGATGGAGTTAAATGAGCAGTCCAACTCTGTATGGCAGGTGCCGATGACCTGATTCTCACACTGGGCGTCCCTGTGATCCGCTTTCCACGAGTGACCCTTGTTGGTGTTGTTGAAGCAGCTGATTGCGCGGACAAGGACGATTCAAGGCGAGCTCTCAGATGTATGCATGGGGCTCTCACGTACACAGATTTTTCAACAGCGCCGCCTGTGTCTTTCGAGGTCACGCAGCCTCGATCCTGGCCGAATGCGATGGCAATTAGTTTTATCATCGAGCTCGAGTACGCAACTGCCCGCGGCCGCCGTGCGCGGCAAGCACAAGCGACGGCGCCGCTGAGCGCACCGAGTAGCATGTGCCGGTCGGGATACTCGCCATGATCGTTTGCGGTGTGTTTTGGGGTTAACGCGTGCGGCTGCGCTTGCACATGCGGAATCATCAGACGAATCGCGACCGACCGCCCAATTTCTGCAGCCGTTAAATCATAATTATAAAGAGATCTAACTATAGCTATGGTATGGCTGGCATGGGCTAGGGCCTGCGGCGCGTCGCTCCGGCCGGTTAGCGCTGCCATCATGGCATGCCATACGCAACTTAAAGGCCATGATCATAATCTTGATGTATGATCATTATGGCGAGCTCGAGGTCGCTGGCCATATGCATAGGCACATATAGCCTAGGCCTACATCCGATCAGAGCTTCGCAGAGTCGGCCGGCTAGATCATAAAACCTGGCCGGCTAGATGTGCGCGCGTGGCTAAGGCGAGCGCACAGCGGTTAAACGTATACTATACGAGCCTGAAGTCGATGGACGTCTCTCAAAGAAAGAGGGACCGTCGGGCCGTAGGACGGCGCATGCGCACCTCTGGCCTAAGAGCCTTGAAGGAGATCGTTGAACTGCGACCGTCGGACGACTCGACTCGCTACTGAGTCGCTAGAGTCGCAACGAATCCGCCGGGAAGAATCCGAATCCGAATCGATGTGGCGCTAGGCTAGCTACTATACTATGATAGCGCTCCGGCCGCTGCGCACTCTGCGCAATGCCACCTGCTAGCCGTGTACCGTAGTACCCCCAAACGTTTTTTCATCCTCCTAGGACCGTGACCCGCCGATCGAGCTCGATAGGATCGGCAGATCCGAATCATCCGATCCGATCCAACCTCCGACGCCTCGCTAGAGCTGCGGCTCGAGCCGGCTCGGCTCGAGCCAAGCCGGCTCGAGCCGACCTTTTTCCCGGCTCGAGCTGGCTCGTGGAAAAGGGCGGCTCGCTCCAGCCGGCGGCTCGAGCCCCGCGGCCGGGGGGGGAGGGCTGGCTCGAGCCACGGCGGGCGAGCCGCCCGGCGCCGCCGCTGTCGACGTCCGGGGCGAGCTGACGCCTCGGCCCTGCGCACGCAGGCTACGCGCAGGGCCCGGCGCCACCTGCCGCTCCGCCCGCTTCCTCGCCCGCCGCCCCGCCGGCCCGGCTGCTTCAGCTTCGTCGACTCCAGGTTCGCCCCGCCGCTGCTGCTTCGCACCTGACCCGGCCGCCCCCGCTGGGCCCCGCCCCCGCACGTGCACGGCCGCTGTCCGGGGCGAGCTGACGCCTCGGCCCTGCGCACGCAGGCTACGCGCAGGGCCCGGCGCCACCTGCCGCTCCGCCCGCTTCTTCGCCCGCCGCCCTGCCGGCTGCTTCATGATCAGCTTCGTCGACTCCAGGTTCGCTCCGCCGCTGCTGCTGCGCACCTGGCCATGGCCCGGCCGCCCCCGCTGGGCCCCGCCCCTGCATGGATGCTGTCCGGGGCGAGCTGACGCCTCGGTTCTGCGCATGCGCAGGCTACGCGCAGGGCCCGGTGCCACCTGTCTCTCCTCCGGATCCCGCTTTCCCGCCCGCCGCCGCGCGCCGCCGCCAGCGTCGCCACCCCACCTACCCGCCTCGCCACCCCGCCCGCCTCGCCCGGCCGCCCGCCTCGCTTCTCTAGCTGCCCCCTCCGCCCCCCTCCCCTGCGCCCCCCGCCTTCCCCCCAAGTACCCTGCAATGTGTACCAGTACCCCCCCTTGCACCTCCGCGCGCGGCCCGCACTTGCCGCACTTGCACAGGGCCGGGGGCGGTCTGCTAGTATATGCATAGAAGACTTGGGTCCTTGGTTGCAAGCAACTAAGGTACTCAAGTCTGATATGCACCTTAATTTATATAATTAAGCTTGCCTGTATACGTATACGTATACGCCCCCACGTGCCGCAGTGCACAGTGCTAGAGTAGCCTAGTACTAGTAGATTATCATATACTATGATATATAGAGGCTGTGCACGTGGCCGGTAATTCACCAAAAACAAGATGCTGAAATAATAATATTAATACAGTGATATTTGTGCATGGCTCATCGTATTGAGAAGCCCACGTGATCGCTAGGCCTTCTAGGCCTTCTTAAGCTTCTTCTTCGAATTCGAGGTGGATCCGGAGCTCGCGCGCGAGGTCCCGGGCCCGGCCGCGGGCTTAAGCTTGGCCTCCCGCGCCGGCGCCGGCGCCCCCCGCTTGCCCTTCCCCTTCCCCTTGCCGGCCCCCTCTCCCTCCCACTCCCCGCCCTCCTCCTCCTCCGGATCCTGGCGGGCCGTGAGACAAGATTCAGGGCAGCGGCCCCGCGGATCCGGAGATCTAGAGAGAGAGCCAGCGCACCCCGCCGCCGCCGCCGCCGCCTCCGGCCGCCGCCCGCGCCGCAGCGAACGCGTCCTGCGGGGAGAACGATCAGCTTCCGGAAAGGAGCGGCGCCGGCCGCGCCAGCGAGGCCAAGGCGCTCGAAGCTAAGCTCAAGCAGAGGGCGGGGCGGGGCGGGGCGGGGGCCGGCCTTCATGCGCCCCATGTTGCGCTTGGAGGCGGCGGCGTGGTCCACGATGGGGCGGGGGTAGTCCTTCCCCACCACGCACCCCGCCCTGCGCGCGGGGGGTGGGAGGGGAGGCGAGGGCGGCGGCGGCGTCAGGACCGGAGGCGACGGCGGGCGGCGTATACGTAATCTTAAGCGTAGGGGGCGGAGAGAAGGGGAGAGAGGCGCGCTTTTGCTGGGCGGCGAGGGGCGCGCTCCAGGGCTCGTAGATGTACTGCGCGGGGAAGCGCGCCAGCTCCGGCACTGATCGCGATCGCTCATGATCAGTCCTGAGTCAGCCGCCGTCTCGAGCTCACTAGTACTGGCTGGCTGGGGGGCGGACCGTAGCGGCGGATGAACTTGCCGTCGGGGTCGCCCTTCTTGGCGAAGCTGATGGGGCTGTACACGCGGAAGAACTGGTGGAAGAACGCGCTGCGCGTCCCGCCTCAGATCAGACGGAGGGGCGGAGGGTCGGAGGGCCCAGGCCGGGGGCTGCGCGGGCGCCGCGCCTGCAGGAGAGCCACATCCAGTTGCCGTTGTTGAGGTGCCAGTCGGCGTCCAGCAGCAACCGGTCGAAGACCTCCGCCTGGCCGCCGGCTCAGAGGGGGGGAGGGGGGGGGGGGGGGGGTGGAGGGGGGAGCGGGGCTGGAGCGCGCACCCCCTTCTCCCAGCTGACCCACAGGTCACCCCTGCGGCGGTCCCGGGTCGGGATCAGATGAGCAGGCGAGGGGGATAGAGGGCGCCGGCTCGGGTCGGGTCGGGGCGGGCGGGGCGGGGGCACCGGGTGAGGAAGCAGGCGACCGCGTGCCGCGCCAGGTGGTGCTGCGCGCAGGCCCATCTCAGGCCTTGCTACCGTGAGCTGGCGGGGGCGGGCGGCGGCAGCGGGGTCGGGGGCATGCGCGCCATCCAGCCCTCGGAGCGGAGCTGGCGCATGACGGCGTCGATCCAGGGGTACCCCGTGCGGCCCTCCTCCCACGCCTTGAGATACTCCGCGTTGTCCCCCCACGGGATCTGCCTGCGGCGGGACGTCAGAGGGGCCGGGCACCCCGCGCCCGGCCCGGCCCGGCGGGGAGCGAGAGGCCATCCTGGGCGGAGATGCCTAAGGAAGGCGGCGGGGCGTCGAAAGGCGGCGGCTCGAGTCGGGTCGAGAAATGAGACCCCATCGATATCGCTAGCCACGCGAGCGGGGCTCGAGGGAGGGAGGGCGGGGCGCGAGGGCGGGCCTGCAGACGGGGTTGCCGGCCATCCTGTCGAAGTTGGGCGTCGCGTGCCCCACCAGGTGGAAGAACTCCCGCCACAGCAGCTGCACAGGCGGCGCCCCGGTCAGAGGAGAGAGAGAGGGGTACAGGGCTCCCCGCAGGCGTCTGTAGGAGGGGCTCGAGGGGGGGGGGGGGGGGACCTGGCCCTCGAGGGAGACCGGGGGCGAGCTGTGCCGCGGCACCTCCCTGCCCGGAGGGACGTGCGTGGGGGTACTCGAAAGAAGGGGGGGGGCGACGCGGACCGGTACAGGTCCTGGAGGCGCCAGTAGAAAGTCCGGGGGGACAGGCAGCCGAACTGGGGGTACGGGGTATTTGAGATGTCCGGGGTGCAGACATGCAGGGGTACTGCGGGGAACCTTGAGGTGCGGGCTCAGAACTGTGGTCGCGGGGGGGCTGCCGGGACGTGTGAGGGGTACGGAGTTGTTTCGAGCGGGATACGACGCACTCGAACTCGGTGGGTACGGTCTTTGGCTTCTCGAACGTCGCCGCGCGCTGCCTGCGCCTCGGGGTCAGAGGGCTACGTCGCTTCGGTCGAAGGGGGGTACACGCTTGTTGGAGAGAAACGCGTCCATTCTGCGGAGGGCCTCGGTCTCCCCCCCCGGGAAGCGGGATACCGGCGCCGCGCCCTCCGCTTCCAGCGAGAGCCCCAGCTCCGCGAGGGAGGGTACACCGTGCTCCCCGTCCGCGACCTGGGGGGGTACGTGAACGTGGATGGGATAGGAGAGGCGGGGGCGCGCGCCTTGCCGGGGGCGGGAGGGGGAACGGATCGCGGGGCATCCTGTGGCTTGGCGGGGTGCCCGACGGTCGCCAGCAGCTGAGGGGGGAATAAGCGGCCGCGGGGCGAGCGGGGAGCAGGGCGAGGGGGGTACGCCGTGCCTTCTGGAATCCCTGCATCGTCAGAGGCGGCTTACCCCCGCAGTAGTCCAGCAGCTTCTCAGGGGGGTACAGCGTGTGGCCCGATGGGCTGACGACCTCTACCCCCGCGGTCGCCGCGATCTCCCGTACCCTGGCGTCCCGCTCCTTGGCATCTGCGCGACGCGCGGGGGTTAGGGCGCGCGGGCGGGTACATGCCGAGGGGACGGGGGGCTACAGGGTTCGGTGTCGCTCTCGAAGGCGAGGCGGGCGACGCCCCAGTCCGTGAAAGCGCGGGAGAGGACGGGGATCGGGCTCCCCTGCAGCACGATGAGGCGCGATCTGCGCCGCGGATCGGCGTCGGCGTCAGCGCGCGACGGGCGTGCGCAAGGGACCGGCGGTCAGCTCGAGCGGGCGCCGGATGGGAAGCGGGCGCACCCGAGGCGCCTGAGGTTCGCGTCGAGGTCCGCGAGGCTCTCAAGAAGGAAGCGGATGCTGCGGAGAGTCGCGCGAGCGCGCGCGCGCGCTCGTCGGCGCCGGCGCTTGTGAGGTGCGCTCGGCACGCGCGCGCGCACCGATTCACGCCGACCCGCCCGCTCTTGATGAACCTGCGCCCCTCGCGTCAGGCAGCGGCGTGCTTCGGTGCGCCTCCAGAGCCTTGAGGCTGAGCACGTGGACCCGGCAGCACATGCACGCGGAGCCCAGCAGCACGGATCGCTCGCTCTCGCGCTCGCTCACCACGGATCGAGAATGAAGATCGGATACAGGTGCTGCGGCGCTGGCTTGAGTGCTTGCAGGAGAGCCGGATTGTCGTGCAGGCGGAGTCCCTTGCGAAACCAGAGCACCGTCGCCATAACGATCGCAAGCCCGCAACTCGCCGATGCACAGCTCCGCTGGCGAGCTTGCTGGCGCGGCGCGCGCGCGGCGCTGTGCGAACGAAGTTGGTTGCGTACCCCTTGATCGCCGAAGCCGCTGCCAGTGCAAAAAAAGCGAAGCGCAGTCAAACCTCCGCAAGGTAAGGCGTAAGCCGCGTAACGCGTTGACGGCGATCACGATTTAACGCGTACGCCTGCTTCCCTGCATCAAGGCAACAGAGCGCTGTCGACGTCGTTGCGCACGCAGCCGGCGCGCGCGCGCCGACGCAGGAGTCTAGTAGCTTGGAGCAGCATCAGCAGCAGCAGCAGCGCGGGCAGCAGCTGCGCAGATTTAGAGTCGGCGCCAGCCCGGCGCGGCCCGGCGCGGGGCGGGGCGAGGGTAATCACCGAACCGGGCGCGATCCCAGTTGCTGCGCGGCGCGCGCGCTCACTCGGCAAGGTAGATTTCGTCAGGGGCGTTGAGATCAGCCGAAAGCCGCGCGGCCGGCGCGCGAGCCCCAGCCCAGGAGCAACCAAGCCATGCCGCACGCGCGTGAGATGACGGCCTAGCGGCCCGGGCCGTTCATTCTCAGTGCCAGCTTAGCTGCGGCGGCCCCCGCGCGCCGCGCGCTCGCCGGGCGGCCGTTAGCGATGGCGGCGCCGCGTGCGTCGGTGGACCGGGGCAGCGGCGGGGCGATGGGCGGGGGCAAGCGGAACTCGCTGCCCATCGGCGTCTCGTTCGGAATGGACGGGGAGGAGGCGGGCCCGCAGGCCCCGCGCGCCCCCCTCTCCTTCCGCATCCAGTCCACGCACCTCGCAGTCGGCCTCACGGGCCCCGGTCCGCCCCGCCCCCGCCCCCGCCCTCGCCCGCCCGCCCCACCTCACCGGCGTGCCGCGCGTGCCGCGCGCAGGCGCGACGGGCCTCATTCGGGCCAAGCTCGAGAAGCTGCGGGCCCTCTTCTATGGCGCCCTCTTCTACGTGCGCGCGCGCTACAGACCAGAGCCATTCGACGATAGCTATATGTGACTTCCTCTCGTCGCGCCCCGGACTAACCCACGACGGCCCGGGGCCGGCTCGTGCGCACAGATGACGGACCGGAGCGGGAAGGAGGTCGACATCGTCCTGAGCGTCGTCCTCCCCGTGCGCCCTTTGCAGGCCCCTCGAACCATCTTTAATGGGAAGCTCTTAAATGCACGGGCACCTCATAATATGATATGATAATGGGCGTCTTTACTTTGCGGGGGCTTCGCTGGGGCGTCCCCTGCGCGCCCCGCCCCGCCCGGGCCCGCGCCGCCCCGGCCCTCGGTCGAAGCCTTCTGAGCCTCGGTGCGGCGCTTCAGATCTCGCTGGTCCTCGTGGACGGCTTCCAGCTGGCGGCCCTCGGCGCGCCCCGCCCCGCCCCGCCCCGCCGGCCGCTCACGCCGGCCGCTCACGCCGGCCGCTCACGCCGTCCCTCCGGATCCGGGTCCCCGCAGGCGTCACCAGCGCCTGGTACCAGCCGTCCATCAGCTGGCGCGCCCCCCCTCCAGCCCCCCCTCTCCCCCCCTCTCACCCCCCCGCAGGCTGGCGCTGGGCCCGAACGTGATGCGGCACATCGAGGGCTCCTCCTCCCTCTTCGCCGTGCTCTACTGGGGCGCCGTCGCCCTCCTCGCTCTCACAATCGCCTTGACGGTGCGCCCCGCCCCGCCCCGCCCCCGCCCCTCTTCTTGGTAGGCTGGTCTTAGTCTGGCCCCGCCCCCGCAGGTGTACGCGGCGCGGATGTACCAGATCCACTCCTTCAAGATCCTCCCCATCCGCATCCTCCGGTGCCTACCCGCCCCTCCGCCCTCCCCGCCCCGCGCTCACGCTGCCCGCGTGCAGCTTCCTCGTACCCCTTCTCGTCTCTGCCCTCTACGTGCGCACCTCCAGCGACCGTACACCGTATCCCGCTGACGCGGGCGCGCCGTACCCCCAGATCCCGGCCCTCTCGCTGCTCTCCACGCCCTTCTACTGCTCCATCACGACCAACCGCGAATCCCACCCCTGGGCCGAGGCCATCTGCGTACCCGGCCAGTGGTGCGTGGGGCGTAGCGTACCCCCCTCCGCTTCCCGCAGCTCATATCGCGTACCCCCCTTAGGGAGGCGAGCCTGGCGGCCTCGTCGGCGGTGCTCGCGGCGTACATTCCCTTCGCCGCCATCATGGCATCGGTACCCCCTCCCATCCGAGCTCGGAACTCGCGTACCCCCTCCCTGACACCGCCCCCGCCTCTCGCAGGTCTTCCACGACTCGGGTACCCGCGCACGCCGCCGCTCGTCGGAAGCGCTGTACCCCACCCACCCACCCTCTGACGCGCGCCGGGCCGGGGCAGACCCGCTCTCGGCGAACGTAGGGGCGCGCGCCCACGGACGGGTACAGCTCGCGTACATCACCGTCCAGTCCGCGCTAGTGCTCCTGAACAAGGGGCTGAGGACATCGTATCCCGTCGCGTTCAACGCGCTCCTCTTGACCGGGTGCCTCCTCATGGTCTTCCTCATGTGAGCGCCCTCGCCCCCCCTCCCCTCCTCCTGGACGTCTCCCCGCTCACCGCTTCTTCTCTCTGCAGGGTGGTGCTGATGCCTTACTACCAGCACGGTGCGACGAGGGACGCGGGGGCGCGCCGGCGCCGGCGCCGGCGCCCCTCCAACGCTCACGCGACAACGGCGCAGGGATGAACATGCTGCGGGCGGCGTGCTTCGGGCTGGCGGCGGGGATCGCCCTGGGCTCCGTGGTGGTCTCCTCGACGGACGAGGCGGCCCGCGCGGCCGTCTCCATCGCCTTCATGGTCCTCGTGGTGCGCAGCGGCCTTCCTTGGGCGCATCGAATTCTTAGAGCCGAGATCTAGAGGCCCAGGCCCTGGCTTGAGGTCGAGGAAGACTCTCGGGCCTGAGTTTAACCGCGTGTATGCACATGCTAGCTGCCTTTGGGGACGCCTTAGAACACGTTTCAGCTAGACGCTCCTCCTGGGAGGCTCCTGAGCGGCGGGGCGGGGCGGCAGGTGCCGATGGCGGGGCTGGCGGCGCTGGCGGTGCACCTGCGGATGCGCGCCCTCACGCGCCGCATCCGCGCCCGCGCCATCGGCGGCTTCGCCGACGGCGCCACCGTCGAGGTCGCCGAGACGTGCGCACGCAGCGTACCCCCCTCGTCTCTTGGTTTCTTCCCCCCTGACTCCCCGAGAAGCCCCGAGAACGGGTTCTACGGGAGCGTCCCGCAGCGCCAGCGCGCCCGCCTCCACGGCCTCAAGCGAGCCCCGTACCCCCCGCCCCCTCCATCCCCCCCGGCTGACGCGTACCCCCCCCGCCCGGCCTCGGCAGCCTGCTGGACCGGTCGCAGGGCTTCTTCATGGAGGCGCAGGTCGAGCTCATGGCCCGCGCCGCCCTCAACGGCGCGCCCCTCTACCCCCCCACCTCCGCTCCCTCCCCGCCTAGACTCATGTACCCCCCCTCAGACCGGGAGAACGTGGACCCGCTGACGGCGGCGGAGGCGGTGTACGAGGACGGAATGATGCGCTTCCCCCGCAGGTCCGCCCGGCCGCCTTCGACCTGGGGCGGGAAGAGGGGCCGGTCTAGAAGATTCGGGGCAGCAGAAGCTTTAGGCCAGCTTAGAACTAGGGTTCTGGGGGCCGCCCCACGCCCCACCCCCGCCTCTCTCGCCTCACAAACCGCGTCGCAGCCCCTACCTTGCCCTCCATTACGGTACCCTCCCTAGACCCTCCTCCTGCCCGGTACCCCCCTGAGCTTCTCCCCCTCCCGCAGCGACGTTCCTGTCGGGGTACAAGAAGGCGCGGGAGTCGGCCCTCCTCCGCATGCGCATGGCCGAGCGGTGCGACCTCCAAAGAACAGAGCCGACCTCGGATCTGATCTGATTTGATCCGAGCCACTCCGCATTTCATCTGACCGGGACTCGAACCAGGTACCCCAAGGTCCCCCTGGACATCCGCTTCCTCCTCTCCGCAAAGCGCCGCGAGTGGACCCAGCTCGACGTGCTCCCCCCCCCAAAAAAAAACCAAAAGCCTCTCCTCTACCCTCCTGAAGCGAGAATGCAGTACTCGTCGTCGCTGGGGGAGGCGGCGGGGATCTCGGCCGTCGCCATCCTCGAGTTCCAGCTCGCCCTCGACGAGGCCACCCGGGTAGCCCCCTGAAAACTGAACTAAACTAAAACTTGACTAAACTAAACTGCTTGGCGGGGCGCAGCGGCAGAACGAGGCGCTGAGGAGCATCCGGCTCTTCTGGCGGGGCCTGGCCCGCATCGCCCCCGCCTGGGACCCAACGGCCAAGGCCCGTCCCGCGCCTCCCTGTTCTGTTCTCCTCCCTCCGCTTGCCTGAAGCGGCGCGGTGGGCAGGGCCGGGCGGCGGCGCGCTTCCGGCGCCTCTCGATCGGCTCGGTCCTGCACGCCTCCGCCCTCCAGGCCTACGAGCAGGCCCGCCCGCGCGCGCGCCCGCGCCCCTGCCCCACCGCCCTTACGCCCGAGCAGCGGCTGGCGTCGATCGAGCGGTCGAAGGCGTCCGCGGAGCGGGCGTACCGCCGGCTGCTCTCCAAGTTCCCGCGCTCGCCGGCCCTCTGCCGCGCCTTCGCGTACTTCCGCAAGGAGGCGCGGCCGGCGTCCGCCGGGCCCGTCCGCCCCCCTCCCTAACTCCTAACTCTCTGCTGTAGATCTGCCAGGACCCGGCGGAGGGCGCTGCCTTTTACGCCAAGGCAGACGACCTCGAGGAGCACGAGTCGGCGCGCCCCTCCCCGCCCCTCCTCGCGTTTAGATGGGATTCGTAGGGAAGTACTAGCTTAGATGTACTAGACGGCCCGGGCCCTGGACGAGCTTAGGTGTACTAGACGGTGTACTAGTGTCCTCGAGGCTATGCCCGCCCCGGCTTCAGACGAGATTCGATCCGGGTGGGCGCGTTCAAGCTCTGACTCGGACGCCTCGCAGCTGGCGGCGGCGCTGGCGGCGGGGGCGGCGAGCGGCGCCTCGGGCTCCGCCAAGGCCGCCAACAGCGACCGCGACGACCTCTCCGAGTCCGCCCGCGCCCCATCCGATATCATCCGATCGGATCTGATCTGACGGCGGCCCCGGCAGGTCCTCGGTCAGCAACCCGAGGCGCCACAACAACCGCCACGGCCGCAGGCGAGCCAGCCATGCCATCCATGCCATCCATCCAGCGGGCCGCCCCGCGCCCTCCCTCCCCTTACGCCCCGCCCGCAGCGCGACTGAGTTCCTGGCGGCGTCGGCCTTCGACGGGTCGGGGGCCGTGCGCTCCCTCCGCCGCGCCATCGCCGCCTCCTGCCTCGTCCTCCTCGTCCTCCTCGTCGTCCTCTGCTCCGTCCGTCCCGCCCCCGCCCGCCGCTGCTGCTGCTGCTCGGCCTCGCCTTTGCCTCGAGCCGCGCGCGGCCCCCCGCCCTGCAGGTGTCGATCCAGCAGATGGAGCAGCAGGGGACGGCCATCGACCGCGTCTCCGTCGTCTCCGCCCTCGTGCGCTGCCCGCGCCCCGGCCAAGCGAGGCCGAGCCACGCTGAGCCTCGCGCGCAGCGGACGCTGGTGCTGGAGGCGGTGGACGGGGCCCGCTCCATGGCCCTCATCGCCTCCGCCGCCTCCGCCGCCTCCGCCGCCCAGTCCGGGCCCGCCGGCGCCGCCCCCGCCAGCCCGCCCCCGGGCTTCTCCCCCGCCGCCGCCGCCGCCAAGCGCAGGTCCCCTCTACCCCCTTCTCCTCCTCCCCCCCGCCCCCTTTCTGAGAAAGCGCAGCGGGGAGTCGCTACTGGCGTCGGCGCGGCAGCTCTACTTCGCGTCGGACCGCGCCGCCCACAACTGGGGGTACGCCTTCCAATTACACCCTTAGCCTAGCCTTCTCGAGCGAAGCGGGGCTCACTCAAGCTTCCCGCCCCTCGCACAGGGTGCTGACGGTGGCCGTCCCGGTCTACCTGCCGGCCCCCGACCCCGCCGCCCAGCCCACCGTCTCCACCCTCCGCATCTCCCTCTGGTGCCCTGAACCCCCTCCTCTCTCTCCCCCCTCTGACCCCCGGGAAGGGACGCGGCGGGGCGGTTCGGGGAGCGGGCGGTGCAGTACGCCGCGCTGGCGCCCAACGCGCCGGCCGTGGCCAACGCCGCGACGAACCCCACCTTCCGATTCCTCTGCGACGTCCGTACCCCCCCTACCCCTCCCTCCCCCCTACCCCCCCGCCTCCCTCCCCCCTACCCCCCCGCCCCCCTCCCCTCACCCCCCGCAGGCGGGGCTGGGCGGGCTGGCGTCGGGCCTGGCGCGCCTCTCGGACGCGTACGAGGAGGCCTCGCGCTCCTACCTCCGCACCGGCAACGTCCTCTTCGCCGCCCTCGCCGGTCCGCCGGTACCCCCCGCCTTCTTCTTCTCCCCCCCCTCATTCTCCTCGGGCCAGGGTCGGTGCTGGCGGTGGGCCTCGTGGTGGGCCTCGGGGTCTTCCAGCCCGGCCTCCGCCGCGTCGCCCGCAACAAGGCCCGCCCCCGCCCCGCCCCGCCCCGGCCCCGGCCCAAGGCCCCGCCTAGCTCTAGCTCTAGCTCTAGCTCTTGGCGCCCGTCCTCTGCCGCGTCGCCCGCCCCTCCTCCAGCTCCAGCTCTGGCTAGCTCTTGCGGCGCCTTCTTCTTCCTCTGAGCCCCGCCCGCCCGCCCGCCCGCGCAGCTCAACATGGCCGACGTCGTCACCCGCATTCCCTCCGCCGTCGTCAAGGCCAGCGCCCCCCCCCCGAATCCCCGTACCCCTCCCCCCAGCCCACCCGCCTGAAAGGGGCGCAGGAGGTCTCGAAGCATTACGGCACCGTCCGCCTCCTCGCCTCCAGCTCCGACGAGGAGGGGGTACGCCTTTTCCTCCCGGGCCGGAGGGGGGTACGCGCTGACGGGGCGGGGCGGCAGGGCGCGGCGGCGGCGGCGGAGGCGGCGGAGGACGCCAGCGATTCCGACGAGGCCACCAGCACCGAGCGTGCGCACCCGTACCCCCACCTCTCCTTCTCCCCCCCCACCATCGTTAATCCTGAACACAGGGGACGAGGGGGAGGAGCCGGAGCGGGGCTCTCCGCAGGGGCGCATCGTCTCGAACAGCAACAGGCGGGGCCACCCCGCCCGCTCTGCCCCGCGCCCTCGCTCACGCCCCGCGCAGCACGGACGACGTGTCGGGGCTTGGCCTCGGCCTCGGTCCCGGCCTCCTACACAGGTCAGGGAGCCGGCCGGCCGGCTAGCGCTCTATCCGCCGGCGCCGGCCTCAAGCCCTCCGCGGCTGACGCTCCCTCCCTTCCTCGCAGCGCGGGCCCCGGCGTGCTCAACGGCTCCGTCGAGGAGAAGGACTCG
>QPMI01000097.1:0-191408 GCA_004431415.1 Cyanophora paradoxa | reverse complement strand
GCCTCGCCTCGCTCACGGGCCGGCGGCGCGGGAGCAGGACGAGGCGCGCGGCTGCGGCTCGAGCTCGAGGCCTGCACCCAGCAGGCGTGCCCTCGCCCCGCCGCGCGCCGACGCCCTGCCCGGCGGGGTGGGGCTGAGGGGCTTTGGGGGCAGATGGTGGGGTGCGGCTGGACCGGGCGGAGCTGAAGGAGAGCCTGGAGGGCCAGGAGCGGGCCGCCGAGGCGGCCCGCGAGGCGCTGCGGGGGGCGGAGGCGCGCCTCGAGGAGGCGCGGGGCGAGCTGGAGGCGGAGCGCGCCCGCAAGCGCCGCGACGAGGCCGAGTACGACGCCCTCCGCGACCGCATCCGTCCGCCCCGCCTCGCCTCCTGCGCGGCGCCCGCGCGACGCGGGGAGGGGCAGGGAGCTGGAGGGGGAGCGGGAGTCGCTGCGCTCGCTGGTGGTGGAGGGGACGCGCAGGCGGCCGCCGCTCGCGCCGAGCAGGCCCGCGCCCAGGACGAGCTCGACCGCGCCCGCGCCCTCTGCCGCGTCCGCCCCGCCTCGCCCGCCCGCCCTGCGGCCGGGGCCTGAGGGGGCGCGGGGGCGGGGCAGGACCTGACGGAGCGGCTGGCCCGGCGGCTGGGGGGGAGCCGGCCCCCGAGGCCGCGCTGGAGGCGGGGCGGGGCGAGCGCGCAGCCGACCCCGCGGGCGCGCTGCCGCCCCAGGCGGCGCCCCCGCCGCGCAGGCGCCGGCTCCCAGCGGCGACGCGTCCACCGGCCGACGACGCCCCGCGCGGGGCCGCGGCGGGGGCGGCGCCGGCGGCCCCCGCGACGCCGGCGACGCCGGCGACGACGGCGACGGCGGGGCGGGGGCGAGCGCCGGGAGCACGCCGGCCCGCATCCGGGTGCGCGCAAGCGGGCGCCGCCGCCCTGCCCTGCCCTGGCTGCCTGCGTCGGGCCCCGCCTCTGAGGGCGCGCCGCAGATCGCAGTGGAGGCGGGAGACGAGGCGGGGCGGGGCCGCGGCGGGCCCGCCCCGCCGGCGAGCCCGCCGGCGCCGGGGCGGGCGGGGCGAGCCCGCAGCCGCGGGGCCGGGCGGCGCGGCAGCTGCAGCTCGGGTCTCCCTCGTCGGCCGCCTCGGCCTCCTCAGCCGCCCCATCGGGGCGGGGGCGGGCGGGCGTCGGCGGGGGCGGGCCCTCGACGGCCTCCTCCGTCGAGTCGGCCGGCGGCCTCCAGCAGCTCATGCAGCGCACCGACGAGGCCCGCCCCGCCCCGCCCGCCCGCTCGCTCGCTCGCGCCACCGACCGGTCGGATCTCGGGGGGCGCAGGTGATCAGCGCGGTCAAGGCCCGCGCCCGCGCGCTCGAGGCCGCCGCCGCCGCGCAGGCCGCCGCGCAGCCGCGCCGCCCCCGCCGGCGCGGGCGGCGCGGGCGCGGCACTCGGCGCCGGCGGCGGCGGGGAGGCGGGGGGCGGGGACCTCGCCATGAACATGGTCGACCCCGACCTCGTCTTCATCACCACCGGTACCCCCCGCCGCCCTCCCCGCCCCGCCTCCCCCGCCGCGCGCGGGCCGACGGGCGGCGGGGGCAGAGGGACGAAGTACCACTCGCGGACGTGCCGGCACGCGCCGCGGGGCTACTGCGTCCCCTGCGGGTCGCCCTCTCCATGGGGCGCGTCCCCTGCCGCCACGTGCGCGCCGCCGCCGCCCAGGCCGCCTCTCCGGATTCCGCCCGCCTCGGCTCGGGCGCCGCCTCGCCCGCCGCCCGCGCCTACGGCCTCGCCCTCCACTACGCCTCCAGCCGCATTGGCGGCGCCGCGCCCTTCCCGCCGCGCCCCTCTAGCCCTCGCGCACCCGCCCACTTGCCTCCTTTGCGTACCCCTCCACTTCCTCCCTGCACCTCTGGCAGGCCCTCCTAGGCCTGCAGTAATGTACGCGCCTCGCATCTCTTCACACGGATGCTGGCGGGGGCGGGGAATGGGAGGGAGGGGGCGTGTTGGGGAGGGCGGGTCAGGGCCGGTCTCGAGGGCAGCGAGGAGGGCGCGGACGGCCGCCGCCCCCGCCTCCCGCGCCGCTCCGTCCTGCGCGACGCGTCGGCGGGGCCGGGGCGCGGGGCGCGGGCCTGCGCACCGCGGGGCCGGGGGCGGGGCGCTCGAGGAGGCGGCGGGCGCGGCGCGGGCGAGGGCGAGGACGGTCCCCGGGGGCGGCAGGCCGGCGTCTAGGGAGCGCAGGGCGGCGGCGGCGGCGGGGCGCGGGCGGCGGCGGCGGCGGGCGGGGCGGCGGCGAGGAGGGAGAGGAGGAAGCCGGCGGCGGGGGCGGCGGCGGGGCCGCGGGCGGCGGCGGCGGCGCAGATGACCTCCGCCGCGTGCCGCACCGTCGCCTCGGCAGCGTCCCCGCTGCGCCCCCGCGCCTCAGGGCGCGCGGCGCGGAGCAGGCGGGGGCGGCGGGCGGGGCGGCCGTTGCAGGCGAAGGCGAGGGCGGAGAGGAGCGGGGCGGGGAGGAGCTCGTCACCGGCGGCGGCGTGGAAGAGCAGCTCGACGGCCGCCCGCTGCTGCCCCTCCGTCAGGTGCACCACCGGGCCCCCGTCCGCCGGCCGCCGGCCCCTGCCCCGCAGCCTCAGCGAGCGCGCGGGGGCGGGGGCGGGGCGGGGGGCGGGGCGCGGGGGCACCCTCGATGGCGAAGAGCGGGCGAGGGAGGCGCGGAGGGCGCGGGGGCGGCGGCGAGGGGAGGCGGGCGGCGGCGGCGAGGAGGCGGAGGGCGGCGTCGGCCGCCTCGGGGCCCGGCCCCGCAGCTGGCACAGCAGCTTCACCAGCCCCGCACCGCAGCCCCCGCCAGCGCGGGGGCGCCGGGGCGAGCCGCGGGGCGCCCGGGCGGGGGGGAGGAGGGCGCCGGCGAGGGTGTCGAGGGCGCGGCGCTTGGCGCGGGAGAGGGCGTGGGCGCGCTCGAAGGCGGCGAGGGCGGCGCCCCAGAGGGGCTCGCCGAGGGCCGGCCGCCCGCCGCCGCCGCCAGCAGCCGCTCCAGCACCCCGAGGGCCCCGGCGTCAGCTTCTCGATCACCCCCGCCGCCCGCGCCGCGCCCCGCTCCCCGCCGCCAGGCCCTGCGAGACAGCCCCCTCGGTTCGCGCGGGGCGGGCGGCGGGGCGGGCGGAGGGGCGGACGCGGTCAGAGAGGAGGGCGAGGACGTAGGAGGCGACGGCGCGGGCCCAGGGGGGCCACTCCCCGCCCGCCCCGCACGCACCTCCAGCCCGAACGAGAGCGCCTCGCACAGCGCCACGTTCGCCCCGCCGCCTGCCCGAACCGCTGCCGTGCTGTCAGCGGAGGTGGCTGGGGCGGGCGGGCGGGGCGGGGCGGGCCTGGAGGCCGTCGGGGTGAGGAGGGACTCGTCGTCGGCGGGGGCCTCGAGGGGAAGCGGGGGAGGACGGCGCGGGCGAGGCCGCGGGCGCAGGCGGCGGCGGCGGCCGGGCCGGCGGCGGGGAGGCGAGGAGGAGGGCGAGGACGTCGGCGGCGGCGCGGAGGGCGGCGAGGGCGTCCCCCGAGGGCGCCCCGCCTCCTCCGCCACCGCCTCCCCGCCACCTCCACCAGGAGCCCCACCAGCCGCTCCCCGCCGCCCGGCCCGGCCCCGCCCCGCCCCGCCCCACCCGGCCCCGGCCCCGCGGCGAGGCGCGAAAGGGCGGGAGGGCGGCATCTGGGGCGCCGGGCGGCGGGGCCGGCGGTGGGCCTCGAGCGACACGCGGCAGCCGCTCGGGGCGAGCCACTCGCGGCCAGCAGCGCCGCGGAGGTGGAGGCCTGCGGGCCGGGCGCCGGCTCCCGGGGCGGCGGGGCCGGCGGGGCGGGCGGCTGGCCCTGGGGGCGAGGATGCGGAGGGCGAAGGCGTGAAGGCTCTTGAGGACCGTCGCGGCGCGCCTGCGCCGCCGTGAGCGCCCGGCGCCCGCCGCACGCGCCCCGGGGCCGGCGCCGGCGCGGGCGCACGCGGAGGCGGGGGCGGCGGGGCCCTGGCCGGTGGAGGAGGCGGGGCGGCGCTGGAGGCGACGGGCGGGAGCGGTTGGCGAGGATGTGCGCGTAGTTCGGCAGCAGCTGCCCGCCCCGCCTCAGCCCCGCTCCCGGCGGGGCGGGCGGGCGGGGCGGACCTTGGGGCGTGCGGGGCGAGGGCGGCGGGGAAGCGGTCGACGAGGGTGTCGAGGAGGGGCAGCGCGTCGAGGCGCACGCGCTCGGCGATGTGCGTCATCCCGCTGCACAGGTGCACCACGAGCAGCCCCGCGAAGGGGCCGACCTGCGCCTGCGCGCCCCGCCTCGGCCCCGCCCCGGCGAGCGAGCGCGGGGCGGGCGGGACGGGGCGGGGCGGGGCGGACCTCGTCGAGGAGGCCGGCGACGTGGGCGAAGGCGACGCGGAGGGCGTGCCGCACGCTCGCCTCGGGGTCCGCCACCCGCTCGCACAGCGCCTCCAGCACCGCCCCCACGTGCCCCGCCATCGCCCCCGGGTGCCGCTCCAGCAGGTCCTTCAGCCCGAACAGCGCATCTGCCCGCCCCGCCCTCGGCCCTCGCCCCCCCGCAGCCGGCGCTCTCCTCGGCCGGCGCACCGCGGCGGACGTTCGGGCTGTAGTGCTTCGACTGCGAGAGCAGATCCGCGAGATTGAGCTTGCGCTGGTTCACGAAGCTGCCCTTGTCCTCGGTCACGCTCTGGTTGAGGATCTGGAGTCCTGGCGCAGGCCGGCCCTCAGTCGCGCGTGCGCGGCCGCTGGCGCTGCTCGCGCCGGCGATCGCGCGTACTCTTGCTCTTGAAGTCTGTCGATGTCTGGTTCGCGGGCTTGGCTAGCTTGCGGCCGATCTTGATCTTGCTTTTCTGCGGGCGCTTCAGCGGAGCGCACAAGCTCGCAGATTCCGAGTACCTTGAAGTCGGCGCTCCCCTTCTTCGCCTTGGCGCTCAGGTCCGGCATCGCGAAGCGTTCCTCGCTCGCTCGACCTCCTGGATCACTGCTACCGCTTAGAGCGGCGCTACCGCGTGGGCGGCGCGCTGCAGCTGGCGCAGCAGCCTTGCAAATACTGTGAAAGACAGCCGGTCCGGGTACAGGCGATCTGGATCGGGGGTACAGTTCGGCTCGTTCCAAAGCCGGTTCTGTGCTTGAGCCCCTCTTCGTTCACAAAGATGTTCTGGGGTGAGCATCACCTCGCGCTCCTTTCGCTCGCGGCATCCTGCGCAAAGCCCGCTTGGCTGACGCGCTCGGGATCGCCCGCCTGGCGTACGTACGCAGGCCTGGAACTCAAGGCTGGGCAGACCGAGAAGGTCACACCCGCCCAGAATCTGCATCTGTCGAATGTACGTGTCGCGCCGCCCGCGATTCCCTCGCGCTTCCCGAACCCACCAGCACTTTCCACGTAACGCAGGCCGCGATCGCGGCTGGCGCGAAGGGCGACAACCAGAAGGTTGCCCTTCTCGTCACTGTCGGCGACCAGAAGCACACGATCTGCACACTCGTCAGCGGCAAGACCGACCAAGCAGCGGTGCGCTCGCGATTTTCGATCGGATGTTGCCGACGTTCGTTTCGAGCGCTTCTAATCGTCCGCATGCACAGCTTGACATCATTCTGACCGCCGATGTGGAGTGCTCTTTCACCGCCCAGGGCTCGGCCCCCGTCAGCCTCCTCGGCTACTACGTCCCGGAGGGCATGGCTATGGACGACGAGGACATGTCTGATGAGGAAGGGTTCGTCGTTGCGGCTTACGGTGGCCGCCGATCGCGACGCTCACGCATACTTGCAGCGAGTCGGACGATGAGGAGGGCGGCATCATGCGGCCTCCGATGGGCGGCAAGGGCCAGCGTACGTGCCATGCATTACTCTTTTTCATCGTTACACGTGATCGAATGAGCCTGCAGCGATCTCCAAAGCGATGCTCGCAAAGTTGATGGCCGGCAAGGGCGGCGACAGCGAGGGCGACTCTGGTTCGGCGCTCTCCTTTTCTTTCTTTCAATCCGACCTGAATCGAAAGCAGACGACGACGACGGCGACATGATGGACGACGGCAGCGAGGTGCTTAGCGCGGAATCGCCCGAGCGCGCGCCCCTCTTGACATGCGCGGGCAGGGCGACGACGAGGACGATGACGAGGACGATGAGGACGAGCCGGCGCCGCCGAAGGGCGCCAAGCCGGGCGACAAGCGGCCGCAGGAAGCCAAGAAGCCCCAGCAGCAGCAGCCGGAGAAGAAGCAGAAGGTCGAGCAGGGCCAGAAGCCGCAGACGCCCGGCAAGGATCAGGGTAAGGGCCAGCAGCAGCAGAAGCCGCAGACGCCCGCCGGCCAGAAGGGCCAGCAGCCGCCGCAGAAGCCGCAGACGCCCGCCGGCCAGCAGCAGCAGAAGCCGCAGACGCCCGGCAACAAGCAGCAGCAGCAGAAGCCGGGCACGCCCGCCAACGCGGGCCAGGCAGGCAAGCCGGCGTCGCCCGGCAGCGGACAGAAGCCCCAGGGCGGGTGCGTCCCCCCATCTTCTAGGGTTTCTAGCGGGCGCTAACGTTGCCCGGGGGCCCGTGCAGGAAGGGGGGCCAGTCCGGGAAGCCCCAGGGCGGGCAGGGGAAGCCCCAGGGCCAGCCCAAGAAGAAGTGAAGCGGCCCACGGGCGCCGGACCTAGACGCTAGCTCTAGCTCCAGTCCCACCGCTCCACTCCTCGCCCTAGCTCTAGCAACGAACCTACAGTGATGTGTTTAATTGAGTTCCGAGCCGTTCATTTCCGATGCCGGGGCGGGGCGCGGGGGGAGGGGGCCGCCTTGTGCCCCTCTGCATTCTCACTCACCCGGCTCTGCTGGGCTGGCACAGGCCTGTCAAGCACCCGTCGGGCCTCAGCTTCGAGGGTACTTCTCCTTGATTCGCCGCTCGCAAAGCCACGACGTTCTGACGCGTCGCTCGCCCGGCCGCCCGAAGACGTCAAGCCCGGGACCGGCAAGGTCCGCGCCGGCGGCCGCCCCGGCGGCGGCGGCGGGGGGCGCTGAGACGCGGGGGCGGGGAGCAGAAGCCGCAGCCGGGGAAGAAGGTGACGGTGCACTACACGGGGCGCCTCCCCAACGGGAAGATCTTCGACTCGTCCCTCGGCAAGTCGCCCTTCTCCTTCCGCCTCGGTGAGGCAACCCCCCGCCGCCGCCCCGCCCCGCCCCGTTCCGCCACGCCCGCGCGCCCCCGCCGACACGCGCCGGGCAGGGATCGGGGAGGTGATCAAGGGCTGGGACATCGGCGTCTCGTCGATGCAGGTCGGGGGCAAGCGGAAGCTGGTGATCCCCGCGAACCTGGCGTACGGCCCGCGGGGCGCGCCGCCCGACATCCCGCCCAACGCCACCCTCCACTTCGACGTCGAGCTCCTCGACGCCAAGTGAGGGCCCCCCGGCCCTCGCCCCCCGCCCCGCCCCGCAGAGTGTACTGCTCCATCCTCCATCCACCAGGCCGCTAGGAGCTCGCGTAGCCGGCGCCGGGGGGCAGGGCGCGGGCGCGGGGCGCGGGGCGGGGCCCGCCGTCGCCCCCGCGCGCGGCGTCGATGGCGCGCAGCTCCCGCACGAGCTCCGCCACCTCGCCCTGGGGCCCCCGTGAGGCCGGGCGCCTTCGATCCAGACCAGGGGCGGGGCCGCCGGGGGCGTACCTTGATGGTCGCCTCGTACTGGTGCGCGGCGCCCATGCCGCGCATCTCCTCCAGGAAGCGCTCCCGCTCCTCGATCTCCATCACCACTGCGCCCCCGCCGCGTTCGGGCGCGCACGGGCGCCCTCCGCGCCGCCCCCGCGCACCCTCGTCGAAGCGGTCCACGGGCTCCGGCGCCGACGAGACGCGCGGGTTGGCCGCCGCCGCCGCCGCCATCTCCTCCCGCGTCTGCCCGAACTCCTGCGCCCCCGCCCGTCACGCCGATGCTCCGAGGCTCGCGAGCCCTGGGCCGCACGTTCTTGAACTGTAGGCGGTCTTTCTCCTTCGCGGAGTTGTACTTGGCCGGCCGCGGGCGGTAAACCGGCGGCGGCTCCGCCTCCCGCCTGATCGTCGCCTCGCTCTTCTTCCGCTCCGGCCGCATCGAGTACACCGTCCGCGTCCCGAACGGGTTCTCGGGCTGTACCATCCTCGACGGCGGCAGCTGCTCGACGTCAGCTGCGCGTCCTGCTCGGCCCTACCCGAAGGCTGGCGTTCACCGGGTGGGAAGGTAGGCTCCCTGTGGCGGAGACTGCAGAGACCAGGCGCCGCATGTGCGCTTTTGGAACTCCTGCCTGCTTAGCTAACCCTGCGCAGCGAAACCCCCTGATTAGCAGATGCGCCGCGCACCCTCCCTCCGATTAGCAGATGCGCCGCGCACCCTCCAGCAAAGCGCTGGTCTCTTTGCTGAGACCAGTTGACGATGAAGGCGCGAATGGCGGCTTCTTTACCGAAGACGAAGGCGCGAAGCTCATCTTTGAGCGCTACAAGAGCGGGAAGCGCAGGCTACTGGCGTCTCCAGCTGTACGCGCCGGCGGTCGTCGCCCAGCTGGTAGGTCTTGGCTGGCAGCCTATCGCTACGTAGCCGCGTCGTAGCACGAACAAACAACGAAGTACTAGTTGTCAACACCGTTTGCGGTACTACGGTAAACTCTGCGGTACGCGCAGCCGTGAGTGTCGGGCTGGAGGGTTGCAATTGCAGGCAGAACTCGGAAGGAGTTTGGTGTCACTGGTGTGCTCGAGGGGGCTACTCAATTTGTCGGCGTGCTAGACGCGCCACGCGCGCTGAGAACCGTCGATATCGATATCGATATCTCAGATCTAGCCTAGTGGATAATCCCGCGCATGCACCCGGATGCCAACGGGATGCCAGGGAGACCGAGCTAGCGCTGCGGCCGCGGGCGCGCGCGCGCTGGCCGGCGCCGGGGCGGGCGTCGAAGTGAGCTCGAGGCCTAGCCCCTAGTAGGGGCCGGGGCCGTCCTCGTCGTCGGAGGCGAAGGGGGCGGCCCAGACGAGGTCGTCGTCGCTGTAGTCCGCGCGCGGGTCGCTCACCAGCCACCCCCGCGGGAAGCGCGCCTCGTGCGCCGCCTCCGAGCTCGAGGCCCCCGGCCCCGGGCGGCGCGCGCGCAGCAGGACGATCGTGGCGCCGGCTACGGCGAGCGCCGCCTCGCCCTCCGGCGCGAAGCTCTCCGTCTGCACCACCCGCTCCGCCTCCAGCCCCGCCCCCCACGACGCCTGCCCCCGCCGCCCCGCGCCTCGGGCCCGTTGACCATGAGCAGCGGCTAGGGCGAGCCGGGCGGTGGGAGCTGTGCACGCGCCTGGACGAAGGCACGGGAGGTGGGCTTGGAGCGGGGGACGTAGGAGACGAGGACGGTCCCGCCGGGGGCGAGGAGCCGCGCGCAGGTGGCCATCAGCTCGGGGAGAGCCCCACCGACGTCGGGGTAGATGATGTCCGCGCAGATGACGAGGTCGTACCCGCCGGGCGCGTGCTCCAGCACCCGCCGCGTGTCCTTCTCATCGCCCCACCTGCCGCCCGCGTCGGCCCCGAGCACCCTGCCGATGCGGGGCTTCGCTCGGACCACAGGCGTTCGCACGCGATGGGACCGCATCCCGGCGCTGCCGGTGGATTCAGAGGCAATCTCGAAAGAGGAGGGCATCTCCAAAGAGGAGGGCATGGACGCCTTGAGAGTGGAGCTCGGCATTCCGCCGCATGAGCGGTAGGCAGTGCTCGAGGCCGTCGGTCAGGACGGCGCGGGCCCCCTGCAGGGCGCAGAATACACCCGGCAGGCCAGAGCCCGCGCCAAGCTCTACTGCCGTCCTAATCTTCCCAGCTGTACATGTGGCGCCGAAGCAGTCGCGCGCGCGAAGCCAGTGGAGGTAGCGTAGGCACAGCCGCGCGCCCTGAGGGGACGTCACTGCGCGCTGAGCGCGCAGACGGCGGGCCGGAGCCAGTGCGGGGTGCCCTTACCGGCCAGATCATGTGCCCTACCGAAGAACTCAGTCAGGGGCGGCGACAACCGGCGCCGCCGCGAGATGCGCTCGATTCGCACCTGTCAGATCGATGTTCTCAGAAAGGATCGTCTGCGCCCCCTGGTCGGCGCTCGCACGCTACAAGACTGCGAGGACGCACCTCCCTCATGACGCTGCGCGCGTACACGCTCAGCATTTGGTCCTCGGCCGGCCCGAAGCGGCATTCGACCAGCTCGAGCTCGGCGTCCGCCGCATCCTCCATCGATTTCTGTCGGCTGTAACGAGGAGCTGCACTCTACCGGATGCGCATGGGAGCTACTGAGCTCGAGAAGCAAAAAGCGACTTGCTGGGGGGAGGAACCGCAACTCTGCCGGCTGTATGTGGATGCGGCGTCTGACGTTCCTCCGCAGGCTGTGGGCTGCAAGTTGTAACAAGGAGCTGGGGATGCAAGTTGTAACAAGGAGCTGCGCAGGCTCTTCTCTCCACAAACCGGATGTGCACTGAGAGAAGGCGCACTCCGAGCGACTGAGCTCGAGAAGCAAAAAGCGCCTTGCTGGGGGAGGAACCGCACCCGGGTACAGGCATCGATTTTACCGACCTTCGGCCGGCCTCAGCGATGTCGGACGGCCTTCCCGATGAGCTGTTCGAGCTCCGCAACTTCTTCTACCTCGGTGCGCCCTAGTCTGCCTGTGCACACCCAAACCCCCTCCGCGCACATGGAGCCATAGCTACGCCTTGCGAACGCATTTCCGGTTCGTCATGCTGCCTCTGAGCACGGGCCGCGACACCGCAGGCGCGTTTCAGAAGGCGCTGCAGGAGGCCGCGACAGTCACAGCCACGACCGAGGCATTGAAGATCGAGAAAGAAGTCTTTGTGTACCGGTCTCACATCGGCCTTGGAAACCACAAGACCGTGCTGGCTGAGGTCAAGGACAGCGCGCCGACCGCTCTGCAGAGCGTGAAGCTGCTGGCGACGTACCTGGCGAGCGAGGACAACAAGGAAATAGCGCTCATGACCGTGAAGGAGTGGCTCAGCGACCCCATCTCTCAGAACAACCCGACCCTGCAGGTCGTCGCCGGCACCATCTTCACACACGAGCGGAACTACGAGGAAGCACTGCGTGCTCTGCACCAGGGCACCACCCTCGAGATGTGCGCTGCGCGGGCTGGCGGTGGCGCGCGCCGCTGACGGCGGACGGCGCAGGCAGTACATGAGCATCCAGACGCTGATCCGCATCGACCGCATCGACGTGGCGGAGAAGCAGCTGCGGGCCATGCAGCAGGCGGAGGACGACGCGACCCTCACGCAGCTCGCCACCGCCTTCGTCGGCATGGCCCAGGCAGGCCGCCCCAACCGCCCGCCGGCCCGCTCGCCGGGCGCTGGCGGGGCGGGGGTCGCGGGCGTCGCTGAGGGGCGGGGGCGGGCAGGGCGGGAGCAAGGTGCAGGAGTCGTTCACGATCCTGCAGGACCTGTCGGAGCGGTACGCGTCGTCGGCGATGCTGCTCAACGGGATGGCGGTGTGCCAGATGACCCTCGGCAAGTTCGAGGAGGCCGAGAAGCTCCTGCTCGACGCCATCACCAAGGCCCGCCCCCGCCCAGCCCGGCCACGCGGGGCGACGCGGGGCGGGGCGCTGAGGCGGGGCGGGGCGGGGCGCAGGACGGGAACAGCGCGGAGGCGATGATGAACCTCGTCGCCGTCTTCCACCACAACCGGCGCTCCCAGGAGGCCATCGCCAAGTACGTCACCGCCCTCCGCGAGAAGCACCCCAACTCCGAGTGGTCCATGCAGTACACCGCCCTCGAGAAGGCTCGCCCCGCCCGCCCCGCCCGCCCCGCCCCCCGCTGACCGCCCGCGCGCGCGCGCGCAGGGCTTCGACCGCTTCGCCGAGAAGTACTCCTAGGCTCGCTTCCCCGCTGTACCAATACAAACGCGTCTGCATCCACGGCCCCTTGTTCTCTGCCCGGCTCGGGGCTGCTTTCGTTCGGCGCGAGAGGGCGACCGCGCGAGTGCAGGAGTCGGGTTCAGTGGCTTGGCACGGGTAGAGGAGTCGGCGTCAGATGCGTATACATGTGACGCGAAGCGCTCTCGTGGACGATGAAGATAGGTCACGCGCCGCCGGAGGGGTGGGGGCAGGGCGGCTAGGGGCCGGCGGGGGCGGGCGGGGGCGCCCCCGCGGGGCGGGGGGTGGGGTTCGGGGAGGGGGAGGGGGCGGGGGGGAGGCCGGCCCAGCGCTCGAGGAGCTCGCGGAGGTCCCTCTTGCGGAAGGGCTTCGTGAAGACCTGCGCGGGCCGCCCCGTGGGGGCCGGGGCGGGGCGGCGAGGAGGGGGCGGGCGGGCGGCGCACGTCGGCCATGCCGGCGGCGAGGCAGAGGGCGCGCGACTCGGCGCTCGCGTTGGCCGTGAGGCCCAGCACGGGCGGCCCGGGCGCCTCGCCCAGCATCTCCCGGATCGCCCGCGTCGCGTCCAGCCCGTTCAACACCGGCATCTGCGCCCCGGCCCTCGGCCGCCGCCGCCGGGGGCGGGGCGCGGGGCGGGCGGGCCTGCTGGTCCATGACGACGAGGTTGTAGGGGGGCCCGTGGCGGAGGGAGGCTGCGAAGCGGTCGACGGCGGCGCGGCCGTCGGCCTCGACGTCGACGTCGCAGCCGAGGGCCTGCAGCATCGTCTGCGCCACCCGCAGGTTAATCCGCTCGTCTGCCCGCCCCGCCCCGCCCCGCCGTCAGCTCCAGCTCGCCGAGGCGCCGGCAGAAGCGGGGCGGACCGTCCACGAGCAGCACACGGGGCCGGAACGCGCCCTCCGCACCGCCCCCAGCAGGCCCCCCGCTCGCCTTCCCCAGCTCGGCCGCCGCCGCCTCGGCGGGGCGTGCCGGGGCGGCTCGCGGGGCGAGGAGGCGGCCGGCGCCGGCGAGCTCGACGGGCCGGCGGCGAGGGGCGCGTGGAGGGCGGAAGAGAGGGAGGCGAGACCGAGCGGCACGCCCCGCGCCTCCCTGCCGCCCCCGTGAGGACCCCCGCGGCGCGGCGCGGAGGGCGGGCGAGGCGAGGCGGGGCCGCACGCAGAGCCCGAGGGGATGCTCGCCCGCCGCCCCGCCGGCCCCGCACGCCCTCCCTGCGTCCTTGTCGCGGGCCGGCGAGGCGGCGGGGCGGCGCCGGCGCACCCCTCGGAGGCGAGGACATCGAAGCCGCGCTCGGCCCGGAGGCGGCGAGCAGGGCGGAGCGCAGGAGGGAGGGCGGCGCGGCGGCCCCCAGGCGCGCCGGCGGCGAGCTGCGCGCCTGCGGGTTGTGCTCCTGCGCGGCGGCGGCGGCGCCGGCGGCGTGGGCGGCGGCGGCAGCGGCGGCGGCGTGGGCGATGGCAGCGGCGGCGGCGGTGGGGAGGGTGGAGCGGCGCTGGGCCTCCCCGGGGCCGACGAGGCGGCGGCCGGCGGCCTCGTCGACGCTGGTGCGGCGGGCGGGCGGGGGCAGGAGGGGGCCCAGGCCCGCCACCCCGAGGCCCGGCGAGGCCGGCGACGAGGGTCCCCCGCCGGTCGGCAGCCGCCCTGCGGCGGGCTCTCCGGCTCGCCCTGGAGGGCGGCAGCCCGGGGAGCTGTGCTGCGAGGCCGGCGGGCGGCGAGGGGAGGAGGGGAGGGAGGCGGGGCCGGCGCGGGGCTGGTCGGGGCGGCGGCCGGCGCCGCGCTCGAGGTCGCGGACGAAGGCGGCGAGGGTGGCGTAGGGCACGACGCAGCGCAGCGAGGCGCCCGCCCCCCCGAACTCGGTGGAGGGGACGAGGATGCGGGCGGGGCGGCCCGTCCCGGGGGCCGCCGTCTCGAGGACCACCTGGAAGGAGGGCCGCGGGCTCGCCGCCGCCTCCGAGCCCTCCTCGCCGGGCCCCGCCTCGCCCCCGCGCCAGCGCACCTCGCCCGGCCCCGGCCCCTCCGCCTGCGAGCTCTGATGCGACATCACCCCCTCCGACCCGTGCCGCACGAAGCTCCCGCGGGTGGCGACGGGGACCCAGCGCTTCACGAACGGCTCCTCCGGCGCCGCCCCGCGCTCCTCCCCGCCGGCCCGCCCCGCCGCTTCCTCGAGCTCGGCCGGAGGGCCGCCGGCCTGGGCGGGGCCGGGGGGCTGGCCCGGCTCGTGGCGGCGGAGGGGCACGCGGAAGAAGAAGGTGGAGCCGCCGCGCTCGGGGTCCGACGTCAGCCCCACCGCCCCCTGCATCGCCTCCGCGATCTCCCTGCAGATGCTCAGCCCTGCGCGCGGGGGCCGTGAGCGGCGGGGGCGGCGGGGGGCGCCGCGAGCGGGGGGGCGGGCGGGGGGGCGGGCGTGCCGAGGCCGGTGCCCTTGGACTTGTTGGTGTAGACGTCGCCGAGCTGGGAGAACCGCTGGAAGAGGCGGGGAAAGTCCTCCCGCGCGATCCCCGGCCCGCAGTCCGCCACCCGCACGCACACCAGCTCCTCGCCCTCCCGCGGCGCCCGGGGCGCGCCGCCCCCCGCGCACCACTCCCCCTCCTCGCCCCGCGCCCCCGCCGCCTCCACGCCGACCCGCACCACCACCTCGCCCTCGCTCGAGAACTGCGCCCCGTGAGCCAACCCGCTTCCCCCCAATCGAAACCAAACACTCAATTTTACAGCGTTGAATAGATAGTTGAGCACGACCTGTCTCAGCTTCTGGGCGTCACTACGGAACCACTGGTCCGCCCCGGCCTCGACCACCAGCGACATCGGGATGTTCTTCGCCTGCCCCCCCGCTCCGCCAGCTCAGAAGGGAAAAGAGGAGAGGGGGGCGGGGCGGGGGGCGGGGGCCAAGGGGGGCGGGCCTTGGCGGTGGACCAGGCGGCGGAGATGGCATCCTTGAGGCACTCGCGCATACGGAAGGGCGCGCTGCGGACCCGCACGTGCCCGCTCTGCAGCTTCGTGTACTCCAGCAGCTCGTTCACTGCCCCCGGCCCCCGCCCGCCCTCGGCCCTCCCTCCCCCCGCCCAGCCCGCCTCGTGCCCCGCCCCGCGCGCGTACCGATCTCGAGCATGCCGCCGGCGGCGCTGCCGAGCATCGTCAGGAGCTCCGCCTGGCTCCCGCTCAGCTCCGTTTCCTGCAACGGCCCTCCCCTCACACCGGCGGCGCGGGGCGGGGCGCGGCGGCGCGCCATGAGGAGCTCCCTGCGGGCGCCCCTCAGCGAGCGTCGCGGCCGGCGGGGGCGCGTCTGCGGGCGAGGGCACCAGGTGCCGAGGATGCCGGACAAGGGGCTGCGCAGCTCGTGCGAGATCTGCGCGGCGGTCTCGGGGGGGGGCCGGGCGGGCGGGGGCGGGGCGGGAGGGGCGGGCGTTGGAGAGGAAGGAGAGCCTGCCGGGGGGCGCGCTCGGGGGTCACACTCGCGCGGAAGAGCTGGAACACCAAATTTGATCGCGCACTTGACGGCCTCGGCCTCGCGTCTCTTGCTCTGCGCCTCCTGCAGGCCCGCCGCCGCCTCCTTCTCCCGCCCCCGCAGCTGCGCCCCCGGGCCCGCCGCGTCACCCCCCGCGCCCACCGGCACGGAAGCCGGGCGGCGCACGACGGCGACGACGGAGGCAAGCTGGAGCGGGGCGAAGAGGCCGGGGGGGCCCGCCGCGAGGCAGGAGCCGCACGCGACGACGAGGAGGGTGGCGGCGCAGGCCCCCGGCGCGAGCTGCACCGAGGCGTACGTGGCGCAGCAGGCGAGGGTGAACGCCAGCTGGTGATGCCCGGCCCCCGGGCCCGCGGCGCTTCCCACCAGCGACGCCGCCACGCTAGCCGCCGCCGCGACCCACGCGGCGGCCGCCGCCCGCGCCCGCCCCGGCGCGGCGAGGCTCACGGCCGCCGGGAGGGCGAGGCCGGCGATGGTGAGCGCCTTCGTTGCGCCGGAGAGATCGTCGCTCGACAGCGTGCTCGCGCAGCTCGCCGCCAGGAGGAGCACCGCGAAGAGGCCTAGGTCCGCCGCCTCCACCTTGGCCCCGCCTGCTCTCCCGCCGTGCGAGCCTGTGCGGGAGTTCTTCCGGCGGCTGACAGTCGCCTCATCGCCCGAGCACAGGCTCCCCGTCGAGGCCGCCGACGAGCGACGGCGCTCCCGCATGGTGACGGCGGCGCGGGCGGACCCGATATCCGAGAGGCGAACGTACGGAAGTGTACGTCCACGCCCTCCGCGCCCTCAAACCCCGACAATGCCGAAGACGCAGTGAGTCTCGTGACCAGTTGGCCGCCGGGCGGCCAACTGGTGCTTGCCGGCTGCAGCTGCAGGCCAGCGCTTCAGCGCGCTGCGTGTTCCGAGCAAGCTGTATTTTTCCACACAAGGAACAAGTTTATGCTGTACGTACGCGTCCGCGCGGAACCGACCTCCCTCGTAATTCGGTATTGAGTCACACCGCCAGTGCAACGCTTCCCAGCGCTCGGTCGTTGGACCGTAGTCGGATGGCTTTGCGTTCAGGCCTGCAGGCCCGTACGCGCTGGCGAATGCCGAGTCCCCTAAGGCTGGCCCAGCGGTCAGCGTGGGGTTAGTTCGAAGGGGTAGACAAAAACTCGTCATGCCTACCGCCTTCTGCGGCCCCGCGGTCGCTCTTCGCCACGCAGCTGCGTGCACGCTACCCTGGTCCTCGGATGTAGCCAGCCGGCACGAGGAGCGCAGCGCCCATGTCGCCGCCACCGTCCACCAGCTCCGGCGCGCGTTTCTCGGGAGCTACACGACAGCGTTCCACGGCGCATGTGTTCCTCGACTGACTGTTCCGTTCGGCCACGCCCGGCTGCATCCGCCAAGCCGACCGTGGTCTGTCGCCCTCCACGAAGATGCCACAGCGAGCTCGAGCGCCAGCGATGCCTCCAAACCGGCACTCGTTTTCAATCCCGATGCCGCCGGCGAGACGAGCTTCGACAACTTCTCTTCGGTTCGCCAGCTGGAGCCACTACAGTTATGCCGCCGGCTCGCTCATCGCCGCCGCTGCGCAGGTGGACGAGTCAGATCCTGAAGCCTTCAATCTGCGTGACCAGAACGCGTTGCCAATCGTCGAGAGCGCCTTCCTGGCGAGCCTCTCGTGGCTGGCGTTCGTCACTGCGCCGCTGCTGGGCGCGCCGCCGCTCAAGTTCATCATGAATTCGGCCGCCGGGCTTCCCATCGCCATCGCCATGCTCCGCTGGAACGCTGCGCAAGGTGCCGGAGGGGCCGTCCACCGCATACGCGCGCGCGCGTGCCGCACCGGCTAATCTGTTCTTGCAGGGTTCAAGACCTTCGCAGTGGCTTCCTTCCTGGTGGCTACCGCTAGCCAGCAGAGCGTCCTTGGTGTCTTCAATTTCTTTTTCGGCGCCGGAATCCTCGCGGGTAGGTTCCCGACCCGCGACAACTCCACTAGGACTCCCCCTCTCGGCCCCTCCTCACAGGCCACGGGGGCGCAGGCTTCTTCGGAACGGCGTGGAAGTACCGCATGCCGTGGGTGCTCTCGATCCCGCTGGGGACGGTGGTGAAGACGGTGGGCCTGCTGGGCCAGATCAAGGTCTTCAGCGTGGTGCTGGGGAGCGACATCTTCAGCCGGATCGTCGCCGCCTTCACGAAGCTTCTCAACAACGTCGTCTCCCCCAAGCTCTTCAAGGGCGCCTTCCAGTTCACCGTCACGCAGGCCCGCCGCCCCGCCCCGCCCCACCCCGCCCCGCCCCGCCCCGCCGAGCCCTGAGGCGGCCGTTGCAGGTCACGCTCGCCGTCCTCGCCGTCTTCGTGGCGAACGCGCTCGCCCAGGCGCGCCGCCCCGCACACCCGCACTGCCGGCCCCGCTGAGGCCCCGCGCCGCAGGTCGTCTGCCTGCACATCGCCGGCCAGTACGTCATCGACCGCCTCCCGCGCAACGTCCGCCCCGCCCCCGCCCCCGCCCCGTCCCCGCCACTGCGCCCACGCCGGCGCCGCGCAGGTCGTGAGCGTGCCCCCGTGGCTGCTCGCCAAGGGCTCGAAGGACGGCATGGTCGAGTCGCGCGGGGCCACCGCCTGAGCCCGCGCCCCGTGGCCCCGTCGCTTCGCCCCAATTTTGTACTTTCATTCCGTGTTTCACTAGGATATTTCACGCCTAATCTGGCGAGGCCCTGCACGCGATCCTCCTGTACGCGATCTTGCTGCACGTGCGCTGGGACCGTCGAGCTAGCGAGCCAGCGCTAGCTGCGGGATCGGAGAGAGAGGGAGAGCAAGCAATAGACCGTTGGACACTCGAGCTATAGCTGCAGCTATATCTGCGCTGCTGCTCGGCCGCGGGGGGTAGACGTAGCGATGCTGCGGTTGGCTAGGCTCCAGGTGGCGTGCGCGCTGAGCTCCGGTGAGTCCTGTCTCGCCAGGTGCATGCCGCGCCGTTCGTGACGCGACTGGGCGGCCGCAGGCGGGGCGCGGGCCCGGAAGCGGCGGAGGGCCTCGTCCCCGGCGGCGCCCGCGTCGCTGTCTGACTCGAATGAGTCGTGCGCCTGCACACGCTCGCGTGCTGCCTCCGCGCTCACCGCCTCGCAGGGAAGACGAAGAGCAGGGCGAACTCCAGCTCGGGCTTGGTGCAGCTGAGAGCGGCGAGGACTCTGTCTCCGCGCAAGGGAGCGAGGAAGCTCAAGACGATGCGCATATCAGCGCCGCAGTCGCGCGCGTCGGCGAGAAGCACAAGCTTGTTCGCGCTCTGCGGCCGAGCGAGGTGCCCGATCGCGATCGTCGGGCGGTAAGCACGGCTGACAGGAGCGCAGACGTTCCTTTTCCATGGGCGCGTCTTGCTGCGCGTCCTGGAGGGACGGGTGCGGATCTACGGGCACGTCCTCGGCGCCGGGCGGGCGTACCACGCGCTCTACGCGCCACACGACTTCGCGGCGCTCGGCGTCGAGGCGCTGCCCCCGGCGGAGGCCGGCGCCGCCCCGCGCCCGCACGAGCGCGCCGCCGACGCCGCCGCGCCCGACGAGGAGGCCGAGAGCGACGAGGAGGGCGCCGCGGGCCCCTCGCCTCCGCGGCGGCCGCAGCGCGCGCCGCGGTGGAGGCCGAAGGCGCGGCCCGCCCGCGGCTCGCGAAGCTGCGCGTAATCTGAAGCGAGCGCGGCGCGCAGGGGCGCGGTGGCGGCGCTGGTGGTCCTGAAATGCGCGGCGGCGGACGCGGCGGCGTGGGCGCGCGGCGCGCACGTCGCCGGGGTCTCCAGGCGCGGCTCCGGGAGGCACATGCGCCTGCCCGGCATGGAGGAGGTCGGTTGCGCCCCTCGACGCTGCGGCGGCGCGTGGGCGAGAAGTGGTGGCCGGGGCCAGGTCTCGGAGGGGGCGGCGCGGGCGCTGCGGGTGCCGGAGGAGTGGGAGGCGGCGGCGGAGGCGTGCCTGGGGCCGCGGGCTGCCGACGCCGTCGTGGCGGTGTGCGGGGCGAAGGACAGCGGCAAGTCGACCCTCTGCCGCTACTTGCTCAACCGGGCCCTCAACGCGTCCGCCCCGCGCCCCTCGCGCCGCGTCCGAGCCGGGGCGGGCCGGGGCGCGACGGGGCGGGCCCGCGCAGGCACGGGGCGGCGGCGTACCTGGAGACGGACCTCGGGCAGAGCGAGTTCACGCCCCCGGGCCTCGTCTCCCTCACCCTCCTCGCCGCCCCGCTCTTCGGCGCGCCCCCGCCCCGCCCCGCGCCGCGCCGCGCCCCGCCGGGGCGAGCGAGCGCGCGCAGGGCCGCCGCACACGCACCTGCGGGAGCCGCTGCGGTGCGGGCGCCGCCGAGCGTGGCGGGGCGGCGGCTGAGAGGGCCGCAGGGCGGTGTTCGTGGGGGAGACGACGCCGCAGCGGGACCCCGCGCTGTACCTCCGCGCCGTCCGCTTCGCCGCCGCCACGCACGCCGCCCGCGTGCCCCTCGTCGTCAACACCCACGGCTGGGTCCAGGGTCCGCCCCCGCCCCGCCCCTCTCTCTTCCAGCGCTTCCTTTCCCGAGGGGCGGGCGCGCAGGCCTCGGGCGGGACCTGCTGCTCGAGGTGCTCCGCGCCGTCGCCCCCACCGCCGTCCTCCAGATCGGCCCCGCCGCGGGGGCCGCTTCCGCCCGCCGCGCCCTCGCGCCCCTCGAGCCGGCCGCCTTTGGCGCCCCGCCCGACGTGCGCGTCATCGCCCTCCGCAGCGCCGCCGGCCCCTCCAGGTGAGCCGCCGCGCGGGGGGCGCCCCCGCGCGGGCCCGACGCGGGCCAGGGGCGGGGCGCTGGGCGCGGCGGAGGCGCGGGCGCTGCAGGTGGCCTCGTACCTCGCGCGGTGCTCCCCGCTCGCGGCGGGGCCGGCGCGGCCGCCGGCGGCGTGCTCGCCGGCGGAGGGGCGGGAGCTGCTCGCGTGGGCGGGCGTGGAGCTCTGCCGCGTCGCCCCTACGAGGTCCCGCCGCCGCCCTCCGCCTCCACGCCCTCCACGCCCCGTCCGCCCCGCCCCCCGCCCGCCCGGCCCGCCCCCCGCACTCTCGCCCGCGCCCGAGCGCGGGGCCGCAGGTGCCGAGGAGCCAGGCGTACTACGCCTTCAACGCCGCCCTCGTGGCCCTCGTCGCCGACCCGCGGCCCATGCGCCCCGCGGGGCTCCCGGCGGCCCCGGGGGACGAGCCGCGCGCCGGGGTCGGCGCCCCGCTGCCCCACTTCCTCGCCGAGCCGCCCCTCGCCCACTGCGAGGGCCTCGGTGCGCCCCGCACCCCGCCCCGCCCGGCGGCATAGCGGCGAGGGGGCGGCAGGCATCGTGCGGGGGATCGACACGGCGCGGGGCGTGCTGCACATCCTCACGCCTGTGCCCCCGGCGCGCCTCGCCCGCGTCAACACCCTCGTGCGGGGGGCCCTCGCCCTGCCCCCGCCCCTCCTCGCCCAGGCACGCCCCCTGCCCCCGCGCCCGGGCCGCACCCCGGGCTCGCCTGAGCGTGGCGCCCGCGCAGGGCCCGTCGCGGCAGGACCAGTACGTCGTGAGCGAGCACCTGACCGCCAGCACCGCCGGCGCCGCCCCGCTTCGCCCCCGCCCCAACCTCGACCGCAAGCGCCTCTCCCGCCCCGCCCCCTGATCCTGAGTCTGCTCGTTTTTGCCGCCGGTCTCTATCTAAGCGTCTTTTGCAACACACCTCGCGCGTCGGCGCCGGTGGCGCGCGCGGGCGCGGCGCGCGGCTGGGTGTGGGTGTGGGCGAGGTTCGATTCGGCGCAGGAAAGCAAATGCAGGGGGGTGGAGCCGGGCGGGCTCTGGGGCTAGCAGGGAGAGGGGGCGCGGGCGGCGGGGGCGATGCGGACATAGGGGAAGGCGGGGAGGGCGTGCGCGATGGAGACGAGGGTGCCGTCGGCGCGGGCGAGCTCGAGGACGAGGAAGGCGTTGAGGTGGACGAGGTGGAGGGCCATGAGGAGGTGCCAGCAGGCGTGCAGCTGCGGGTTGACGGGCAGCGTGGCGTGGATGCGCTCGCAGCAGAGGCGGTCGCAGGCCCAGCACGCCACCCCCGCCAGCCCGGACCCGATCGCCCGGTGCAGCACCGCCCGCCCCGCTGCCCCGCCCCGCCCCTCGCCGGCCCGCGGCGCGCGCTCGGGTCTGGGGCCCCGCACCGGCGTCGTCCCAGGCGGGGAGGCGCGAGTGCACGCGGAGGACGATCAGCGCCGCCTGCCGCCCCGCTGAGCCCAGGCGGAGCACCGCGGCGGCTCTCCCCGCCGCGCCCGGCTGCGCACCATGCCCACGAAGTGGAGCTGGAAGGCGATGGGATGGCGGCCCGTCAGCCAGATCGCTGCCACCGTCCACGCGACTGCGCGAGCTCGCCGGGCGGCCGGGACGACGGCGGGCGCGGGGCAGGCCGCACCGGCGTAGACGGCGAGGCCGGCGGCGGCGCGGCGGCGCGCGGCGTGGGCCGCCGGGCGCTCGAGGAGGTACAGGTACAGCACCACGACCTGCTGGCGGTCGACGCGGCCGGGCGCGTGCGCAGGGGCGCACGGGGCGCGGCGGCAGCGGCGGGGCGCACGTAGAACATCGGCAGCTCGTCCAGCATCTGGTACCTGCGGGGGAGTTTAGCAGCGCGCGCGGGCGGACGGCCCGGCGCCCAGCGAGTGTAGGGAGACGCGGACCTGAACTGCAGCGTCATGTGGAAGAGGCCAGAGCCGACCCCAATAGTGACCATGAGGAGGTGCGCGAGCAGGAAACGCGGCTGCGGGGGCACCTTGACGTCAGCAGTCCCTCCCCCCGGTCTATGCGACGCGCGGGCCGCGGCGCCGCACCTCAAAGCCCTCGCGATAAGCGAGCGCAAAGCTGAGCAGCCCTATGATGCAGAACCCGAAGTTGCTCAAGGTATTCCTGCCGATGGGCTTAGGCGCCAACTAGATCTAGAGACGCGCAGGCGTAAGCACAGGAGCACACCAGAACTCGGCGATGAAGTACTTGGAAATGACGTAGTTCCTTTCGCACCTGAACGATGAGAGTGAAATTGAGATCATTTTCCAGTTTCATCGCGAACACCAGTCGATGTTCGCCGAGGTTGGGCCCCAGAAACTCGAAGCTTCGCGGAGAGAAGCGCCAATGTCTTCGCTAGCGCTACCCTCCAGCGAGCTCCCAGAGCGCCACTCGAACGCGTAGAGGAGGACAGCGAGGAACGACACGCAGGAAAAGTAGAATATTCGAGGCCTACGGCAAAAGCGTGCGGTGCAGCGCGTTAAACAAGACGAGCCGAGAAGAATACAAAGAAGTTTTGCACAAGCCGGCGCCGGCGCTCGGGCGAGGTCCCCGCGTTTCCGAGGCCGAGCTCGAGGGCGGGGGAGGGAGCTTTGCTCGTGGAGGCGAGCACGGAACGGCAGCGTCCTTGCTGGAGGAGGTGCTGCGGCTTCTTCGATGGGCTGCCGGGGGCGCTCCCGAGCCCGAGCCTGCGGGCGGGGAAATTCAGCGCGAGCGCCGGAGCTGGAACACTGGAGTCACCGATCAAGGATATCGATCTCCTGAGGCAACCGGCTACGGCGCTGCTGTGCGCCATTTCGGTGCCGAGCGCGCTCGTCGAGTCAGCTTGTGTCGCATACCCCTCTCGACCATGGTGGCCTTCGTTTCCGCCGCCCCGGCCCTCGTTCGCGTGCAACGCATTAGCTCCGTGAACGCAGCATGCTGCCCGGAGGTCGCACCGGCGCCGTCGAGCAGCAGCGCAGTCCCGACCCGCTTTAGCCTCACCTCCCCTTTCGTCGGTGCGACCAACCTTCGGTCTCGGGAGTTCGTAGGCGCGGCACCGCTGCCGCGTATGGCGAGCGATCCGCTCGCCCTCCGGTGCATGGCCAGCGAGGACCTGATTGAGTTCGAGGGGACCATCAAGGAGGTCTATCCCGGTGGCAACTTCCTCGTAGAGCTGGACGACACCGGCGATCTCGTGAACGCGCACCTCGCCGGCAAGCTGCGGCGCTTCCGCATCAAGATTCTTCTTGGCGACAAGGTCACCGTCGCGGTCTCGCCGTACGACCTCTCCAAGGGCCGGATAGTCTTCCGCCGGAAGTAAAGTTGTCGGCTACGCTCCGCGTCTCGCCGCAACTGCAGCGGTCGCTCCGGATGCCTAGCCATCAAATCCGCTCCGCGTCCATCAGCTAGCTTGCCCCGCAGCCCACTCCCTTCTCGTGCAGGCAGTAGATACTCCCCACTCCTCCAAGAGACAGCGAATACTACCGATTTCCGTATTCGCCGCGCGGTGCTCGTATCCGACCACGGGCTGGCTGGCCTTGCGTGCGTTTCCAGCCTATCGTGCACAGCGCGGCCAGCGTCGCTGCACTCCAGTCTTTCAAAAACACGACGTTTCCTTCCTTTTGTGCGGCCTACGAAAAGGAACGCCGCGGGCTCCAGAGCGCACCTTGACGGGCGCGGGTTATCTTAGCTATAGTATCTCGGGACGGGGACGAGCGGGATTCGGATCGAGGGGAGCAGCATGTGCATAAAGCATTCAAGCTTCAACATAATCTACGAAGAATGCGAAGCTCAAGGCTCTCGGCGCAGGGCGGGGGGCGGGGCGGCTGGGGCGGCCGGGGCCTTGGTGGGAGCGCCGCGGAGGGCGGCGAGGAGCGGGAGGCGCTCCTCGTCGGCCTCGCGCTCCTCATCGGAGCGGGCGTCCGCCTCGAGGGCGGAGGCGGCGCTCCCGGCAGGCGGCGTCAGGAGGACGAGGAGCGCGGCGAGGCCGCCAAGTGAGGCGCCAGCGGCGAGGCACGCCCGCTCCAGGTCCAGTGTGGCGGCGATGCTCCCCGTGGCGGGGCCGGCCGCCGAGAAGACCGCCCGCATCACCACGAAAGAGAGCGCGTTGATCGTCGCCCGGTCGCCCCGCTCTGCCGCCGGCGCGCCTCTCACGGGGCGGCGTGGGGGGTGGCGGGGCACACGGGAAGGGTGCGCACGGGTGCGGTGGTTTATGTGAGTCGCGAGGACCGGCTGCGCGATGCCCCGAGACGTCGAGAGGACCGCCCCGGAGGCCACTGCGCACCCCCGCGAGCGTCGGCCTTTCGAGGGGCCGGGGCGGGGCAGGGGGCGCCCGGACCGATGCCCCAGGCCGGGCCGATGTAGCCGATGGTGGCGAACGTGCCGCCGAAAAGGGCCGCCGCGAGGAAGAGGGTCCAGCGCACCCCCAGCGCCCGCCTCAGCTTCGGGGCCGCCACCGCGCCCTGCCCCGGGGGTCAGCGGGGCGGGAGCAGAGGGCCCAGGACTGCGGGGCGCACTGCCGAGACGCCAATGTTGAGGATGGCCCAGGCCCTGGCGCGGGGCGATCAGCGGCACACGCCGGCTGCTCGGGAAGGACGCGGGGGGGGGGGGGGGGGGGGGGGGGGGGGAGGGGGGGGAGGGGGGGGAGAGAGGGGGAGGGGGGAGGGGGGGGAGGGGGAAGGGGGGATGGGGCGGGGGGGGGGAGGGGGGGGGAAGGGGGGGATGGGGCGGGAGGCACACCAGCCGAAGAGGTGCAGGGGAGCCCGGCGCGGCGCCACTGGGCGCCGGCTTAGCGGGGCGGGCGCGGGGCCGACAGCCGGGAGCACGGGGCGGCGGACCAGGACCTGGTGGAGCTGCGGGCAGGGAGGGGCCGGGCGTCGGCGGGCGGGCGGGGGGGGCGCGGGGTCGGGGCAGCGGGGGCACCCAGAGCGCGGTGAAGGTGCCGGCGTTGATGAGGGAGGAGGAGAGGAACGGCATCAGCAGGTCCCGCCTGCGCTCGCACCTCGCCACTGCAGCGCCCGAGCCGCGGGGCGGCCGCAGGGGGGCGGGCGGGCACCGCGGGCTGAGCAGCAGCGCGGCGCGGCGCGCGGTCTCCCGCAAGGGGATGCGGGCGGGGCGGAGGAGGGGTCCCGAGGCCCGCTGCGCGCGGGTGGCGGCGCGGGGAAGGGGCGGAGGAGGGACGGGCGCACGGAGGCCTTGCGGGGGTCGACGAGGAGGAGGATGAGGAGGAGGTTGACGGCGAAGGGTGCACATGTGGCGATCATGCAGGGGCGCAGCCCGACGCGCGCCCCGATCTCGCCCCCGACGACCGCCGCCGCAGACTCGGCCAGCTGCGTGAGGGAGAGCGTGTGGGCCTGCCGGGGGCGTCAGCCCCCCCACGGGCGGGGGCCCGGCGGCGGGGCGCCAAATGCCTCCTTCCGCAGGGCGTCTTTGTCGACGTCGGTCCCCATCGCCTGTAGCGTCTCGTACAGGAAGGCCGCCTCTGTGCTCGCCCAGAGGCTGCGGAACTGAGAGCGTAGGCGGGACGGCTGCAGCGGCGAGGTGGGACGGCTGCAGGGGCGAGGCGGACCTGAAGCCAAGGCCGAGGACTGTTGTCCCGACCACGAGATGCACGAAGGAGGTGGCGAGCGCGTATGCCTGGGGAAACGGTGAGGGGCGCGCGCCCTGGGAGAACGGCTGGCCGTCCACGCACCGCGTAAGCCAAGAGCAGAGCGACGTTCGCCAGGAGCAGCGCGAGCTTCCTCCCGATTCGGTCAGACAGCAAGCCTGCCGGGAGCTGCGAGACAATGACGATGAGAGAGTTGATCTGTAGACGTAGTTCAGTTTGAATCAGCTCGTGAGCGCGCGCCCTTCAAGTTTCAATCGATGCACCGTCTTAACCAAGTAGACGCCCTCGAGGTCGAGCCCGACAACGTTGGTGAAGTAGATAACGAGGATCGACTGCCCGATGATGGCCATCCGGAGTGCTCTGTTGCAAAGTGAATGTGAGCGCGAACAAGCCCACGCGCACGGACCTGCAGGCGCGGAGGATACCGACGTTGCGAGCCAAGCGCGGGTCTCCGCCGTCGACGGAGTCCCACTGCTGCGGAGCGGCCTCCATGGCGCGCTGCCGCAAGAGTTTGGGGCGCAAGACACGCGCGAGAGGCGCGCGCGCAGAGGAGAAGCTGCGAGTGCGACTGAGCTGTACGAGCAGCTAGTCGAGCAGCTCGAGCAGCGTCGAGCAGCAGCAGTCGAGCAGCAACACTCGAGCAGTCGAGCAGACTCGAGCAGAGTCGAGCGAGCAGCTGCGAGCTCGGCGGGCGGGTACGGGGTAGTTTCGACGCAGTGGTTCTCTCGCTAACCCGTCCGCCGACGCAAGCGCCCTTCGAATTCGCTCAGCGCGCTTCTCCCCTTGCTCTCTGTCCCCAGCATGCAGCCGTGGCATCATGCGCACAGGCCCGAGCAGCGAAAAAGTGTCATCTCCGAGATGTGAGCGCGAGCGCAGCCTGTCGCCGATATCACCGCTGACAGGCGCGCAGCCTGTCGAAGCTGGTCGAGATGCGCCCGGAGTTCGAGAGAAGCACTCGCAGCCTGTCGAAGAGACTCAAGGACGCGGCAGAGGGGCTTGAGAGTGACTGCTACTTCGCTTCCAACACCGAGGTGCTATCAATCGTCTCCTCCGACCGCGACCCCGCGAACCCCGCGCGCCCAGGAAATGTACATGGCGGCGATCAACCGGGTTCTCGCGGATGCGGTGCGCGCCCTTGTTTGCAAACGGCGCGCCCTTAATGCCCCTATGCAGGAGAAGGAGGAGGGCGTGGGGCGATCAAAGCGCGCGAGGGTGCACGTGGAACCCGAGACGGGCGGAGCCTGGCCGGGAGAATCAGCCTCGCCCTTCGGCCAGCTGCCTTACGAGGTGCTTGCGCACATCCTGAAGCGCACATGCATCAGCCTGCGGAACGCGGCAGCTGCGCGCGCGGTCTGCCGCCGGTGGCGCGAGGCGGCCGAGGAAATTGTTTGGCATCGGCTGAACTTTTCTTTGTCTCCAAGAAGTGCCGGCACGCTCGCGGGCATTCTGCGCGGAGAGCATATCCAGCAAAGCACGCGGGGAGACCCTGCGGCTGGTGCCGCCCGGCCGTGGATCCGCATAGCCCCTGGCGCGTCGCTGCATCTCACCTGTCGGGCTTCTGACACGTCGGCGGCATCGGGGGGCGGCCCCTGGGACCATTTCCTGTCCCTCGTCTCGGCGTGCACGGCGGCGAGCGGCGGCCTCAGCGAAGTCAACGTCACGTTTCCCGGTAGTGCGCAGAGGGACAGCGGCGTCCTGGGCCTGCTGCGCCGCCTCGTCCCGCCGGGCGCCGCCGCCTGCCCCGCGCTCCGCAGCCTTGCGCTCTCCCACAGCCGCCCCGCCGACTTCGGGGAGCTCATCCGCCCCTTCCCCAACCTCGAGAGGCTCTCCCTCCCCGGCTGCTGGAGCCCTCGCGAATCTGATGCCGCCGCGCTGGCAAGCAGCACTCCGCGCCTCAAGAAGGTTCGCAGTCATGCCCGCGTGCGCGTCCCATCATGAGCGCGCGACCGGGGGGGCCTGACCATGGGATGCGGCGCGCCGCCGCGCAGCTCGATATCACGTTCCCTAAAAATGCCGACGCCGCAGGCCTCGCATTCGTCCGCGCGCTAGATCTCAAGCGGGTCCGCCCTCGCACGCGCGCGCAATCGGTTTTCGAATTCGATCTTCGCAGCAGCTCAGAATCCGTGCCTGGCCCACGCACGCCGACGGTGCGTGCCTGGGCGCGCTACCTTCCATAGAGTTCCTGGATTTTGGCGCCTATGGCGGAAAGAAAGACCCTGCTTTCCGCAACAGTCTTTGCGAGCTGATCGAGGGCATCGCCTCCGGCCCCGCGGCCTTCTCCCTCGAGGAGTGCGTGAAGGGGGTTCCTTGTGGGCCTCGTCGTGCGGCTGACTTGGGGCCCCTCGCGCCGGCTCCGCGGCCTCGGAGGGGATCTCTCGAGCTCCGCGGCGCGCGCCCTCCCGCGCCTCACCGCCCTCCAGCACCTCCGCTCCGTTGCGAAACAAGCTTTCCCGCTTCCGCCGCTGCCATTCCCCCTCCGCCCCCGTCCTCCCCCGGCCCCCGCCTCTCGAGAGTCGGGACGACGGCAGCGTAACCGCCCTGCCGCGCAGGTCCCCTCGACTGTTTGCGAGGAGGATCTGGCGGCGCTGGGCTCCTGCCCCGCCCTCCGGAGCCTGGGCCCGCTGCGTCTTGCCGACGAGCTCGCCGGAGGAGCACGCAGGAGCAGCTCCGAGTGCAGAGAACAGCTCGCCGGCCTCGCGAGCGCCCTCGAGCGCTGCCCGTCTCTCGTCGACCTCCAGCTGTGGTTCCAGCCCTACATGTACAAGTCCATCAACCCCGCATTCCCCACGGGCACGCAACTTTTATCCCCCGCCGCCCCCCCCCCCCCCCCCCCCCCCCCGCCCCCTCCTCCTCCTCCCCCCCCCCTCCCCCCCCTCCCCGCGCACACCCTGCTCACCTGAAGACCCGCGCGTTTCTCTCGCCGCCAGACTCGCCGCTTCCAGCGGACTCGCTCGCAGCGCTGGCCCACGCGGGCCGCCGGCGCATCTCTGTCCGGATGGGGCTGGGTGGCGAGCCGAGCAACATCGCGGGGGTCGGGGCGGCGCTGGTGGCGGCCGCGCCCCGCCGCATCGTCCTCGAGGGAATCGTCGACCAGGCTGTGCTGACGAAGCTCACGAAGGAGGGCCGCCGGGGCCTCTGGGCAGACCGCCTCGCCGCCTTCCACGGCTCCTCCGACAACATCGAGGTCCTCACGCCCCTGGCCCCCGCGCATGCGCGGCGGCAGGCTCCTGCGCTGATCATGAGAGCCCCCGCAGGTCAATGTCGTCGTCGGTCCGGGAAGAGGAACGGGGGGATGCCCTCAGCTGCGGATGCGGGATGTGCAGGAAGAGGCGAAGTGCGCCCTCCCCTCGGCTCGCTTCAATTTCAAGTTCACGAGGCTGTCGGATTGGCGCTGATCATGAGCGGGCCTAATGGGGCGCCCCGTCTGCAGCTGTCCCAGTGCATTGTACATGTATACGTACAGTGTGCCCCAGTTCAGAGAGGAGACCATGATGCGCGGGGCACAACCCTAGATATCGATGACGATCCAGGATTGTAGATCTAACACCAAATACCGATAACAATCCAGGCCATAATGGCATGGCCGGGGCTCTCGAGCTCAGAATCTAGATCTGACCTCGGACCCTCTCTTTCATCCAGCGACTGCCGGACTGCTGCATCGATATCACAAGAGCCTCGGAGTCCTCAATTTAGATCCGGAGCCGCTGGGCCCGGGCTAGTACTTGACGTCGGCGGAGAGGGAGAGGCTCTCGTCCATCTGCACGACCGCCGCGAGCGTGCCCCCCGCCTGCACCCCCTCGTAGTACTGCCCACACGGCCCCCGTCGTCAGCGTCACATCTCAATCTCCCCCCGGGGGCGGGGCGGAGCCCGGGAGGGGGCGGGGGCGGGGCGGGGCCGGGGGGCGCACGGGGAGGAAGACGAGGATCTGGCGGTAGGCGAGGCCGTGGGGCCCCGTCGCGTATGACTCCTGCTCGTCCGCGTGTACCTGCCGCCCGCGCCCCCCGCGGGGCCCGTCAGGGCGCCCAGGGACGGGCCCCCGCCGGGCGGGGCGCGCGCCTCGATCCACATGTGGATGGCGTGCACGGTCCCGGGGCGCTCGATGCTGCCGCCCGGCGTCAGGGGGGCGGGGGGGGCCGGGCGGGCGGGGGGGCGGCGGGGCGCGCGGGAAGGCGAGGGAGGAGCGGAAGGGCTCGATGGGGGCGCGGAAGTCGAAGCGGGCGGCCGGCTGCGGGGCGGCGAGGTGCTCGTACTCCCCCGCCCCCAGGATGTCCAGCTCCTGCGCCACCCCGCACTGCCCCCCGGCCCCCTCAACCCCGGCCCGGGGGCGCCGCCCGGGCCCGGACCCGGGGCACCTGGGCGACCTCGTCCATCGCCGTCACGTCGAGGCCCGACGTCGCCCCTCGCTCGATCCGCTGGAACCTGCCCGCCCGGCCTGAGGGCCGCGAGAGGAGACGCAGGGCCCCGGGGCGGGGCGGGCCTGGCGACGAGGGCGGGGGAGGAGAGGGGGGCGGCCCAGAGGGTGGCCCCGCAGGGGACGAGGCGGAGGGCGTCGCGGGCGGCCGCCTGCGCGTCGAACGCCCGCGCGATCATCTCCCCCAGGTCCATCTCCTCCCCCCCGTCCTCCTCGCTCCCCGAGCTCTCCCCCGCCGCCGCCTCGCGCCGCCGCCGCTTGCCGGGCTCGCCGCCGCGGCCGCGGGCGGGGCGGGGCCCGGGGCGGGCGTTGGTCCAGGCGCCGGCCGAGGCGGCCTCGAGGGCGCCGTAGAGGGCGCTCCAGCAGAGGAGCACGTCCTCCCAGCCGCTCAGGCCCGCCCCGCCGGCTGCAGCGCCGGCAGCGCGTCGCGCACCAGCACGGCCAGCGGCGGGGCGCTCGCCGGCAGCCGCTCCACCGCCGCCCCGGCCTCGTGCGGCAGCACCGCCACGCGGCCCCCGTTCGCCGCCGCCAGCGCCGCCGCCACCGCCGCCCGCTGCGGCTGCGGCTCGCACGTGAACACGTGCGGCACCGCCGGGCCCGCCGGGCCCGCCGCCACGGCCGCGGCGGCGGCGGCGGCGGCGAGGAGGGCGGGGACGCCAAAGCTGCCGCCAAGGTCGAGCACGGTGCCGGGGCGCCCCGCCGCCGCCCCGCTCGCCGCCAGGGCCCGCGCGAGGGCGCGCGCGAGGGCGCCGAGGCGGGAGCCGTCGCTGAGGCGGTGGAAGAAGTGGGGCGAGAGGGGCAGGAGCCCCGGGGGCGGGGCCGGGGGCGCCGGGGCCTCCCCCTCGAGGGCGAAGCTGATCCTGCGGGGCGTGAGGGGGCGCCGGGGGGAAGGGGTGCCGGCCGGTGTCGCACTCGGTGTCGGAGGCGCGGGCGAGGAGGCGGAGGCGCTGCCCCGGGGAGACGGGGAGGGGGCGGGGCAGCGGGTGGAAGCCCTGGCACCAGTGCGCGCGGGCGGCGGCGCCGGGGAGGGTGGGGTCGAGGGAGAGGCGGGGGGCGCCCCCGGGGCCCATCGCGAGCTCGATCCAGAACATGACGCCGTCCACCTGGCCCGCCCGCTCCACCCTGCACCCGCCCCGCACTCACCGCCCCTGCGCCGGCGGGGGCGGGGCGGGGCGGGGCGGGGCGGGGGCGCACGTGAGGGCGGCCTCGGCGGGGGCGGGGAGGGCGTCGGAGGCGAAGTCGAAGCGGAGGAGGGCGCAGGGCGCCGAGAGGGCCGCGTGCGGCAGCAGCGCCCCCCGCAGGTACTGCTTCCGCGGCGCCGTCGTCAGCGCGTTCAGCGCGCCCAGCTCCAGCCCTGCCCGCCCCCCGTCAGCCGCCGGGGACCGGGGGCGCGGGGGCGCGGGGGCGCGGGGAAGGGCGGAGGCGTGCCGGCGGCGCGGGAGGCGGGGTCGGCGTCGACGCGGCGGCGGAGGTCGGGGCACTCGACGAGGGCGGCGTGCACGAGGGCCCCCGCCGGGATGTACGCCGCCCCCGGCGCCAGCAGCCGCGCCCGCGCGTCCCGGTACACCGGCCAGAGGCCCTCCCCCAGCAGCCCGGAGTCCACGATCTCAGCGACCAGCACCTGCGCCCGCTCCTCCAGGTCCTTCCCGGGGCCTGCGCCCCGCCTCGGCCCCGCGCCGCGAGGCGGGCCGGGAGCGGGCGGGGCCGACCGACTTCGAGCTCCTCGCTGTGCTTGTTGACGATGCGCACGCGGTCCGCGAGCCCGTTGCCGGCCACGATCTCCGTCGCCTTCTCCGCCAGCGACTGCGTCACCTCGCACCCCAGCACGCGCCCGGCGCCGGCTCGGGCAGCCATCATCGACAGGATCCCGCACCCAGCGCCTGCACGCTCGCGGATGGTCGGGCTGGGGAGCGGCCGGGGGCGCGGGCCGCTGGGGATCGCACCGATATCGAGCACCGTCGCCCCCGGCATCCTTGCGAGCGCTGGCACGGGCTGAGCGCGGCGCGGCGCTCGGAAGCGCTAGCGCTACACGCACCCTCGCGCAGCGCTGTATCGTAGGCCGCGTTGCGCTCCGCGTCGTTGAGCATGCTGCAGGCAGGGGCTAGGTCAGCGGGGTGCCGCCGATCGCGCGAAGAACTCAATCAGCTAACGAGCCTGATCTGCCACTCCAGTCCTCCCGTCGTGGATTCGTTGAAGACTTCGTAACAGGCCGCCATAGGCGTGTCCTCGGTCTCCATCTCCTGCACGCACGCGCGGTTAAAGCAGTCGCATCGCGACGCTCGCATGTCTCGCACCACGCTATGAAGCTGACCGCGCTTCCGCTTAGCTACCCCGGCATCTTTTTTTCACGAGCTGATGGCGTTCTCGTTGGCGATCCCCGCAGCGCCGGCGCAGCGGATAGTGCTCGAAAGCGCACCCAGCTGCTTTCTGTGCCGATCCAACTCGGCGCCGGCCCGCCCGCATGTCACGCGCTCCGGCTTCCTTGGGCAGGCGGACGCGCGCCGGACCCGCTTCAGTGCGGCTCCCATCGCGTTGAGGGTGCAGCCAGCGCCGGCGTGGTGGGGCTTCTCCCCGGCCCGCTGCGAGCAGTCGACGGCGGAGGAGCGCCGCCGCGCGCGGGGCCGCATGAGCCAGGACGAGGAGGGCATCGGCGGGTTCTTCATTCCTGGCGTGAACGGAGTGCGGCTGCGCGTCGGCGTTGGCGTCCTCAGCCTCGCGCTGCTGGCCTTCAACCGCGCCGTCCTTACGTCGGCGGCGAGTGCGACCCCGAGCCAGTTCCGCTCCGAGATGATCGGCGTGCTTGCATCGACGCTGCTCATCGCCGTCGGCGTCTTCATGCGACGCACGCAAGTCGAGCGCCCGTCCACCTCGGTCGGCCTCGAGGGCGCGGAAGTCTTCGAGTTCGCGGAGGAGCTTCCGGAGCGCTTGAAGGAGGAGCTCGCCTGGACTTCGTACGTGCTCTGCACGCAGACGGCCGCCCGCTCGGTCCTCGTCTGCCGCCTCTCGGAGGGCGGCGCCTGCACCGTTCTCCACCGCCGCGGCCTCGCCGCGCGCGACGCCCCTGCCCCCTCGCGGCTCTCCGGGGCGGCACTGCCGTCGGGCTCGAACCCGGCGTACCTTCGGCCGGCGGAGGACGCCGGGGCGGCGCGGGCTGTGGCGGCGGACCTGCCGTTCCTGGCACCCAACACGCAGGACACGCTGGTCGTCCCCGTCGGCGCGGGCCGGGGCGTCCTCATCGTCGCGTCGGACCGGCAGCGCGCCTTCAGCGACAAGACCGTCGCCTGGATCGGCTCCCTCGCCGCCAAGCTCGCCGATAACATATGACCTCCGGCCTCCCCCGCCGTCTCCTCCCCCCCTGCCCCCATTGATGATCAGCCCCCGCGCTAGCAGCCGCGTGTGGCGATTGCAAATGCCATGATCTGGTTTTGAAACCTACTAGTGCACACGAAACCCTAACTACGGAGAAAAGCCTGCATACGGTTCTAGTACTGTGCCGAGGAGGCGATGGTGTTCGCGAGTCGCTCCTCCTGCCGGACCTGCGTGGGAGGGTCAGGGGCGGCCGGCGAGGGGCGGGGAGACGGGGCGCGGGCCTTCTCGAGCTCGACGGCGCCGTAGGTCTCGACGAACTCGTCCATGAGCATGTAGCCGCCACCCACGCGCGCCACCAGCTTGTCGTTCAGGATCTGCGCGCGGCTCGGGCGCGCGCCGGGCACGGAGGGGCGGGGCGGGCCGGACCTTGCAGATGACGCGGCGGGTGCCGAAGAGGTACTGCGGCAGGGGGCGTGAGGGGCGGGCGGGGGGCGGGGTGCGGGGCGGGGCGGGCGGACGATGCCGGGCCCCTGGCGGACGAGCTTGACGGGGATCTGGCGCCCGAACTCGTTCATGAAGAGCGCCATCATCTCGTCGATCTTGTCGTCCATCACCGGCACGTACGGCAGCACGTTCGGGCCCGACTGGCCCCCCGCCATCCCGAACCCCGGCTGCGCCAGCGGCACCGTCGCCGGCGACGCCGAGCCGCCGCTCCGGTAGGTCGGCACGTTCACCGGCGAGACGAGCGGCGCCGAGGGCGGCGTGCCGCTCAGCGGGGCCCGCTACTGGCCGTCAGCAGGGCGCGGCCGCGGGCCAGGGGGCGGGGGCCGCACGAGGGGCGCGGAGTAGCCGACCGACTGGTTGGGGTCAACCATCACGACGGGGGCGGAGGTCATGACTGCGGGGCGGGGGTGAGCGGGGCGGGGGGCGGGGGCGGGGGGCGGCGGGGCGCGGACCGGGGTCCTCGCTGGGCTTGGTCTCGGGGAGGACGCGGAGGTAGAGGAAGGCGGGGATGTGCGCCGCGAACTTGAACTGCCGCCGCCGTGAGCGGGGCCGCCGTGAGCGGGGCCGGCGGGGCGGGGCGGGGAGGGCGGACGAGGATGTGGATGACGGTGGCGGCGTAGACGATCTGGGTGGACTCGGCGACGTTGTTGGCGATCTGGCGGTTCGTGGCCGCGGCGTACATCTGGTTGAGGTCCGTCTTGTGCTGCACCAGCCACACGCAGTCGAACACCAGCGAGAGGTCCATGAAGAGCATGTACTGCCCCCGCGTCGGCCTCGCCCCGGCGGGGCGGGGCGGGGCGGGGCGGGGAGGGGCGGGGCGCGCACGCCGAGGATGGCGCGGCGGTCGTACTCGTGGGTGCCGTAGAGGAGGGCGAGGATGACGACGCCGAAGGGGTCGAGGCGCTCGAGGGCGACGACGAAGAAGAGCACGAGGTGCACGGCCGCGAACCCGTACATGACGTACGAGAGCTTCTCCACCGGCGCCGCCCGCTGGAACCGCTCGTGGATCCCCAGCTCCGGCATCATCCCTGCGCCCCGCCGCCCGCTCCGCGACGCCCAAGTGGCGGGGCGGGGCGCGGGGGCGGGCGGGGCGAGGCGGACCGTCCTCGGAGGGCTTGTCGGGGAGGTTCTTGCGGAAGTAGAGGGCGGGGACGAGGGAGACGAGCTTGAGGACGAAGGAGAGGGCCGCCATCGCGATCACGAAGGAGAGCGTCCCCACGGTGCCCGTGCGCCACAGGAACTTGTCCTGGTCCGAGTAGACCCCGAACCAGATCAGGTCCGCCACCAGCGAGACCGCCATCAGGCCCATGTACTGCCCGCAGCGTCAGGCGTCGCGATGCGCCGGGGCGGGCGGGCGGGCGGGGCGCACGATGTCGATGGCGATCTTGTCGCGCTCGAGGATGGCGTAGAGGGAGACGCCGACGACGACAGCGAAGACGTCCCAGCGCGCCAGCGACTCGAAGCAGCACAGCACCAGCTGCACCGCCGCGAAAAAGATCCTGCACCCCGCTCCCGTCAGGCGCCACCCGGCGGGGCGGGGCGGGGCGGGGCGGGGCGAGGAGGGGCGGACAGGGCCTTCTCGTTGGGGAGCTTGGAGGCGATGGCGTCGAAGCGCGCGAAGGCCGCGTGCATGTCGCGCGAGCCGTAGCCGGCACCCTGGCCCATCTGGCTAGCTGCGCGCCCGGCCGTCGGCGGAAGGCGGGGGCGAGAGGCGGGGCGGGGGGCGGGGGCGGGGGCGGGGCGGACCGAGGGCGGCGCGCTTGTCGGAGGGCTTGGTCTGGGGCAGCTCGGTGAAGATGCGGACGGCGATGACGGCGAAGGCGAGCTGCCGAGGGGGTGAGGGGCGGGGCGGGCGGGGCGGGGGCTCGCCGGGGCGGGGCGGGGACCTTGAAGAGCATGTTGACGATGGTCATGCCGAAGACAAAGTCGGTGGCCGACGCGTTCTTCGCCATGCTCTGCAGGTTGTCCAGGTCCAGCCGGTGCAGCGCCAGCCACACCACGTCCAGGATCAGGCTCAGCACCGCGAAGAGGAAGAACTGGCCCCGGCGGTGAGCCGGCGGCGGCAGGAGGGGCGGGAGGGCCACAGGCGCACGCCGCGCATGGCCGACTTGTCCTTCTCGTTGATCGAGTACATGGCAATGAGGAGGACGAGCGCGTAGATGTCCGCGCGCTCCGTCGCGATAAGGAACACCGCCGCCTGCTCCGCGTCACGGGCGAGCGGGTGACCAGCGCCCTCGGCGCCGTGCGCACGAATTGGACGAGGAGCGCGCCGAACACGAAGCGGTCGAAGGCGCTCTTCCCCTGCTGCGCGCCGGAGAAGCCTGCCGTGCAACAGCAGTGGCGTCAGACACGGGCAGCTCGGGAGGCAAGAGCGCAGCCAGGTCTCACCAGCCTCGGAGGGCTTCTCGACGGGCAGGCTCTTGTAGTGCTCGTACGCCGGCCACAGGATGAGGACCTACCAGAGAGAGTTTCGCGACGCGGGACGAAATCGGAAAAGAAGAGATAGCGCGAGCCTTGAAGAGCATGCCGAGGATGGACATGGCGAAGACGAAGGCCATCGTGCCTTTGAACGCGACGGTCACGGCGAACTGGCGCGTGTCCGCGTGGACACCGAGCCAGATCACGTCCGCCACGATAGAGAATAGAGTGAGAATGATGTACTGCGAAAACGAACCCCTCTTGTTAGAAGAAGCGCAAAGAAATCGCCAGACAAGGAAAAGAAGAAACAGAAAAGACGCAGGGGAACACAAACCGTTCCCATTGCCGCCTTATCCTTCTCATGGCAAGCGTAGATAGCTATCAAAACGACGGCAGCGTAGATGTCTGCCCGGGCCAGCGCCGTGAGGAAGCAGATGAGCAGCTGGACGACCGCAATGACACGAATGTATTTGCCTGCGAAAGTATGAGCAGTTAGATGCAAATGCAGTGAGCAGGAGGGATCCAGAAGCAAGCGCGGCGCACCGAAGCTCAGCGAGCGGACGGTGTCGGCAAGGCTCGACACGACGGTGCGGGAGGACGGCCCAGCGGCGTCCGACGCATACTGCGGGAATCGAGGATATCATTAGCGGTCGGCGTGTGTGTCACACGAAGCGCTCGGCGGCGCGCTACACCCCAGCCTCGTTGAGCAGCGCCCGTTGCATCGAGCAGCACGAGGGGAGAAAGCCGGCCGCGCTTGGAGCGTGGACAGAGGCGGCTAAAACGCTGGATGGGCGGGGACTCTTTGTTCTTCAACGTGGGGCCGCCGGACCTTCGCGGGCTGGGCAGACTCCAGCTCGAGCGAACGGAGACGGCCCTTCAGGTAGCTGATTTCCTGATCCCGCCTCGACTGCAAGGAAACGCGATATCAGGTGACGCAAAGAACAGCGCGCAGTCGTAGGGGATGGCCATGGCGCGAAGTTTGAAAGTCCGAGCATCATTCGCCGCGACGGAACTCACCAGCTCAGCGTCGAGACGAGCGGCATATTCGCGCTCCAATGACTCGCCGATGCGCTGCTCCAGGTATCCAGTTTCGGCCTGTTCGAGCCGGCGCCGGAGGCCCTCCTGATGCTCCAGAAGCGACGCCATCGTGCGGTCGACGCCGCCAACTCAGCAGTGGCTGAGCTTCCTGGCGAATTGAGGCGGCTGCGCTAACGACAGCCTGTATCCCCCACTTGAAACTCTACCCCTTTAAAGAGGGCGGTGGGCAGAGAAGGCGAACGCAGCCAAGCGCAGCTGCCGCAGGCCGACATCGCTGGCCAATTCAGCGATGTCCGTACGGCGGACGAAGCGCGGCGGCGGCGCGACCGTCAAAGAGTTCGAGGAACCTGCCACAGTGCAGAAGTTCGCAGGCATCTCGAACGCGTTGCAGGTGCGGTGGGACGCAGTATCTAGCTGGAGCTTTTGAACTCGCCGCGCCACCACCCGCTGCCCTCCTGCCCCGCCCGGTCCTCACAGCGCTTCGCCTCTCCATGCGCAGAAGAAGCAGAATCTGCAGTCGATTGCTAAGGATGGCTCGCTGTCGCCCAAGACGCTCGCGCTCTTTACTGCCAATCTGATCCAGTTCATGGAGGACAACCTCGGCCGCGATGTGCGCCCCGCTTGCTTTCTCTCTAGCTAGAACACGCCGCTGAGCCGCTCATGGGACCTCCGCGTGTCGCGTGCAGAGCCCGAAGCCGCGCCCGGTCACTCGCCTTCCCGCCAAGCTTCTCCGCGACTACGCGCCGGACGGCTCCCTCGCGTGGATCATAGAGACCTTCATGGACTGGAAGCTGCGCGAACAGTGGCGGTCCTTCGACTGGAAGAACCCGCAGAAGCGGGACCGCTATCTTGACATCATCAAGTTTGTCGACAAGCAGCTGGTCCGCCCGCTCTTCACCGCCGCGCGTGGGCGCACGCTTAGTTTCTCTTTCTTTTGACGCGACCGCGCCCGCACAGCCGAAGGCCACCCGCTGGGTGCGACCCGTCGTCTACTTCTCGCCGGACATACCCTCGCGGGACGTGGAAGACATGAAGAGGATCCTGAAGGAGCACGGCGCTAGCTACGTCACGAACGTTGCGGGCGCCACGCACGTCGTGGTCCGGGACAAGCCGAACGACGCGCCGGAGGCGGACTACTGCCGGGCCGTCGAGCGGGAGCCCTCGCGCAGTGTCGTCTTCGTCCACTGGTGGTACTATCCCGACTCGTATGACGAGTGGATCCCAGCGGAGGAGGTCCAGGTGCGGCCGGCGGCGAGCGGCGCCGGTCCCCGCCGCGCAACCGACGCCCTCCCTCTCGCAGGGCGACGACGAGGCAGAGGAGAACAAGGAGAAGTGGCACGTGGTGCGCGGGGGCGCTCTCGTGCGGGGGCGTGGCTCGGGCGTGACGCCGGGGCAGTACGCGCGGTGGGTGCGGGACCTCGAGAAGTTCAACGAGTGGATGAACGAGGGGGACTACGAGCCCGACGAGGACGGCGAGCAGGACCGCGCCGACCGGCCCAAGAAGAAGCGCAAGAAGGGCGACGAGCCCCGCCCCCGCAAGGAAGGCGAGGTCCGGCCCCACCGAGCCCGCCGGCCCCTCGGAATGGCGCTGCCCCCGACCCCGTTCGCAGGAGGCCGACTCGGCTGCCGGCGACGACGGCGACGCAGCATCTGCCGACGGTGGGCCCCGCTCGGGCAGCGACGGGACGCGCGGCGGCTCTGACGCGCCGCAGCGGAGCGGGCGAGGAAGAAGCGGAAAGAGCGGGAGTCGTCTGGGACGGGGGCCTCCTCGAGCGGCGCCCAGGGCCTGAAGATCAAGATCAAGTCCCGCGAGAGCGAAGTGCGCGGGGCCGCCCGGCCCCGCGCCCGCCCCTCACGCCGCGCGCCCACCGCAGGCGCCGGGCGAGGAGGAGGGCGGCGCGAAGAAGATCCGCCTCGCCATCAAGAAGCCCTCGGGGGCGGTGCGCGGGCTCTCTCCGGCGGAAGCCCCGCGGCGGCTGACCGCTCGCAGGAGCGGGGTGAGGAGGAGGAGGAGGACGAGGACGAGGCGGGGCGGCCCTCGTCCTCGAAGCGGCCCTCGAAGAAGGGGCGGGACGCGGAGGATGAGGAGGAGGACGAGGAGGAGGGCGCCGGCTCGAGCGTTGTGAAGGCGGAGCCGCGCGAGTTCGGCCCGAACGACGAGGACGTGGACGACGCGGAGCGGCCCCGCAAGGGCGCCCTCGTCGTCAAGAAGTGACCGCCGCCCCGCCCCGCGCACCGCCCGCCCCGCCCCGCCCCGCCGACGGGGGCGCGACAGGCTGCCGAACAAGCCGGTGCGGAAGAAGGAGGGGGAGCGGACGGTCAACGTCTCCGAGGCCGGCGTGCCGCGGCCGCCGCGGCCCGAGCTCCCCGTATCCCTCCAGGCCCGCACCTCGGAGGCCGATCTCGCCGCGTGCGCCCCGCCCCCGCCCCGCGCCCCGCACCGCCTCACGCGCGCGCAGCCTCGACCGCTCCACCCCCATCCCCGCCGACGGCAAGGAGGCCAGCGCCAGCCCACCGCCGGACCCCCGCGCTCCGCCCCCGATCGTCGTCCCCAGCTACTCCGCCTGGTGCCCTTGGTGCTGCGCACGCCCGGGGGCCGTTTCAAGCTGACGGGGGCGGGCGCGGGGACAGGTTCTCGCTGACGAGGATCCACGACATCGAGCAGCGGTACCTCGAGGAGTTCTTCAACGGGGAGAACCCCTCGAAGACCCCCTCGATGTGCGCCCCGCCCCTCCCCGTCCCGCCCGCCCCGTCCCGCAGCCGGTGAGCGAGCGGGGCGCAGCTACAAGGAGTACCGGGACTTCATGGTGCAGCAGTACCGGCGGGCGCCGCACGAGTACCTCTCCGCCACCTGGTGCCGCAAGCACCTCGTCGGCGACGTCAACGCCATCCTCCGGTGCCGCGCCCCCGCTTGCCCCCACCCGCCCCCCGCGCCCCCCCGCGAGCGGGACGCGCAGGGTGCACTCGTTCCTGGAGCAGTGGGGCCTGCTGAACTACATGGTGGCGCCCGAGAAGCGGCCGGCCGGCTGCCTCGCGCCCCTGAACATGCCGGCCCCGGAGCCCGTCCTCAAGGACACCCCCGACACCTTCCTCGTCGGCGCCGGCGGGGCCGCCTCGGCGGGGGCCCTGCTGGGCCCGCTGGGGGCCGCGGCGAGCGGCGGCGTCGGCCTGGTGGGGACGCGGGGCCCGGCGCCGGAGGGGGCGCGGGACGTGTTCGTGCTGCAGCAGCAGGTCGTCGCCCAGCAGCAGATGCTCGCCGCTCAGCAGCGCCGCATCCGCGAGCTCGAGCGCGCGACCCGCCCGCCGGCCCTCGGCGCGCTCGAGCCGGCCCAGGCCTTCTTCGCGTCCCGCGGCGACCGGACGGCGGCGAGCACGCTGCAGGGGCAGCTGGCGGCGCGGCACGAGGCGTTCCGGAGCGTGAGCCTGAACCTGGACGTGCACGGGTCGATCGCGCGGGTGCACGAGATGCAGGGCAAGGCGCACCAGATGATCGAGCAGCTCAAGGCGGACTTCGCCGCCGAGACGCAGCGCCTCCTCCAGCAGCAGGCCCAGGAGACCGCCAAGGAGAAGCGCCACCAGTCGGTGCCCCCGCCCCACCCCGCGCCTCGCCCCGCCCGGCATGCGCCGAGCCCCCCGCAGGAGCAGCTGGCGAAGTTCCAGGCGATCAAGGACAAGCAACTCTCGGAGCTGCGGCAGAAGCAGGAGGCGGCGAACCAGGAGCGGACGCAGAAGGCGGAGGCGGAGCTCAAGCAGCTGCAGGAGACGCGGGAGGCAGACCTGCGGGCGCGGCAGGCGGGGGTTCCCCCCGAGCAGGCCGCCCAGATCGCCCAGCAGGTCAACGCCCACTACGAGCCGCAGATCAAGGCCCTCCGCCAGAAGGCGCGCCGCACCGCCACCGGCCGCCGCTGCGCCGCGCGTGACTGGGCGCGCAGCTGCAGACGGAGAAGCAGCAGGAGGAGGAGAAGCAGCAGAAGGAGGTGGAGGCGAAGATGGCGGAGTACCAGCAGGAGATCATCAAGCTCTCCAACCTCCAGTCCGGCGAGCTCCAGAAGAGCGCGGTGCGGCCCCGGCCCAGCCGACCCCGGCCGCCGCAGCGCCGAGCGGCGCGCGCAGGTGAAGCAGGGCGAGGAGCGGGTGAAGCTGCGGCAGATGCAGGAGATGCGGCTCGCGGAGGCCCAGCAGCTCGCGGCGCGCTACGCGCAGGAGCGCTTCCACACCCTCACCTCCGTCGTGCCCCCCAAGCCGGCGCCCTCGCCGGCGGGGGCCTCGGCCGCGCCGGCGCCCCCGCCGGGCGGCGGCGGCAAGGCGGGCGAGGCGGCCGGGGAGGAGGGGGAGTGGACGGAGGAGGAGACGCTGGCGCTGCTGGAGGCGCTCGAGACGCACGGGGAGCGCTGGGAGGAGGTCGCCGCCAAGGTCGGCTCCAAGACCCCCGAGCAGGCGCGCCGCCCCGCCCCCCCGCCCGCCCTCCCGCCGCACAGGGCGAGCGGGGCGGGCGGGGCGCAGTGCGTCCTGCGGTTCGTGCGGCTGCCGATCGAGGAGCCGTTCCTGGAGGAGCAGCACGGGCGCGCCGCCGCCATGGGGCGCCTCCGCCGGGGCGAGTTCGAGGAGCGGGCAGACTACGAGGCGGCGCCCTCGGCGCTCGTGCCGGGCGGGCCGCTGCCCTTCACGGACACGGGGAACCCGATCCTGGCGCAGCTCGCCTTTCTCGCGAGCGCCGTGGGGCCCAACATCGCCGCCGCCGCCGCCCAGGCCGCCCTTGGTGCCAGCCCCGCGCCCCCGCGCCGCGCGCCGCTGACGCACGGCAGGGGCGATCCTGCGGGAGATGGGCGAGGCGGAGGCGCAGGCGGAGGCGGAGGTCGTGCGCCGCAAGGCCGAGGGCGAGGAGGGGAAGGCCCCGGCGGAGGGGACGGCGTCCGACCCGATGGTGATCGACGGCGAGGAGAAGAAGGGCGAGGGGAAGGAGGCGGAGGTCAAGGGCGAGGCGGGCGGCGAGGCCAAGGTCGGCGAGGCGCGGGGCGCCGGGCGCGCCATGTCCGCCGAGACGCTCGCGGCGACGACCCTCGCGGCGGCGGCCGTCAAGGCGAAGGTGCGGGGCCGGGGCGGGGGCGGCCTGCTGGGCGGGGCCGGGGGGCGGGGCGGGGCGCAGCTGGTGGCGGAGCGGGAGGAGCGGGAGGTGCAGCGGCTGGTGGCGTTCGCGGTGGAGGCGCAGCTGCGGAAGGTGGAGCTCAAGCTGCGCTACTTCGAGGAGATGGAGGAGGCGCTGCACCAGGAGCGCTGCCAGGTCGAGGCCCTCCGCCAGCAGCTCTTCCAGGAGCGCGCCCAGTTCGCCCGCCAGAAGGCCGCCCTCCTCGCCCAGCAGCAGGCCGCCGCCCAGGCCCAGGCCGCCCGCGCCCAGCAGCCGGCCCAGGCCCCCGCCGCCTCCGCCGCCGCCGCCGCCGCGCCGCAGCAGGCCGCGGGGAGCGCGCTGGGCCACGCGCAGCAGGCGGCGCTCGGGCAGCACCCGGGTTACGGTAGCCGCCTCTCGCTGCCCGTCTCGGCGGGGACGGGGGCCGGCTACGGCATGCAGGCCGGCTACGGCGGCGTCGCCGCCGGCATGGCCAGGTCCGCGCATCCCTCTCCCCACGGGCCCCGGCGCCCCTCACGCCCCCGCAGGTACCAAGCCCAGGGCTCGTACCAGCAGCAAGGCCCCTTCGACCCCTCATCCTAGCATTCACCCACTTCCCATGCTCCTATGCCCGCACCCCATTCGCCCGCCGGAGCGCCAGTCGCCCGTATGCGCCGCGCGTGTCGAGATCGATACGCTCTTCTCTGAAATCTACAGATCTAGACACGTGGTACAGGTGTTGTTTACAGGGGGGCGTCTGTACAGGGCCGGCGTGCGGGAGGGTACAAGTACACGGTCGCGGCGGGGCGGTGGGCTCAGAGGACGTGGTAGCGCGGCTCGGGGCCGTGGGGCGGGGGCCCCTGGGGCGCCCCCCCCTCGCGCACGATCTGGGGCGAGAAGTCGGGGCGCACGGCCCGCGCCAGCGTTTCCGCGTAGAGCTCGTGCCGGCCCGTCATCTGGCGGCGCCTCGGCGGGGCGCGGGGCGGGGCGCGGGGCGGGGCGGGCGGGGGCGGACCTGGAAGCCCCACTTGTCGCGGACCTGGCGGTTGAGGTTGAGGTCGAGCTCGGCCACCAGCAGCCCGTCCCGCGTCCGCGACAGGCCCTGCCGCCCCGCCCTCAGCGGCCCCGGCGGGGGCGGGGCGGGGGCGGGGCGGGGGCGGGGCGGGGCGGGGCAAGGGCACGGGAGTGCGGGAGCCGTCGGGCCCGGCGAGGTACGTCGAGCCGTAGAAGTTGCCGAAGTGGCGGTGCGCCGGCTCCCCGTCCCCCGACGTGAACTCGTTCGGGAACTCCTGCGCGCCGGTCGGCCCCGCCGGGGCGCTGCGGGGCGGGGCGGGGCGGGGCGCGCCTCGGTGCCGACGCGGTTGATGGCGGCGGCGAAGTAGGAGTTGGCGATGGCGGCGTTCCGCGCCTCGACGCCCCAGAGCGGCTCCGAGAGGGCGCCGACGGTGGCCGACGGGTTGAACACGATCTCCGCCCCGTTGAGCCCGAAGGCCATCCAGTTGAGCGGGTGGTGCCGCCCGTAGCAGATGTTCACCGCGATCCGCCCTGCCCCGCCCCCGTCCGCCGCCGCCGGGCGGGGGCGGCGCGGCGGGCGGGGAGGCACCGAAAGCGGTCTCGAAGACGGGGTGGCCGTCGTTGCCCGCCTCGTAGTACGTCGACTCGTTGAAGTCTCCCACCCGCGGAATGTGGTTCTGCCCCGCCCGCCCCCCTCGGCCCGCCGGCCCTCGCGCGAAGCCCGTGATGGGCGCACACGAACCTTCCTGTGCTTGCCGATGATGTTCCCTGTGTTGCTGAAGACGACTGCCGTGTTGCCTGCCGCGCGAGTCGGCGAGGCGGGAGGGGGCGGAGGAGTGGCGGGGCGGCGCACGGATCTGCTCGCCGTGCACGATATCGCGCTCCAGGATGGGCGACACGATAACCATGTTGTGCTTGCGGGCCATCTGCGCGCCCCCGTCGGCCAGGCGGGCGCTGTCGGGGGCAGGCGGATCCGGGGGCGGCCGACCTCGCGGCAGAACTTGATGGAGGGGCCGTCCTCCAGAGACTCAGCGAACTCGCACCACGGCTGCTTCTCCCGCGTGCACATGAAGAACGGCGCCGCTGGCGACGGGTCAGACTCGAAGGGCCGCCGGGCGGCGCGGGGCCAGAGCGCACTCCACGCCTCTTGCAGGCAGACGATGTTCACACCCATCGCACCCGCAGCATCAATCATCGTGCGGATGCGGTTCTCGATGGCCTGGTACTGCGCGCGCCGCCTCAACTTCACAACGCGCGCACGCAATTCGCGGCGTCGGCTGCGTAGCAGCGCTGCTGGTGCGTTTAGAAGCCCCTGCAAGACGCACCTGATCCTTCAGCGGATCCGTCGTCGGCCGTACAATCTTGTTCTGGATGAGGCCAATGCGGACGACCCGCGGCGGCCGGAGCTGCTCGCGTGCGGCGTCGTACTTGTAGGCCTGAATTTCAAAGTCGTGCTTTTCAGCGAGTTCGGCCGCTGCTTGCGCCACCGGCAGCTTCTCAACCGGCTTGCCATACAGCACCCGCTTGACGAAGGCCAGCTCATTCGCCGGCACGTGCTTCTCCAGCACGGCTTCAACGCTCTGAAATTCCGCGTAGCCCTGCGGTAAGGACATCTTGACTATTACGCTGGTTCGACGTTCGCGCAACCGATGCGCCGATTAGGGGGGGGGTAGGCTCGCCGATCACCATCCCGTCAGAATTCGGCGAGTCATTCTCTACAAAGCCGCAAACCGACGCATCGGACTGAACATGGCGAGCCGCCGCAAGTGTTGGATGGATATAACCATCGCAGCGAAGCCCGTCGGCCGGTGCGCGAGCATCGGGTTGACTTTCGACGTAGACGTCCGCTGATCGCTCGTTTCGGGGCCCCAGCATCGTCTTCCAACTCTACGGTCCGTTTCTGCGTCATTCGCGGACGGCGCAGGGCCGCGGCGCGAGGCGACCGAGGGCCGGGCTATTTTCAGTCCTCAATGCGCCGGTATAGCTCCTTAATTTCGAGAGAAATGCGTAGGGACGCCGCCCCATGCACGGGGACGCGCTTGCAAGTTGGTCCGCCTGATAGCTCCTTAAATTCGAGAGGAATGCGTAGGGACGCCGCCCAATGCACGGGGACGCGCTTTCAAGTTGGTCCGCCTGACGTCGAGGCGCGGCGCAGACGACGTGACGCCTAAGACCGCCGAAAATTTCTACCGCCTGTGCGTTGGCGACAAGGGCCGCGGGAAGTCTGGCAAGCCGCTGCACTTCAAGGGTTCTGGATTCCACCGCATTATCCAAGTGCGTTGCCTCGTGCCCCGCACAAAATGCGCGGCCTCTTTTAAGGCCTCTGCAGGAGTTCATGTGCCAGGGCGGTGACTTCACTGCCGGCGACGGGACGGGGGGCGAGGTCCGCGGTTTTCGACGCTAAACCCCCCCACCCCCGTCTCACGCCTACTGCAGTCCATCTACGGCGTGGTGCGGCGCAGCGCCCGACAGTGGGCGCCGCATACCACGTGGAAATTAACGTGCCTCTCAGACCTTCCCTGACGAGAACTTCAAGCTCAAGCACACCAAGCCCTTCCTCCTCTCCATGGCTAACGCGGGGCCCAACACGAACGGCTCGCAGTTCTTCATCACGACGGCCGTGACCTCGTGGGTGCGCCACCGCGCTGCTCGCGGGCCGAGCCCCGGCGCTGACCGAAGGCTCGCAGCTCGACGGCATGCACGTCGTGTTCGGCGAGGTCGTCGAGGGCGTGGACGGTCAGCCGCGCCTCGCCGCCTCGCACGCGGGTCTCAAAGTTTGCTGATTTCGAGTTGCGATCACCAGTGGTGAAGAAGATGGAGGCCCAGGGCATCAACGACGACGGCGACGTGCGCAGCCCGGTCGTCATCGCGGACTGCGGCGGCCTGTAGAGCGCCGCGGCGCCGCGCCGCCGCCGTCGGGCTTTTAGCAGCGCTAGCTACAGCCTGGCAAAACGAGATTCCTGCCGCACGCGCAGTGCAGTCGCTGTGGTGCTGCCCCAAATAGGCGAGCGTGTGTCTCGCATGCTAGCGCTAGCTATAGCAGCCGGGCTGGTTGGGCGGGACGCCAGGAGCCGCGCAAAGAACTGCGCGTGCGGGGGTAACTGCCGCGCAGTCTTCCCCCCGTACAATCTGCACTTCGTTCGCAGCATCATCGCGCGCCATCGGCCCGTCCGAACCTCGAGCGCCACTCGAGGTTCGAAGCGTGGGACCTCGAGATGGACCTAGAGGCGTTCAGCGATGCCTCGTTCGACGTCCTCCGCTGGGTCAACGACGCACTCAAGCGCGGACGCGCGCCGGAGGAGAACCTCGACGTGCGCCGCTCGCGTCTCGGCCGGGGCCTGCACCTGAGCTCGCCAGCCACGTCTCTGCCGCGCTTGACCGAGTTCGCGCAGACGCACGTAGCGACCCTGGTGCAGAAGCTGCAGTTCCTGTCAGGAGACCTGAACCGAAGCTTAGAGGAGATAGGCACGAAATCCATGCACAGCCTGACCCGGTGCGCCGGCCGGCCGCTCGCCGGCCACCGAAGCCGACGCGCCCCAGGACGATGCGTGAGCTTGAGCGGCTCCGGAACGAAGCGATGGGCCTCAAATCGACGACGCTGAACATCAGCGCCAACCTGACGCAGGTGCGCGCCCCGCTCGCTGCGCGGGCGCGGGGGCGAGAGGCGGGGCGGCGGCAGATCGAGCAGGAGACGAGCGGGTGCGTGGCGGCGATAGCGTCTGTGGACACGATCAAGCACAAGATGGACAACTGCCTGTCGGTGCTCGGCGACGCGGACAACGTCGCCAAGCTCGCCAAGGAGATGGACCGCGTCTTCGCCACCGGCGACCTCTCCTCCGTGCCCCCGCCCCGCCACACCCCGCCCCGCCCCGGCCGCGCCGCACGAGCCGCCGGCAGATCGCGGAGACGCTCGGGGCCATGCAGCGCAGCGTCAAGGCCCTCCAGGGCGTCCCCGAGTTTGAGCAGTACCAGCGCCGGGTGCGCCCGCGCCGCCGCCCCGTCGCCGCCCCGGCCGCCGGTCCCGGCGCGACGCCGGGCGGGGCGGCAGGCGGGGGAGATGCAGGAGAAGCTGGAGGCGCTCGTGAGTCAGAAGCTCGTCGACGCCCTCGAGAGCCGCAACCAGGGCGCGCCCCGCCCCGCGCCCCCGCGCCGCGCGCCGCGCGCGGGGCCGGCGCCTGAGCGGGGGGCGGGGCGGCAGACGGGGCGCGGATGTACAAGGAGGTGCTGGAGAAGGTGGGCCGGGGCGCCCTCATCGGCGACCTCTACGTCGCCGCCCGCCAGAAGGCCATCGCCGGTGACCCCGCCCGCCTTCGCCGCCCGCGCGGGGCGCCGCCGAGGCGGGAGGGGGCGGGCAGCGTCGTGGGGGGCGTGGAGCGGGGTGCAGGCGGGGGAGCGGGCGCACCAGCAGCTGGCGCGCTGGCTGGCCTCCTTCTACGACCAGACCCTCGCCTTCGTCAACGGCGAGGCCGCCTGGTGCGCCAGCGTCTTCCCCGAGAGCAGGCACTTCCTCCCCCAGGCAAGCCCGCCCCGCCCCGCCCCGCCCCGCCCCGCCCCGGGGCGTTGCGGGGGGCGAGGGGCGGGGGCGCAGCTGCTCGTGCACGCGCTGCAGGCCATCGCCCGCAGCACGCCGAGCGCATCGACCAGGCCCGCCCCCGCCCCCGCCCCGCCCCGCCCCGCTGAGCCGGCGCAGGCGCTGCGGGCCATGGCGGGGGCGGGCGCGGCGGATGCGCCGTCGGCGCTGGAGGCGCTGATCGACCTGCACGGGCTCGCCGCCGGCTTCGCGGGGTCGTGCCGGGAGATCCTGGTGGGGGCGGGGGCGGAGGCGGGGCAGGCGAACGGGGCGGTGGCGGCGGCGATGCGGCCGTTCGCCTCGTACCAGCGCGACTACCGCTCCCTCGAGGCCGAGCACCTTTCCCGCGCCCTCGCCGACCTCGCCCAGGCGCCCCCGCCCCTTTCCCGCCCCGCCGGCCCCGCTGGCGGCGCTCACCGCGGGGCGCAGGAGGGGGACACGGTGGCGGAGTGCGTGCGCTCCTTCGAGGAGAGCGTCGGGCGCCTCCTCAACCACCTCCAGGCCCGCCGCACCCGCCCAATCCACCGCCCCCACCCCGCCCGCCGCCGCCTGACGCCGCGCAGCACGCGCCGGAGCGCTGCGTGGAGCTCACGGGTGGCGCGGAGGCGGAGCAGATGATCGAGGGCATCAACGCGCGCCCCGCCCCCGCCCCCGCCCCCGCCCCGGGGCCAGCCTGACGGGCGCGCAGGACGTGCTGGCCTCGTACGCGCAGCGCCTCACCGGCATCGTCCGCGCCGTGCGCCGCATCTGCCGCCTCGGCGGCCCCGACAAGGCCCCCGAGGAGAAGAAGGCGGGCGGCCAGCCCGGGGCCCTCCGCCCCGGCGGCGGCCCGCAGGCGCCGGGCTCGCAGAAGGGCCCGGCGGCGCCGGCGTCGGCGGTGGCGCCGGCGTCGGCGCGCGGGGCGCCGCCGGCGTCGGCGGCGCTCTTCCAGCACGACTGGAGCGACTTCCAGGGGGCGCTGCAGCTGCAGGCGGCCGGGCGCTCCCTTATCGTCCGCCTCCTCGCCCTCGACGCCCCCTTCCGCGCCGCCATCGCCGCCCAGGCCCGCCCCCGCCCTCGGCCCGCCCCGCCCGGCGCGGCGCGGCGCGGGCTGAGGGGCGGGGCGGGTGCAGCGGGAGGCGCTGGTGGGGCGGGCGGGGCGGGGGTGCACGGGCTGCGCGTGCGGGGCGACAAGGAGCGCCTGGCCCGCGTCAAGGCCCTCTTCCGCCGCCTCGACGAGGGTGCCCCGCCCCCCCGCCCCGCCCCGCCGCCACCCCGCGGGGGCGTGAGAGGGCGGCAGGGCGGCTGCACGTGGTGGGGGCGGCGCAGGGCCACCTGCAGGCGCTCTACACGGCGCTGCGCTCGCTCGTCTACGACGCCGCCACGCACGCCGTCCGCCTCAAGCTCGCCCCCATCCCCTCCCTCCCCGTCTGGGCCTCCGAGCCGGCCCCCGCCCCGAGTCCGCTCCCGCCGCCCCCGCCGCCCGGGGACCCCTGCGGGGCGGGGCGCTGAGCGGGGCGGGGCCCGGGGGCGCAGGCGGGCTGATGCTGCCGGTGTTCAGCCTGTCGCCGCTGGAGTACGTGACGCAGGTGGGGGAGCACCTGCTGACGCTGCCCCAGCAGCTCGAGCCCTTCGCCGCCGCCGCCGCTGCCGGGGGGGCCGGCCACGCCTCCCTGCCCCTCTTCGAGGACTTCCCCTCCCCGGCCGCCCCCGCCCCCGAGGGCGAGGAGGAGGACGAGGAGGCGGCGGGGGCCTTCGCCGCCGGCTGGATCGCCGCCGTCGCCAAGGGCACCGCACAGGCGCCTCCCTGCCTCCCCCCCTCCTCCGTCCCGGCGGCCTGGCACAACCGTCGGGGCTGACGCATGGCGGGGGCAGATGTACGTGGAGCAGATCCTGCAGATCCCGAACCTGGGGGCGACCGGCTCCCGCCAGCTCGCCACCGACATCGGCCCGCCCGCGCCCCGCCCCGCGCGCGCCGCGCGGCTGACGGGGCGGCAGGGTACCTGTCGAATGTAATGTCGGCGCTGGGCGTGGCGGTGGAGGCGCCGCTGCGGGCGGCGCAGCGCCTCCTCGGGGCCAGCCGCGACGAGTTCCTGGACGCCGTCGAGGACGACCCCAGCATCGACCGCAAGCTCGCCCGCACCCTCGCCGCCATCCGATCCATCCCCTGGAAGCAGTAGCCCCCCGCACCGCCCCGCGCTCCCTCTCAAAGTCTCCGGCCTTCTTCCCCTTTCTCATTCTACAGCCTCGAATAACTACGCGAACGATAACGATCCTATCCACCGCATCTCGCCGGGCCTCGCCGACTCGCGCCTGCCCCGCGCGTGAACATGGGCCGGACCGACCGGGCGCGGGCGCGTGCACGGGGGGGCTGGCTCACTCACGCCGTATCGCCGCGCTTGCGGCGGGCTTCCTCACGCCGTATCGCCGCGCTTGCGGCGGGCTTCCTCAACGTCCTGCGTGGGATCCTCGTCGTCCATTTTCGCACACATGACATCGATCGTCGAGAGCTCGCTCTCTAGCTCTTCCCCGTCCACGTTGTTCGCCTGCGAGAGCGCACGTCGGGGAAAGATGCCAATGGGCCATGATGGGCAATTGCAATGCACGCGCCTTCAACACTTCCGCAGCATTTTCGCGCACGCTGGTGCGATCCCCTGTGCAGCGCGGGTCGTTCTCGAGTGCGAGCTCAAAAGACTCTCCAGTGAAAGTCTCATTTAATTACAGGGAGCTGAGACTTTCACTGGAGAGTCTTTTGAGCTCGAGACTTAGATATAATTAGTACGTATAGTCTCTCCTCCGAGGGCTCGAGACTTCAATTCGATTCGATTCGGAGCTCGAGAGATTTCGATGTGGGTCGCGAGGGGATATCGACCCGACATCGATATTTGGAGAGACTTTTTGCCCTTCGAGGAACGCGCATTTCGAAAATTAGCTAGGAGAAGCTTGAGGCGGCTACGAGGCCTTGAGCTTGGGCGGGGGCGGGGCGGCGGGGGGGGGGGCGGGGCGGCGGGGGCGGCCCAGGGAGAGGAGGACGAGGGCGGCGGCGAGCAGGGTGGCGCGCCAGGCGGGGCACTCGAGGAGCGTCTCCCGCACGCCGAAGGCGAGGGAGAGCCCGTAGCTGTGGTTGAAGGCCCCCACCGCCATCGTCCCCGCCGCCCCCGCCCGCAGCAGCGCGTCCGGCCGCCGCCCCGCCCCGTCCGCGACGAGGGCGGCGAGGGGCGCGAGGAAGAAGCACGCCCACGAGAGGGCGTAGCGCGTCCCGTCGGCGCTCGCCACCGCCTCGCCGGCCGCCACGTCCGCGGCGCGCGAGGCCGGCCACGCGAGGGGCGCGGGGCGCCGCAGGGCCAGAGCAGCGGGGCGCGCGGGCGGGGCGGCCCTCGGGGGGTAGAACATGCCGGCCGCGAAGACGAGCCCGGGCGCTCGGCGAGGGAGGCCGACGCGAAGAGGGGGCCCAGCGCGAGGTAGGCTCCGTACCCCAGCACCGCCGCGCTCCCGAGCGCCGGGGGGCGCGGGGCGGCCCCCCGCAGCGGCGGGAGCAGGAGGAGCAGCGCGGGGCGGCCAGCGCGGCGGCGAAGAGCAGGCCGGAGAGGCGCCCTGCCGCGCCGGCGGCGTCGGGCCGCTGCGGCGAGCGAGCGAGGGGCGGGGCGGGGCGGGGCGGGGCGGGGCGGGGGCGGACTGCGTTGGTGGAGAGGAGGAAGTTGGGGAAGGAGGGCGTGAGGGGCGCCACCGTCCCGTCCACCGAGAAGGCGTGCGCCACCCGCCGCGTCCGGTTCCCTTTGTCTGCCCCCGGCCGCCCCTCGCGACCGGCAAGGCGGGGGCGGGGCGGAGGGGGCGGCCCTCGGGGGGGCACCAGTGACGGTGACCTCGACGGAGTGGAGGCCCGGGGCGAGGGCCGAGAAGTCGAAGGGGGCGACCAGCCTGCGGCCCCCCCCGTGGGCCCCCGAAGCGGCGCGGCGCCGGCGGGGCGGGCGCACAGGGGGAGGCCCTCGTCGGCGGCGTCCTCCGCGGGCACCAGCGGCAGGCGCGCGCCCCCGTCTGCCCGCCTCCCCTCGGCGGCGTGCGGGGCGGCGCTGTGCGGGGCGGGGCGGCACCGACGGAGGCGGCGGCGGCGGCGAGGCCGTCGGGGGCGTAGGCGAGGACGCGGAGGTGGCGGAAGCGGGCGAGGAGGCCGAGCGGCTCCCGCGCCGACAGCAGCGCCGCCTCCTTCGGGTGCGTCACCGCACCAGCGGCCACGTCGCCTCCTCCCGCGCCCCGCCGCCCCGCTTCCCCAGCGGCACCGCAGCCTCCGCCAGCGAGACTGCGCGGCGGGGCCGGGTCAGGGGGGGGCGGGGGCGGGGGGCGGGGGCGGGGCGGCGCGCAGAGGTCGTGGTCGAGGACGAGGAGGCGGAAGCGGCCCTTCGTCTTCAGGTCCGCGCCCCCGAGCTCGAGCAGGCCCCCCTGCCCGCCCCCGGCGTCGTCGCTCGCCTCGCCCGGGGGGGCGGGGGGAGGCGGGGCGGGCGGACGCGGCGGCGGGCGATCTTGCGCTCGAGGTGGAGGTGGCCGAAGAGGTGCCCCGTGGCGGGCAGGGAGGCGACGATCTCGGCGAGGGTGCGCCCCGCGGAGGAGCGGCCCGGGGCGTCCACGGTGGCGAGGGGGTAGTGGGTGACGAGGAAGGTGTGCGCGGCGGCGCCCCCGCGGGGCCCCTCGCGCTCGAGGAAGTCCAGCGCCTCGCGGTCCGCCGCCCCGAAGAAGTTCCAGGGGACCTGGCCCCCCGGCACCGGCCTGCCCCGCGCGGTCACGCCGGCGGGCCGGGGGCGGCGGGGGCCGGGGCGGCGGACGCGAGGTCGAGGGCGAGGAAGCGGACGGCGGGGCCGCCCGGCGCCCCGAACGTCACCGCCGCGTGCCGCCGCCCCGCGCCCCGCCCCGCGCACGCCCCGTGCGCCCCCGACACCGACGCCGCCGCGAAATGCGCCCCGCTCCGGCACGGCTCCGACACATTGAAGTTGTCTGCCCCGCGCCCCGCCCCGCTCGCCCCGCGCCTGGCGGGGCGGGGCGGGGGGGGGCGGGGCGGGGCACCGTGGTTGCCGCGGACGTCCTGCGGCAATTTAGGCAAGTGAGGCTGGGTGGGGCGGGGCGGCCGGCGGCGGCGCACGAGGTACTTGTCGGGGTGCCACCAGCCGGCCTCCTCGAGGGCACGGCGGTACTCCCCCCACTCCTCCCCGTTCTGCGCCGCCACTCATGATCAGCAAGGCGGGCCCCGCGCCGGGCCGCCGGCGGGTCGACCTGGCGGCCGACGAAGCCATCGGGTTTCGCGTCGGTGAGGTCGCCCGTGGCCACCACCGCGCGCGGCCTGACGACGCCCAGCACCTCGCCCATCAGCCGCCGGAACGCCGCGCCCGTGTCTGCCGCGCCCTCGAGCTCGCCGCCCTGCCCCGGCGCCCGCGCGCCGCGGCAGGGGATGGAGCGCACGCGGGAACCTGCGCATGCCCCGTCCGTCGCGCGTGAGGCGGCGCGCGCGGAGCTCGCGCGCGCCGCGGGCGGCCCGGGGACCTCTCGACGGACACGTGCACGTCGCTGATGTGCGCGAAGACGGCGATGTTCTTCGCAGAGGCCGAATCCAGCGGCGGGCCCGCGCCGCCGACGGGTGCGATCGTTTGCTCGCGGAACTGCCCCACGTACGCGCCGACGCTGTCCATCGCGCACACTGACGCCGCCAGCACGAGCGCCGCCGTCACCAGAGCCGTCGCCGCCGCAGTGAGCGCCAGTCGCCGGGCGCTCACTCGAGCGCGCGGCAGCAGATGCAGGAGGTAGAGGCCGGTCGCAAAGCCGACATCCGGCAGCAGCAAGTAACCCGAGCCGAGTATGGCACTGAACGGAAGGCCGGAGTAGTACCTGTGGAAGAGATCATTTGCCCGATGCGCGAGCTCCGTCGCGAGCTCCATCCAGGCTCGTGCACAACGCGGTACCCCGCAACTTTTGAGAAGTTGAGAAGCAAGAACCTTGCCAGCTCGCCTCGCAGCGCATAAAGAGTTAATTTGGCGCAGAGCGCTGGCGGCGTAGTGACGTCTTAGCGCGAGCAAGGGCGATGGAGCTCGTTGTCGCCGAATTTCTCTCGGAGACCGTCGAGCGCGTGTGCTTGGCCATCGAGCGTGATCAGCGAGAGAAAGAAGGCGCTCTTGGGATCGCAGCTTCGTTCTCGCATCAGGTTGAAGCGCTCTTCGAGCCCGCGCCCGCTGGCCACGATCAGGTGCACGTGCGTCGCGTACATGCGCAGAAGGTTGTCGTTTAGCTAATGAAGCGTTCATCCGCTCGCCTGCTCAACGCCTTCGAGCTGACCTGGCATGTTTCGCAGAATTTGATCGCAGACGAGCCGCCGCTGGATGCAAGCTCGAGCTCATCGAAGCTCTGCTCGGATATCGATGACGCAGTCATGGTCCCTGCGTCGTGCCTGCTGTCTCCGTCCTCGAAACTTTTGATCCGTCCGGCCGCGGCGCCGGCTGCGGTCGCGGGGACCTCGAAGATGACCCTGGCTGGTGCCGAAGCTTGCATTTGCAATTGTTCGCCAGCTGTCTAAACTTGCATCTGCTCGGAAGATTCCAGTGGAGACATGGAGGTCACTCCGGCGCGGGGCGCGCGCTCCTCGGTGACCCCATGGCCAATCTACCTGGGCACCGGGAGTTCTCCTGTCGATGGCGCGCTGGGCGACGCCGGCGGGTCAACCCCGATTGCAGCGTGTCGCCCCGGGACGATGGAGAGCCGACCCTCTCCCGCGCCGACCCCGAGCGCCAGCACTTCAAATTCCTCTGCAGCGGCCGCCGCCGTCACCCGCCAGTCGGAGCACGCGGACACGGACCTGACGCGGCCCGGCTGCAAGCGCAGCAACGAGTCGCCGCCACTCGCTGGAGAGCTGCAGCGCCGGCGGCGGCGAGCCCCAGATGCGGAGCCGATCGCGGGGGCCTCCTCTCCGCCGCCTCCGGCGCCGGCATCGCAATGCCGCCGCCCGGTCTACCTCTCGCCCCTGTACGACGTGAAGCCGCCGACTTCCTCGCATGCGCGCGCCCCGGAGGTCGACGCTGACGCACCCGGTGCGCCTGCAGCTGCCCGCGCCCGCCGGCGCCGCCCTGACATCGATCGGGCGCCGCGCAGGGGGGGCACCGGCCGCGGGGCCGCGTGGGGCGCGTGGCGAGCGAGATCGCCCGGCGGGGCGGGCGGCGGCGGTGGTGGACGACGGGCTGCTGCGGAAGCGGCCCGTGCGGGCGATCCTGGCGGTGAGCCCGGGCGCGGCGGGGGCGCGGCGCGCGCTGGCGACACCGCCGGCGCCGCGGCGCCTTGCGCACTGGGAGGAGGACAGCGGGCCCTCGACTGCGAGCCGGAGGCGCCCCGGGGCGCGCCGTTCCCGCCTCCCCCCGGAGCCCGAGGCCGCCCCGCCGGGCGCCCCGGAGCCGCGCGAGGAGGCAGCCCCGCCCGAGGCGCGCGCGCGGGGAGGGCGCAAGGGGAAGCGCCCGGCTGCAGGGCCGGCGGGCGGGGAGGCGGGCGGGGCGGGGCGGCGGGTGGTGGCGCGCGTGGAGAGCGCAGCGGCGAAGCGGGCGGCCGAGGCGCTCGAGCGCGCCGCCGCCGTCCGCACCGCCGCCGCCTCCCTCCCGCGCCTCCCCGCCCTCTGCCGCTGGGGCTACCCCATCGCCCCTTTGGGGCGCTGCCTGTGGAGGGGCCTGGAGTCTGCTCCCGTCGAGTAGCTCGCGTGCCGGCCGTGCTCCCCTCCGGGGCCCGAGGCCCTGAGGGCTTCAGACTCGAGTCTCGCGAGCGGTGTCGAGCTGGACGCCCGTGGCCTGCGCATGCAGCTCAGCTGCAGCTGCCAGGCTTGCGGAACTCGCGATCGTGAACCATGCCCCGCACATCTGCATTCCAGATCTTTCTCTCTCTCCGAGTCGCTGAGTCTTGCCAGTTATTGAACCTCTTGACCTGCACCAGAATTTTGAATCTCTGAACCCTTGAGCTTTTCAACTTCAAGGCTTGGAACTCGTTTCAATTTGAAGCTTCAAAGGCTTCTTCTAGATCTAGATTCAAAGCTTCTTGGAACTCGTTTCAATTCGAAGCTTCCACTGGCCCAGTGGGCCATGCCAAGGCCCGGCCCCCTGCCAGGCTTTATCATGGCATGATGATCATCTTCAATCAATGATCATCATGGCATGATCATGAGGCTTCAATCAAGGCTTCAGCTGCCGCAGTGCAGCTGCAAGCTCGCAAGGACCGTCGGACCGGTACCGTGGTCCGACGGTCCGACCGTCGGACGCGACTCGCCAGCCACAAGCCGCTCAGCGGATGAGCCTACCGAGCCACCGGGCCTAGCTCAGCGGCTGAGGGCATTGAGCCTGTGAACGAGCTCGGAACTCGGGCCTCAATGATCATCATGGCATGAGTGTATGCTTGAGACCGTCGGACGTTGCAATTGACTCAGTGAAGATCTAGACTGATCATAGATCTAGAGCCTCACTCGCTTCGTGACCATGATCATGAGCCATGACCGTCGGACTTGACGGCCACATGTACATCCGGATATCGACTTCAGGACCACATCGTGGCACTGCAGCTGGTGATCATGAAAGGCTTCCGGGGGCCCCTCGAGCGCTGGGCCGGGGGACGGGGGCTAGCGCTTCTTGAGCCACCAGCGGTTGGCGTTGTTCCGCTGTGCGCCGCCGATGTTGCCCTTCATGCCCACAGCATCCATCCCCCGCCGCTGCCGCGCGCCCCCGCCCTCCCCGTCGCTCCCCGCCTTGCCCCTCTGCGGGCCCGTACGTCAGCGCCGCAGAGCGGGGCGTGGCGGGGCCGGCGGGATGAGGGGGGGGGGGGGCGGGGCGGGGCGGGGCGGGCCTTGGCGCCGGAGCGGGGCGTGAAGGTGAGCTCCTTGTTGCCGCCGGGGCGGACGGCGACGGCGTCCCCCGCGCTCGCCTGGAGCGCCGCCAGCCGCTCCCCCATCGTCTGCTTCATCGCCCGTGCCTCCTCCCGGCTCCCCACCGCCCCCTGGCCCCGCCCCGCCCCCGTCACCCCCGCCCCCCCGCAGCCCCCGCCGGCCTCCCGCACCCGCATCGCCGGCGCCCGCTTCCGCGCGGGGCCGCCGCGGGCGCCTGCTTCGGCTTAGGAGCCGGCGCACGCGGCTCCTCCTCCTCCTCCTCCTCCTCGCTGCCGCTCGCCTCGGCGCCGCTGGAGCTGGGGCGGGGGGTGAGGCGGGCGGGCGGGGCGGGGTGGGGCGGGGGCGCCTGGAAGTGGAGGCGTCGTCGGGGCGGCCCTCCTCCTCGCTCGCCGCGTCCTCCGCCTCGCGCCCCCGCCGCGCCGCCCCCCGCGCCCCGCCCTCCTCCTCGTCGCTGCCGCCGCCCCGCTGCGGCCGCGTCGGGTGCATCCGCGCGTAGTCGAAGCTCGACTCGTCGATCTCGAAGTCCTGCGCCCCCGTCGGCCTTCGCCGCCGCCGGCAGCGGGCGGGGCGGGGCGTGGGCGGGCGGACGGGGTTCTGGAAGAGGGCGGCGAAGCGGGCGTCGCCGGTGACGCGGCGGGCGACGTCCTCCTTGCGCCGCTTCTTGCCCGACGTCGCACCCTCCCTCTCCCCCTCGCTTTCGCTCGCCAGCTTCTCCGCCAGCTTCGCGTTCACCTGCGCCCCGCCGGCCTCGCCCGGGGCGGCGGGGCGGGGCAGGGCGGGGCCGGGGGCGCGGGGGCGGGCCTTTGGCGCGGCGTTGCGCTTCTTGAGGACGATGCGCGCGGCGCGCTCCTTCTCGAGGCGATCCTTCACCTGCGGGGAGGGGCCTCGGCGGGGCGCCGGGGGCCGGGGGCGGGGGCGGGGCCGGGCGGGGCGGGCCTGCTGCTTGCGCCACTCCTCGTAGGCGAAGGGCTTGGAGGCCGCCAGCGCCTTCAGGTAGAGCCGCTGCGGGGCGCTCAGCGCGGGGCGCGGCGGGGCGGGCGGGGCCGGCGCGCGTGGTCGAGGAAGAAGCCGTGCATGTAGGCGCGGAGGAGCGGGGTGCCGAGGAGGTGCCCCAGGCCGACCGTCTCGAGCTCCTCGCGGGTGACGAACTTGTAGTCCTCGTAGACGGTCCCCCGGCGCTCCTCCTCGAGCTCCTCGGTGAGGTTCTCGAGGAAGGAGCACCAGCGGGGCGCCGGGCCGAGCGCCGGGATGAAGTAGACCTGGACGCGCTGCGCCTCGCCCGAGGCCATGAGGAGGCCCGAGTCGCCGAAGACGCAGAGGTCCCGCACGTCCCCCTTCGGCTCCACGCTCGCCATCGCCCGCCCCTGGCCCCCCCCGCCGTCAGCCCCCGCCCCCGGTGCGCGGCGGGGCGGGGGGCGCGCCGAGGAGCGGTCCCAGATGCGGATGGCCTTGGCGTCAGCAGAGATGACGTGGCGGGAGGCGGCGTGGAAGCGGAGCGAGTGGACGGGGAGGCCGTAGTGGTGGTCCTTCGTCAGCAGCGGGTGCCGCGAGCGCAGGTCGAAGAGCAGCGCCCGCCCGCTGCTCGTCCCCACCGCCATCGTCAGCCCGTCCCCGTCGAACCGCACCGCCGTCGCCTCCGTGTCCCCGATCGCCAGGCACCCCGCCCGCGTCGCCACCCGGGCGTCCCAGCACTCCACGGTCCCGTTCTCGCAGGCGAGCGCCAGCAGCCGGTGGGCGGGGTTCATGTGGCACGCCTGCAGCCGGCGTCGGGGGCCGGCGGGGCGGCGGGGCGGGGCGGGGCGTGGCGGGGGCACGTGGATGGCGGGGGCGTCGGTCTCGAGGGGCTCGAGGAAGCGGCCCTGCTCGAGGTTGAGGCGGTAGACCTGCGCGCCCCCGCCGCCCCCTCGCCCCCGGCCCCCGCCCCGCCCGCCCGGCGCCCCGCGCACCTGCGGCGCCGAGCCGCACATGAGCAGGTCGCAGCTGACGGCGTCGTACGCCATGTCCCGCCCCACCTGCCGCCCCGCCCTCCGCTCGGCCGGGCGGGGGCGGGGGCGGGGCGGGGCGGGGCGGACGCGGGGGATGCGGGTCTTGTAGTAGGAGCCGAACTGGGCGTGGAACTCGACGGTGCGGTCCTCGAGCATCAGCGCCAGCTTCGCGTAGTCCTCCGAGAGCACCTGCCGCCGCGCCGCCCCCTCGCCCGCCCGCCCCGCCGGTCCCCCGGGGCGCCGCGCACGAGGAACTGGGAGACGTCGCAGGTGAGGTTCCGCTGGAACTTCATGCTCAGCTGCGAGAACTCGTAGCACCGCAGCTGCGGCGGGTAGTTCCCTGCCGCGCACCACTCGGACCCGCCGCGGCGCGCGGCGATCGCGCCCCGTGGAGCGCACCGGCGGCGAGGAGGAACTGCCCGTCAGGCGTGGCATGTATGCGCTGCGACGCGGTCGGGAACTCGAGGTCCTGCACCAGCTCGATGCGCCGCCGGAAGTCTGCCCGCGACGTACGCCGCGCTCAGCCGCGGCGCGCGCCGATCGGGGCCCCTCAAGGCGCCGCACCCTCATCGTACTTGAGCGCCTTCTTTTTCTTCTCCGAGAGCCACTGCGGGAGGGTCTTGCCCGAGCTGCGGGGGGCCGCTTAGCGCGTGCGCGTCGCCGTGCGCGTCGTCGAGTGCGAAGAAGAGACGCGCCTGACGTTGTAGATCTTCACGTTGTTCGCCGCCTGCACAGCGAGAGACATGACCGCGATCGAGGCGACCGGGCAGCGCCTGCAGTTGCGGGGCGCAGAGCTGTGCGCCTATCAGTAGTAGTGGCTAGGGCTGAAGCGCTGTTGCTTTGCGTGAAAGAAGCTAGCTGCTAGCGCTCGAGAGGGGTACAGGGGGTGACTCGCGCGCCCCATAGCCAGCCCGGCCCTCGAGCTCGGCTCGCGATTAATATTAATGCTGTCGACGTCGACGTCGCCGCGGGCTCATGATCAGCCGGCGGGCTTGGGGGCTCGTCGCGCGGCTGCACTGCGGCACGCGCATCTGGCGGCCGCGGCTTCGGGAGCTGCGCACTGCAGCATGCAGCTAAGGCTAACCGTTGAACCAGGCGCATGGCGCCGGCTCACTCGCAGCGGCCGCCGCCACGCGCCGGCGCCAGGTCATGCTAGCTATGATGAGGAGGAGCAAAGACATCTGCTTTCCGGATTCGAAGCGAAAAGAATACAGCGACGCGCTCGATAGTAAGAGGGATTGCGCAGGCCCGAAGGCAGCGGGCAGAGGAAGAGCCTGGGAGTATGGAAGGGGGCAGGGCGCATCACGGCACGGGAGGGCCTGATGGCGGCCAGAGGGGGAGCGGGAGAGCCCGGGGGCAGACGGGGCCGACGCGTTGGGGGGCCAGGCGGGGGCAGAGGGACCGGGGCGCCCAGCGCAGGGCGAAGAAGGGGTGATGGGTCGGAGAGGGGGCGCGTGGGGCCTACCGGGCGCGGGCAGGGCCGGCTGGGGAAGGCGCGGGGCCCTCCTCCTCCGCCTCGTCCTCGTCCTCGTCCTCGTCCTCGTCCTCCTCGTCCTCCTCGTCGTCGTCCTGCGCGGGGCTCGCGGGGCTCGCGGGACTCGCGGGACGGGGCGGGGCGGGGCGGGCGGACGTCGTAGCGGCGGCGGCGGCGGTCGGCCTCCTCGTCCTCGTCGGGCTGCTCCACGGGGCTCGCGTCCCGGATCGCGTCCTTCACCCGCTGCTTCAGCCGCTGCTTCGCCCGCTCCGCCTGCCCCGCCTCCCCTCAGCCCCCGCCCCGACGCCCCGCGGCGCGCCCCCCGAGAACGGACCTTTTCGGCGAGCGTGTCCTCCTCCTCCTCGAGCTGGGGCGGGGCCGCTCGGGCGGGGCGCGGGGCGCGGGGCGGGGCGGGGGCGCGGGGCGGGACCTCGAGCTCGTCCTCGTCGGGGTTGAAGTCGATGTTGCCGGCCTCACGCCGCGCGTACTCCAGCGCCGCCCGGTACGTCTGCTGCGCCCACAGCTCCCGGCCCCGCTCCACGGCGGTCGCCATGATATCGAGGTAGAGGCGGATGGCCGCCTCGCGCGTCGAGTTGCCCGGGATCGGGTACGTGATCCCCGTCGGGTCGTCGCTCGAGTCCACCACCCCGATGATCGGGATGTGCTCGAAGAACGACTCCCGCACGAGGCCGCGGAACTGCAGCGGGTTGAACAGGAAGATGGCGTCGGGGCGCCCGCCCTCCAGCATGCGGAGCCCGCCGAACGCCTTGTCTAGCTTCTTCCACCGCCGCTTCAGCAGCGCCAGCTCCCGCGGCTTGATCTGCTGCGTCGTCTCGTTCTCGGCGATCTCATGGTCCATGATGATCAAGCGGTCCACGCTGTTCGCCGCCACCTTCCAGTTGGAGAAGATTCCTCCGCGCCACCGCACATTGTAGTACGGCATATCCACGCGCAGCGCCGTCTCCTTGATCTGGTCCGCGAGGCCCTTCCGGCGCCCCACGAACATCACGTGGCCGCCATCCGCCGTGATGTCGGTGACGAAGTTGGCGGCTTTCCGCAGCGCGACTGCCGTCTGATCTAGGTCGAAGAGGTGGTAGACCTTCGAGCGCTCGCCAAGAAGGTAGCTCGCCATCTTCGGATTCCATGCGCCCGGCGACCGGCCGTACTGGACGCCTGCAAGCGAAGCGCGGCCTGCGTCAATGCACAGAAACGCCGTGGCGGGCGGCGCCAGGGAGGCCCGCGCACCCGCTTCGACGAGCCGACCCATAAGATCGGGAAGGCGCCGAATGGGAGCGACTCCCGGGAGCACCATTGTTGCACTGGTGCGTCCGATGCCCCGCAGGCCGAACAGCGGCGAAGTGGCACCGCGAACGTGTTTTTTTGTGGCCCGGGTACAGTAACCTAGAATTGCGGCGTGTCAGCTGGGCAGCGCGATAGCTTTGCTGCCTGCGCCGTAGCAGGGTGCTGTTGGCCAGCTAGCTTGCAGCCATGCCGCTAGCATCGCAGGCCCGCCACCCGGCACCCGCGACGCACCCTGTGGCGAAGCCCTCCGCGAGGTGAGATGGGCCGCTTTGGCTTAGAGAAACGCTCAGCGTTCTTTTCCGCGTGATGCGCCCCTGCCCATTGCGCCCTGGGACCTGCGAAATTCAAATTCCCGCAGGCGTTCGCTGAGGCTTCACGGAGTCGTCTCAGCCCCGGCCTCGCGCCAAGATCATGGAGTCACGCCAGCCCCGGCCTCGCGCCAAGACCACGTTCAGCGAATGCCGCAACCCGCCACTGCCCACAGGGCGCCGACGGATCCGCCTGCCCAAGCCGTCGACGCCAGGCAGCAACCGGCGGCAGTGGAGGGCCGGAGTGCAACCCAGCTTCTAGAAGATTATATATCGCGCTTCGAAAGGTCCGTCAAACAGCTTCTCGCAAGGCTGGCTGCCTGGAAGCGGCTGAGACGCAGCTGCAGGGAGAAGTCCGTGGCGCCTCCTGCGCAGGAGGGGACCGTGCATTACGAACACATGGTTCGAAAGCATTCTTGTTTCATCGCCGTCTTCTGCTCTAAATTTCGCAAGCAGGACCCCCTGCAGCGTTACCTTCTTTCAGCCTCGGCGCCGGCGCAGGGCGCGAAGCCGGCGACGCGGGCGTCAATCAGCACGCGGAGCTCGCAGGCGCCGTTGGCGAGCCTGGAGTCGGTGCTGTCGCCCTCGGCAGCGTCCGTCGTCTCGTCGCGCTCCTCTGCGAAGGACCTCTCGCTGGGCAGCCGCGCCCACTCGCTCGGCTCGCCGGCCAGCAGCCTCACCTCCGCGGCCCCGCTCTCTTCCGCCGCCTCCGACGCCGACTCGGCCCGCGGGCAGCGCGCGGGGGCGGCGCGGCTGGCGCCCGTGCGGGAGGAGGTCGCAGTTGCGGCGGCGCCGGCGGCGGCGGACGTGAGCACGGACGCGAGCGTGTCGAGCGAGGGGAACGAGAACGTGGCGCCGAACGTGTCGCGGTGGAGCGGGGCGGGGAAGCGGGGCAACTCGCGGGAGGCGCTGCGGGAGCTGCTCGATGAGTTCCGCTCCGGCGCCGACTCGTCGGCCGTCAAGGTCGACCGCCCGCGCTCCCTCGGCGAGGCCCTCGCGAGCCCGCCGCCCCGCTACGAGCGCCCCGAAAGCCCCGACTCGGAGCCGCCCTTCTCGCCGGCCCCGCTCCAGGTCGTCCAGCCGCGCCGCCTCTCCCCACCCAGCCCGGGGGCGGCCTCGGGGGGCCGGAGCGCCGGGGGCAGCCCGTGGTCGGTTGAGGGCGTCGCGCCCGGCCCGGCGCGCGCCGCCGTCGACGTCCTCAGCTCCCTCCTCGGCATGCTCTCCCACCACCAGTCCCCCGTCTCCCCGGCGCCCCGCCCCGCCGGGGGCAGCCCCGGGGTCGAGGGCGGCGGGGGCGGCGGCGGCGGCGGCGTGTCGGTGAGCTTCGGGGAGCTGCAGTCGGGCTCGCACCGCACGCCGGACGCCTCCATGCTCTCCGACGCCCTCGCCGAGGCCCTCGCTGCCGAGCGCAGCCCCCCGCCGCCCCGCACCGCCCCCGGCTCCCGCTCCCGCCCCGCCCCGCCCCGACTCCCGCGACCGCTCGCCCCCGCCCCGCCCCGCGTCGGCCCCCGCGGCGGCCGCCTTCCAGCGCTTCGTCCCGCTGCCCGTGGACGCGGCGGCCGGCCCCGCCTCCTCCTCCGCCCTCCGCGAGGCCTGGGACGCCCCGGGGCAGCCGCAGCCGCAGGCGCAGCGCCCCCACGAGCCCCAGCAGCAAGTGCGGGCGGTGCGGACGCCGTCTCCACCGCCGCCGCCGCCGGCCCCGGCCGAGGCGGCGCGGCCGCCCTCGCGCGCTTCGACCGCTGGCGGGGACGCATCCACGGTGCGTCCGACCGCCGCCCCGCCCCCGCGCCCAAGCCCGACGCGCAGCGCAGAGCCGCGTCTTCCGCGCCGACCGGCCCGCCTCGGACGCCACCGCCGCGCGCCGCGCCAGCACGCCGCCCCCCCGGCCGTAGCCGCGGGGCAGCGGCCGCGGACGCCGCCGCCTTCCGTGGGGACAGCGGTTGTCCGCATGCCGCGCTTCAAGGAGACCGCCGCCCAGGCCGCCGCCCGCGCCGCCGCCGCCGCCGGCCCGGGTCCCGTCCCCGGCCACCGCCCCTCCGCGCCCCGCATCAAGAGCCCGAGCGCTGGATCGGCACCGGAGGCGCCAACGCCACCCCCGCCGGTCGTCCTCCCAGCGGCGGCCATCGGCGGAGCGCCGGCTGCTGCTGCTGAGGAGGAGGCGGAGGAGGAGGAGGGTGTGAGCGGGGCGGCGCTGCTGGGGAGCGCGCTGAGCGCGGCGCTGGCGCGGGTGCGGAGCGTGCTGGAGCGCACGGGCGAGTGCTCCGTGCTCGACGACCCCCTCCTCCTCTCCTCCTCCGGCCTCCTCCACGACACCGCGCCGCCCGCCCGGCCCCGGCCCCGGCCCTGGACCCCGCCCCCACCCCGGCCCCCGCACCCGCCCTCCCGCCCGCCCCGGCCGCCCCAGCTCCGGAGGCGGCGGCGCAGGGGCCTGCAGGGGCGGAGCGAGCGGGCGGGGAGGCGGAGGCGGGCGCCGGGAGGGGCGTGCCGGCGGGCCGCGGCTGCTGCCGGTGGTGCAGCGGGACGCGAGCGGCCTGTCGACGGTGGCGTACCTCCTCGAGGGGACCCTGCCCCCGCGCGCTTCGTCCCTCGCCCCCTCCGCAGCCCGCGTCGCCGCCTGGGCGAGGGCAGCGCCACCGCCTCGCGCGCCCCGGCGAGCTCGTGCAGCCTCAGCGTGGCGGAGAGCGGCGGCAGCAGCGAGCGGGGCGGGGCGGGGGCGGGCGGGTGCCGGGGCGGCCCGTGGCGCGGCGGCGCGGCCGAGAGCGTCGCCTCGAGCGGCCCGAGCGCCCCTCGACCGCCTCCCGCCTCTCCTCCGCCCCGCCCCGCCACCCCTCCGCCCCGCCCGCCGGGCGCCCTCCGCCCACCCCACGGCGCGGGAGCAGGCGCCGGCCGGCGGCAGCCCGGGGCGGTGGGCGGGAATTCGAAGGCGCGGGGGCCTCCCGGCGGCGCCCGAGCCCCGAGGAGGAGTCCGTCAGCGCCTCCGCCTCGGAGCGCGGCGGGCCCGCCGGCGCGGCGGCGCGCCCGGGCTCCCGGCCCGCCCTCCGGCCCGCCCGCAGCAGCCGCCGGCGCGGAGCCGGCGGCAGGAGCCGGCGGGTCGCGCGCACTCCTCAGAGAGGGGCGGGGCGGGGCGGGGGCGCGGGAGGCGGAGCAGGCGCCGCGGGCGGAGGCGAGGCGGCGGCGGCTCGAGGTGCGGGTCCCGGCGGCCGGCGAGAGCCCCGAGCGCGCCCGCGAGGACGAGTCCGACGAGGCGCCTCGCGCGGAGCCCCCGCGCCGCGCCGCCCCGCCACCCCGCCCCGCCAGGCCCACCTCCCCGCTCCCCTCGCCCCCAGAGGATGCGCCGAGCCCGCCGCCGGGGACTCTGCACGGCCCGTCCGCATCGCCCGCCCCGCGCCGGAGCCGGCGACGGCGCCGGCGCCGTCCCTCGTGCAGGTGTACGTGTGCGGTCCGAATGGCCCGCACGCCGCGGCCCCCGCGGCGGCCCCTCCGGCGGTCTTCCGGGCGCCCCCGCGGGCTCCCCCCGGGGACGCTGGGGCGGCGGGGGCGGCGGCGGAGGCGGCGGGCCCCTTCGCCCTCCTGGCGGCGCTGCGCCACCTCGACGCCCTGAAGACGCTCGTCCGCCGCGGGCCTGCCGAGGCCTCGTAGACCGCCAGCCCGACCCGGCAGCATCGATGTCCGACCCTGCTCGCCGGCCTGCAGCGCCTGTACCTGTGCGCGGTTTTAGCGATACCGCTTAGTCCCGTCGATCGGACCGTGCACACGCAGGCATATGCAAACGTAAGTTGAAATCACGTGCTAGGTAGTTCGCAGTCTTTATTCGTGAAATTTCGAGGCGCACGCTTTTGTCGATCAGGTATCACTACTCCTCAGGCCCTCAGGGGGGTCGAGGCTTAGCCCAGCCGTAGCGTAGGCTAGGCCTGGTCCAGAGGCACGCCCTGACGCCTCATGATCATGACCGTCCGCGGTCGGACCAGGCCCCCCAAGGGGAGGGGGGAGGGGGGTTCAACGGTTGGAACTTCGGAAAGGGGTGCTGAGGGGTTTTTGCAATTGAATTTTAGATCCCGAGTCCGACACGGCGACTGCCACCGTGGCACAGCCACGGTGCTCGCCGAGTCAGCAGCTGGCCATGGCCAGGACCCCAGGGCCTGGCAGGGTACTACTAGGCTACCGTAGTACTAGCCTAGTAGGGCTAGACTCTGAGAACCGTTGAACCTTCAAGGCTTGGAGGGCGGGGCCGCGGGCCCTCGCCGATCGGATCATCGGAGTGCGAGACTCTGAGAGGAGGAGGCGAAAAGACTCTGAGAACCGCCGAACTCCGATCCGGGATTTGCCAGGCTGAGAGCCCGCCGGGCCGCGGCCTCAGGGGGCTCCCGAGCCTCGGAGGCTCGGATCACCAGATGCCATGTTTATTAGAGTCAGTGAATGCTTTAATCATGAATCTGCCAGCTGCAGGCTGACATCGTGGAGCGATGGACATGAACAGAACTCAGTGTCTTGCTCTAAGCCTCAACGTACTCTAACGATGAAACTGCCGTGCAGTACATGAAAATAACGACAATAACGACTCATCTCTGCGAAATCGAAAGGTACATGATTTAATGAAATTGCATACAAATCTAGAAGCATCAGATGCCTTGAGCTCTCATGGCCTCATCATGGGATGCTCCTATGCTTAAGAAATCTCAGAATAGAGATCTAAAGGTCAACAGTGCATAAATAAACTGCGAACTATGATACCGAGGTTCTGCCTTTATCCCTTTGCGAGGCCCTGATCATCAGGTGGACAGGCCCGCGAGCTGCTTAGCCATTTATCCCGCCCAGCGCTCCGGAGCGCGGAGGGCGGGGCCTCACGCGGAGGGCTGGGGCGCCTCGGCGGGCGGGGGCGTGGCGCGGCCCGGGGACCAGAAGACCTTGGACGAGGACTTCTCCTTCTTCGACTTCTTCCCCTCCACGCTCGACGCCGACTCCGTGCGGCGGTGCTTCCCCTTCTTGGGGGAGGGGGCCGGCGCGGGGGCCGCCGGCTGCCCCTCGGGGGCCATCTTGGCGAGGGCCTTGGCCTTGGCGAGCTCGAGGCGCGCCACGAAGGCCTCCTGCGCCGTCCGCTGCGGCACGCCCCGCTCCCGCTCCCACGCGCTCCACTTCTCCACCCCGTGCGGGTCCGAGAAGATCCCGGGCTTCCCTGCCCCGCCCGCCCCGCTCGCCCCGGCGCCGCGCGGGGGCGGGGAAAGGCGCGCACCCTCGGAGCAGTCGCCGCGGGCGCCCTGCTGCATGAGGCCGTAGAGCTGCAGCCGCTCCTGCAGGTCGACGTGGAAGACGTACGGCGGGTCCCTCCGGAACTCTGCCCCGCCCGTCAGCCGCGCGGCGGGGGCGGGGGCGGCCGGCCCAAGCGGGGCGCGCCCTCGGCGGAGCGATCGAAGCGCTGCTGGAGGGTCTCCACGCCGAAGAGGCCCTGCAGCCACTCCCCGAAGCTCGCCCGCGGCCTCTCCCCCGCCTCTGGCCCTGCCGCCTCCGGCAGCGCCGCCGGGGCCCCGCGCCCGGCCGGCGCCCCGCCGAAGCGGGCGTCGTTGCGGACGCAGAGGTTTTCGGGGGCCAGCGCCCGGAGCTCCTGCGTAGCGGGCGCGTTACTTCTGTTGGCGGGGCTGAGGCGACGGGGCCGGGAGCGAAGCACCTCGTGCTTCTCCTTCAAGACGGATTCCAACTGCAGTCGAAGTTCGAAGTGCAATGAGCGCGCACTCGAACAGCACCGCAGCAGTGCACACGTACGTTCCGGAGATAGCTTTGGATTGCGTGGTCGCGTGTCATCCCCTTCAGGTCGCTCCACGCCCGGAACACGGCCTTGGTCGAGCTGCCCGAGAGGAGGCCGGCCTTAGAGGCGCAGTCCCCCTCTGTCGCCTGCGCCGGCCCCCCTCAGCACGGGCGCCCTCGCTCAGCTTGCGGTGGGCGCCGCGTGCCTGTCGATAGAACGCGTCCATGGAAACGCGATCTCGGACGTCCAGGTTGTTGAGGCCAAACTCTGCGAGCTTCTGTCGCGCGTACTCGAACCGGCCCTGGCGGCGGCCGTTGGCGGGTGAAGGCACTCAAGTGAAGGGGCGCGCGCGCGATTTCGGCGCGCACCTGGAGCTCGCGCAGCTCCAGATGAGGGTCGGAAGGCCCGGCGCCAAAGCAGGTGAAGCACTCGAACATCGCTACAGGGCGCGTTGGCGCGACGAGCTCTCACGCAACCCAGGGGCGCTGCACCTGTACTGTGGCTGCGTGGAGTGTCTTCAAGGTTGTGCCGGACCCGCGGGAGCCGCGTTAAACGGTTCAAGAGATTCGCCGTTAAACGTTAACAGTCAGCTGCAGGGGGACGAGGGACCACGGGGTACACAGTTACGCAGACCAAGGCCCGGAAGGGGGCTGGGCTTCGATCGAAATTCGCCGAGAGCCGCGTAAATTATACGTTAATAAGCTCGAGTTCCATGCCATTCAGCGACAAATTCAGGAATTCCGGCTTCCAGGTCCTAGGCTGGGTGCACCGCCAAAATGTCTGAACGCTTCGAATTAAAGGCAATTACACGCGCAGGCTGGGCATGCGCAGCCGATCAGGCGGAGGGGGCGGGGGAAAGTGCGGGTTCCGGAGGGGCGTAGAGGCGGACGGAGACGGGGTGCGGCGCGGGGTCGCCGGCGCCGGCGCCTTCCTTCAACGCGGCAAGCTGCACGACGAGGCAGCCAGAGGGGGGCGCCGGCGCGCCGTGCACGAGCTCCGCCCTCGCGTCGCCTGTGCACTCGATCTTCCCACCCCAGTCAGCGTGCTGGGGCTGGGGTTCGGGGCTCGGGGAGGCGGGCGGGATCGCACCGGGAGGCGGACGTACGCGCCGGGGGCGATGCGGGCGTGGCGGTGGGGCGTGGAGAAGGGGGCGGGGGGGGGGGGAAGGCCACGAAGACGGGCTCCGCCGCCGCGTTGCAGAGGGGCAGGCGGGCGGCGGAGGCGGCGGCGCCGGCCCCCGCCCCGGCGGCGGCCTCGGCGGGGCGCAGGAAGAGGGCGGCGGGGGCGAAGAGGGGCCCCGCGTGCTCCCGCGCCGCCCGCGAGAGGTCCTCGGGGCCCCACTCGCGCCCGGGCCCCGGCCCTCGGGCTCCCGCTCGGCCCCGGCGGAGGCGCGGAGGGGGAAGGCGGCGCGCCAGCGGGCCCCGTCGGGGCCGCGGGCCTCGAGGCGCAGGAGCGTGGCGAAGGCGCCGGCGTCGCGGGCGAGGAAGTGCACCGTCACGGCGGCGAGGCCCTCGCGCGAGGCCCGCCCCGCCCCTCCGGCAGCGCGAAGCGGCCCTCGCAGCTGTCCACGAGCGCCGCCCGCCAGCGGCCCGGGGCGCCCCCGCGAGCCGCACGAGGCACAGCGCGCAGGCCGCGCCACCGACGGGGGCCCGCAGCTCGAGGCTCGGGTGAGGAGGTGGAGGCCGGGGCGGGGCGGGGCGGCGAGGGGCGCCTCGGAGAGCTCGCTGGCGCTGGCGGGGCGCAGGGGCGAGAGGCCGCTCTCATCCGCCGGCCCTGCAGCGGCGGCGGCGGCGGCGGCGGGGCGAACGCGGCGTCAGAGGAGGCGGCCGAGGGGCCCCACGTGGGGGCGGCGAGGGCGAGAGGGCCGACGCCGGCGGCGGGGCCCTCCGAGGCGGCCACCCAGGCGGAGAAGGCCGAGCCGGGGGCGGGGGCGGGGGGAGCACGACGCGGGCGGCCTGGAGGCGGGCGCGGGGGCCGGGTGCCCGGGGCGCGGGGCGAGGCGGAGGAGGAGGGTGACGGCCGGGGAGGCGCGGGGCGGGAGAAAGGCGCGCGGGAGCGGAGGAGGAGGGTGAGGCGCTCGTCCTCGCCCGGGGCGACGAGGCCGCGCGCCGGGCGCACCTCGGCGCCCTCCGGCGCGTGCACCACCTCGAACTCGCACGCCCGCCCCGTCGGGTTCTCCACCACTGCGCCCGCCCCGTCGCGCGCGGCCGGCCGGCCGGCCGGGGCGCCGGGGCGGGCCCGCGCACGGAAGGTGCCAACGTGGAGGGGAAGGGCGGGGGCGGGGCCCCGCTGGGGAGCCCCGGCGCCTCGGGCAGGGCGTTCAAGAGCACTGCGCGCCGGCTCGCCGGCGGCCCGGGGCGAGGGGCCGGTGCGCGCACCCGTCGTGGGGAGACGCGGGGCCGGCGCCGGGGCGGCGCGCCGGCTCCCCGGCCTCGCAGCAGCGTGGGGGCGCCCTCCTGCGGCCCCCTCCCTCCGCTTCCTCGGCGAGCCCCTGAAGGGGGCGCGTTCAGAGCAGGCGGGAGCCCCCTGCAGCCGCGCTGCGGCGGGGCAGCGCACTGCATCGCTCGCGCCGCCGGTCGGGCGCTGCATGAGACGCAGAGGGCCCTGCGGAGCACACCTCAGGACGAGGGCACAGAGGGAGGGCGAGCGGGCGCACCGCTCGGGGGCGTGCTGCCTGGCGCAACGGAGGCAGGCCGGGCGGGGCGCGGGGCCGGCGGACTTGGGCCGCCGCGCGTGGCCCGGCGTCGCCGCTCCGAAGGGGCGCGGCGCGAAGGAGGGCCCCGGGAGGCGCGAAAGCGAATGCTTCTCGGGAGGCGTGGCGGGCGGGCGGTGGGCCGGCGCCGAAGCGGCGCGAAGCTTGCGGGCCTTGGGCGGAGAAGGGCGGGGCGGCGACGGCGCCGGCGACGGCGCCCGCGTCGCGAGCGGGGCCGGGGGCGGGGCCGGGGCGGGGCCGGGTTGAGCGGTTCGGGGGCACGCGGCCTCGGCGGGTGGGCGGCCGCGCGAGTTCCGCCGGCGGGGCCCGGTACCTCTCCCACGATGCCGCTGCCGAGGCCGAGGGACGCGCCACGGAATGGTAGGGAGCAGGCCGGCGGCGGGGGCGGCAGGGGGCGGCGGGGGCCCGTGGAAGGCGGCGGGCGGCTCCCCGGCGAAGAGGGGCGCTCCCAAGGCGGACCAGTCGGCGCTGGCGGGGAGGCTGAAGGCGCTCCGGAGCCCCGCGGGGCCGGCTGCGGCCCTGCGCGGCCGTGGGCGGCGTGCGCGGCCGCGAGGCCCGGCGGGGTCGCCGCGGGGGAGGGGCGCGCCCGGGGCCGGGGCGGGGACGCGGGTGTGCAGGAGATCCAGTACGGCGGCTAGCTTCCGCAGCAGCTCCGCGTCCGAAGCCGACACGAACCGCGACGCCCCCGCGCCGGCGCTCCCGCTCAGGCCCGCCTCGCTCCCCGCGCCCCCGCCGCTTCCCCCGCCGCCTCCGCCTCCTCCGAGCCGGCCTCCGTCGACAGCGGCGCCGTCCGCTCCCCGTCTCGCTCCCGCTCCCGCTCCCTCCTCCCCGGCAGACCCGCTGCGGGGCTCCGGCCGCGTCGGGCTCTCCGGCCTGCCTGGCGCGGCGCCGGCGGAGTCGCTGGCGGGCCCGCTGCGGGCGAGGAAGGCGCGGAGGCGGAGCGGGGCGCGCATCCCGCACCGGGCTGCCCGCGGGCGGCCCCGGGGGAGCCGATGCGGCGCTCGCGGGGGAGGAGGGGGTGAGGGCGGGGCGAGGCGTGGGGCTCGGAGCCGGGGGCGGAGGCGTGGAGGGCGACGGGGATGCAGCGGAGGGCGTTGGAGAAGAGCTGCTCGTCGAAGAAGCCGTCGAAGGCCCGCTCCGCGCCCCCGGCCCCCCCGGCCCCCTCCCCGTCCCCGGCTCCTCCTCAGACGAGGCGCCCCCCTGCCAGCGCTCGGCGGCCGCCGCGTGGCCTCGCCTCGAAGGCCCGGTCGAGCTGCGGCGGGGTCGGCCCCCGGACGGGCGCGGCGCGCCTGCGCACCTCGGAGAGCGGCACGGCGACGCGGCCGGCGGCGGAGGCCTCCCCGGGGCCGGCGACGCTCGCGTTGACCCCGCACTGCTGAACACCCCAGCCCCGTAGCAGACTGCCGCAGGCTCAGGCGCGCCCGCGGGGGGCCCGCAGCGAGCCGGCGCCGGGCCCGCGGCGCCGGCAGAGGCGGGAGACGGCGCCCGGAGCGAAGGAGGGCGCGGAGGCGGCGGCGGGCCTGCGGGGGCGTGAGGGCGGGGGCGCGGGGGGCGGGCCGGGGGCGGGCGCCTCCTCGTCGCCGGCGAAGATGTCGAGGGCGGTGCGGAGCGGGGCGGCGGGGCGCCCTCGAGGGTCACCGTCACGCGCAGCGTCGCGGCCTGCCCGGGGGCCAGCACGCGGGGCGGGCCCTCCACCGCCACCCGCCACGCCCCTCCCGCTCCTGGCGCGGCACGGGGAGCAGGAAGGCCCAGCGCTCGCCCACGTTGCGGAGGGTGAGGGGCAGCGTCCGCGCCCCCGCGCCCTGCAGGCGGAAGGCCAGGGAGGCGCCGGCGGCGGGGGCGGCCGGCCAGAGCTGCACGTCGGCCACGCCGCCGTACCCGAGGAGCGGGACGCGGTACTCGCGGGGCGGGGCGGGGCCGGGAGCGGGCCCCGTCGGGGCGGCAGGGGGCGGCGTGGAGGGCGAGGGCGGCGCGGTACGGGGCGGCGGCCGTGGGCCGGAAGTCGAGGGGACGAAGGCGTCGGCGCCGGGCTGCAGCAGGAGCTCCGCGGGGCCGGCGAGGGCGAAGGGCCGCTCGCCGGGCCCCGCGTGGCGCAGCAGCGCGAGGCGCACGGCGCAGGGGCGGCACGCGTCCTCGTTGCGGAGCGCGAGGCGGCGCAGGGCGGAGGCGCCGACGGGGAGGCCCCCGAATGAGACCACGGGGCGGTCGACGAGGAGGGCGGGGCCCGGCGCGGGACCCCCGACCCCCTCCAGGCGGACCCGGAGGCGGGGCCCCTTGCCCTCGGGCCCCGTGGCGAGCGAGAGCGTGAGGGCGGCGGAGTAGCGGCCGGGGAGGCGGGGGCAGAAGGCGAGGGGGAGGCGGAAGAGCTCGCCGGGGCGCACGGAGAAGGCGGCCCGCGAGGCGCCCTCCCCCTCGCCGCCCGGCAGGAGGAGCCGGAAGGGGCCCTCGCTACAGGTCGCGAGCACGGCGGCGGCGAGGGTGCCGGCGTTGCGGACGGGGAGGGCGAGGCGGGCGGTGGGCGGGAGGAGGTGAGGGGCGAGGTCGGCCTGGGAGGCCGGGGCGGCGAAGCGCACGCCGGAGTCGACGAGGCGGCGGGGCAGCTGGAGGCGGGCGTGCCCGGCGGAGGCGACGACGCGGAGGCGGGCGGCGGGGAGCGGCCCCTCCTCGACGGCGCACTCGGCGGCGGTCGCGACGGTGAGCAGCGCCTCGTAGTGCCGCAGCGCCCGCTCCCGCTGCGCGTCGTACCCCGCCGCCGCGAAGCGCACCTCGAGCTCCCGCGACTCCCCCGGCCCCAGGGTCACGGCCGCCCACTGGGCCGCCCCCTCGGGGCCCGCCCCGCCAGCGAGAAGGCCGGCGGGGCGGCGAAGCCCGCGGGGCGCTCGGCGAGGGTGAGGCGGAGGCGGACAGGGGCCGGGGAGGGGTTTGCGAGGGCGAGGCGGGCGGAGGCAGAGGCGTCGTGCGGGACGACTCCGAACTCGACCTCCGCCCCGGGCTCCACCTGCGGCGCGGCGTCACGCGGGCGGCGCGAGCGGGGCCGGCGGGCGGGCGCGCCGTCCAGGCGGGGGCGGTGGCGCGGGCGGAGAGCTGCACGAGGGTGACGGGCCCCGCCTCGTCGGCCACGCTGAGCGTGTCCGCGAAGGCGCCGGCCCGGGCGGCCGCGAAGGCCACGGGCAGCTGCACGCTGCCCGCCACCGGTACCGCGAGGAGCCCGCCGGGGATCGCGAAGGCCTGCGGGGCGGTCGCGGGGCGGGCAGCGCGGGGCGGGCGGGCGGGCGGCGCACATCGCAGCCGGCGGCGAGGGAGCAGCGGAGGAGCAGGGGCCGGCCGGCCTGGTTGCGGATGGAGACGAGGCGCTCCGGCCGGCTCCCGAGCGTCACGGCCCCGAAGTCGCAGCTGCGCGGCTGCGTGGGCCGAGGCCGGCGCCGGCGGAGGCGCGCGCACCTGAGGAGGCTGACGGGCACCTGCGCGTGCACCTCGGGCTGGGGCTCGGGGGCCGGCGCCTCGGAGGGAGCGATCGGGGCGATGGCGGGGGCCGAGGGAGGGAGGAAAAGCTCCGGGGCGGTGGAGGGGGCGTCGAGGCCGGCGGCGGGCGCGGGGCCGAGATCAGAGGCCGGGGCGGCGTCCGGAGGCAGGCAGAGGCCGTGGAGGGGCACGAGGGTGAGGGCGGCGCCGGGCTCGGGGGCCCCGTCGTGGACGGTCCGCACGGAGAGCTCGGCGGCCGTCCCCAGCAGGCTGTCGCCCGAAGGCGGGCCCCGCGCCGGGGCGAACAGGACCCGCACCCGCGCCACACCGCCCGCTGGCACCGCCACCGCCGCCGGCTCGACCCGGAAGGGCGCCTGCGGGGGCGGCGGGAGCAGGGCCGGCCCGGGCGCCCCAGGGCCCTCGGGGGAGAGAAGCGTCTCGCGGACGCGCTCGACGGTGAGGAGGACGAGGACTGCCGAGGCGCCCCCGTTGCGCACATCCAGCGCCCGCGCCGCCGCCCGCCCCGCGTGCACCATCCCGAACGAGATCGGCGCCGCGCTCGTGCAGGCCGGCACGGCGGGGGGACCGGAGGCGGAAGAGGCGGGCGCGCTACGGGGCCGCGCGGGGAGCGGGCGAGGCCCAAGGGCCTCCTCCGCAGCGACGGCCCGGACGCGCGGGGCTCGAGTGTCGGCCGGGAGGGCGCCTGCAAGCGCCCCGATCTGTTCCTGCAGCTCCGCCAGCTGGCTCCGCTGCCGCTCGAGCTCCTCGAACACCCCCCGCTCCAGCTCGCCGCTCTCCCGCAGCGCCTGCCTGCGCTCGGGCGCCGACCGCCTCACGCCGTCCTGCCATTCCCGCGCGTGGCCCAGGGCCTGCTGCTGCTGCCCGGGCGCCGCGACCGACGAGCGCGAATGACTACTCAGCGCCGGCTCCAGGCTTCGACGGACGACCGACGAGGCAGACGAAGATTGCGGCACCGCGTCCCCGCGCCGCCGCCGCCTCCTGATCTGCACGGGGCTCCCGCGCGACACCGCGACGTCACCGTCGCTTCCCTCCGCGTCGCCCGCCCTGGCCAACCGCCGTGCCTCGTCCCCTTCGTCCGAGCCGTAGCGGCCGCGGCTTGTGGAAATCCGCGACGAGGCAGCGGCGGACGCGTCCAGGCTTGCCCGCACACTCGAACTCCGCGAGCTGTGCTTAGCCTGACGCGTGCTTCAGAGGGTTCCCACGCGCGGCTTTCTTTTGGGGGTCAGGCGCACCCGAAGAGCTTCGAGAGTCGCCGGTGCCAGCGTGCAGCCGCCAGGACTGGTCTCAATGGGCACATCGGGCGAGCTCAGAACACTGGGCCCAGCTTCCAGCTCGGAGCCTTCAGCGCGCGCACGCGTCTGGGCCGGTGAGAAGATGATAGAGACCGTGTCAAGGGCCGTTTGGAGCCCGGCCATACGGCGGCTGCCCTGGTCGGGCCTGAGTTCAAAAACTGGCTGCTCTACCCGTCTTCAGCGTCTTCGGTATACCCGTACACTTGCTGAGCTCAGTGAGCTGCCTGATCAACCCGACAGCAGCGCATCGCCAGAGCGATGGGTTCGCTCTCGCGGACCGATGTTCGCTGACTCCTATGCCTAGTGCGATGCCTAGTTGACCGGCCGATGTTCGCTGACTCGAACACGCGCAGCCACCTCTGCGGGCACTTCGGCGTTTCTATCGTTCATCCTGTCCATCATGACGATCTCTGGCCTCCAGCTGGGGTCTGCGACGCTGGCCTCCACGAAAGGGATGACCATTGTCGGCGGGTTCATCAGCGCCATCCTGTTTCTTTTCGTCCTCACTGTGAGCCCCCCTCGCCGACTTTAGAGCTCACCGCCGCGGCGTGCTCATCGCTCACCGCGCCGCTCAGTTCATCAGCAACGTGGAGCAGGTGTTCTCCCGCAACGCGCAGGCGAAGTGGTTTGAGGGTTCGTCGCGTAGCTCACAATAGCTCGCAATGTTCCGTCTGCGCGACGCGCAGCAGCAGCTTTTAGTTGGCCGCTCATTTGTGTGTCGCGCAGTCGTTTTCGCCCTTATCATCGCGGTGATGGCTGCGGCCTCGGTGCACGGTGTATGCGCAACGACCTGGTGCGGCCGCACTGCGCGACGTTGCCGCGTTCGACGCATGCGCTGATGGCGCGGCGCAGCATCATCTTCTCGAGCGGGCTCCTGTATCTGACAACGATCGTGTCACGCAAGAAATACGTTTCCCGGAAGTAGCAGCAACTGGCGAAATGCTTTTTCTCGTCCCCTCCCAAGCTCGTCGTCTCCGGGCCGCTGATAATAAGCTCGACGCTCTTTGAGGCATTACCAGTGCATGTGCAATTGACATGGGCCGATCTGACATGATCGGAATCGATCGGATATGTTCGAATTCGAACTCGCGCCGAATCCGCAAGCTCAAGGTCGGATCTCATCCGGAGGACGAAGGACGAGTTCGGAACCGTTGCTAGTTGCGGCACTAGATCATAGTATAGCTATGGCTAGCTAAAGCTGTAGGCTGAGCCGGGCCGAACTAGTACTTCGTAGGCTAAAGCTAGCTAATCGAATTCGAACTAGTACTTCGCCGGCGCCGTCGACGTCGGAACCGTGAAAGACGTCGACGAATTCGAAGGCCGAATTCGAACGACCCGTACGCGTTGACGTCCAATTGCAATTGCAACCGGTACCTCTCAGCTGCAGGCTGGGCGGGAGGTCGAACTGTACAACTGTACCCCCTGTAAAAAAAGGGCTCTCTCTTTCGCCGTTGAAAGGCGGCGGCGATGAAGAGCCGTGCCATGAACGGCACCGCTAGCCTCGGGCGGGCGTCCGGGCGAGCATATGCGGCCGGCGCCGCACCGTTTGATGGAGTTCGCGTCGGCGGTGGAGCGAAGGTCGAGCATGTCGTGCTCAACGATGTTATGAGTGCGTCAGACATCGTTTATCTAAGCTCTCGTCGGCCCTCCGATGCGGGCGTCGAAAAACCGTTTGCACCTTCTCGCGTCCTCATGTGCTAACGTCGTGCGCACCTCCGCGTTTTTCCTTCTTGCGCAGTGCAATCGTTGAACATGAAGACCCAGGAGGTCCATTTTCCCGCACGCCGGAGCTCGCCTTGCTTATGCCGCTGCAGATTGAACGCATTACCGCGAAACTCGCCGACTCTGAGGCTCGCTACATGGAGATTCAGCGCAAACTGCAGGCCTGCGTCTCTCACCTGGAGAACCTGGCTTTTGAATCTGAGAGCCGACTCCGCGGACACAACTTTCTCCGGGTGCGGGCGGTCCTCCGTGCCCATTCACGCGACCGCATGTTAAGCATCAATGCACTCTTACTCGTTCGCGCGAATAGGTCCAGGAAGAGCTCCAGTACATCAAGGGCGGTCGTGAGGCATCCGGAGACTCGTATCAGGACTATCGTGTCCGCGAACTGGAGCACGAGAATGACATGCTCCGCGAGAAGCTTGGGCTGCCTCGTGGTGTTCCTGGGCGAGGCTCGAAGGCGTTCGGAGGTCCGGAGATTGAAGCACTGCAGCACCAGAACGACTACCTGTACGAGGAGAACGAACGTCTCATCGGTGACAAAGACGGCCTTGTCACCATGCTTGAGACCTCTTCGTCACACTATGAGTCGCTGATGCGCTCGCTGGTGCGTCTTGCAACTGTTTTTTTCGCTGGTGCTCGGTCTGACTGCGCGCTTTCAGAATGGCGCATTGCAAACGCTGCCCCCGGAAGAGCAAGACCGTATGCGGTCGGTGCTGCTGCAGGATCTTGACCGTTGCCGATCCACTGGTCGCAAGGTGTGCGGTCCGACGCACATTCGAAGGCCCGCTAACCGCTTTACAGCTTGACGGGATCGTGCGGAACGTTTCTGACTCTGGTGTCCCCGCGGAGCGCGTGCGCTCTTCGAGCCAGTTCAGCCAGCAACGACTGGACATGATCGAGGCTGAGCTGACGGGTCGTATGTCGGGTGCGGCTCGAAGCCCGGCGAGGACATCGAGTACCATTCTGACGAGGCTCCCTCGTGCAGGGCTACCTTCTGGAGGCATGTTCGACGAACGGTCGAGCTCTCGCTCGTCCGGCCCTACTGTTCTGCCGCCTCGCCTGTCTTTCGGTGGAGTCGGACCCAGCCCTGGCCAACCAGCGATTCGCACGGGCATTGTACCGGGCGGGCCTGTACGCCCGTCGTCCAAGATGTCGGGCCCTCTGCAGGATCGTTTGAGCGCAATTCAGGAGCAGCAGCGCCGCTTCGATGATCCGACAGGAAACCGTGGGGAGATCCGCTTCGGCAGCAACCAGAAACTCATGGCAGAGCAGTCGCTTTTCGGTTCCGCTAGTCAAAAGCCGTTCGAGTACGAAGGCGGAGCGCTGTTCTCCGATGCAGGCCGCCCAGCGGGTGGCCGAGGCTCCGGTGCGCCTGGTCTTATGCGCGCACATGCAAATTGAAAATTTCTAATTTTTGTGGGCAGCTCGCCCGACCGGTTCGTTGACGATTGCAAGCGAATCCTTTCGTTTTTTCCATATCTTGAACGAAACAATCGAGCAGGGCCAGCTCCTCCGGCGCCTCCACCGAACAAGCGCCCGCCGGGTGAGCATGTCTTTCCTATTCGGGTTTGTCGTCGTATGGTGATGCTTGGTGCAGGCCCTCCTCCTCCGGCCCCGAGTGGGACTCCACGCAAGGCGCCGCCCGGGGTTCTCCCACGTAGGTTCCTTTTCTGAATCTGATGCTCTTCGATGAACTTACTTCGCTCTGTTCTGCCAGCTGCGCCTCCTCCGAAGCCCCCTGGGTGCCAGTTGTTTTCTTGTCCTTGTCTTCCTCCACTTCAGTCTGACCGCTTCCTGTTTTACAGATACGGCCCAACGCAGTACCGGCCTCCGGGCCAGCTCGGCTCCACGGGCGTTGCCCCCAGCTTCGGGCGCGGTGCTCCGATTGGTGCGTTGCCCCCAGGCTCGCGTAGTGGACGCGAGAGCCGAATTCGCTATCCAGGCACCGGCACTCGGCCGCCCCCTACGTCGTCAGCTCCTTCATTCGGCCGCCCCGCCTCGTCCCCGCCACCTGCGCCGCCTGCGCCCTCCGGAAATCAGCGCCCTGCTGGACCGCCCCCGCCGCCTCCTCCTCCTTCGCAGCCGCCGCAGCGCGCTCCCCCGGGCACGCTGGGTTCACCTCCCCCTCCGCCGGGGTACAATGCCGCGGGGCGCCCCAACACGGCACCCAGTCCGATTTCCGGATCCTATCGTCCATCGGGGCCTATTACCTCCGGTGGCATACGCCCGAGCGGCTCGCCAGCCCCCATGGGTGCGATATAGCATGCCCCGGTTTCTGCGTTTTTCAAACCGCAAAGCAGGTCCTCTTGGGCGCCCCCCCGCGCCGCCGACAGGCGGATCCTTCCGCCCTGGCGGAATCAGTGCCCCGCCTCCTCCAGGTGGAGCCCCGCGGCCTCCCAGTGTGCCGTCGTATGGAGCGCCGCCCCCGCCGCCCCCAAGCAACTTTGGGGCACCTCCGCCCCCTCCCGGTGGCTTTGGCGCTCCGCCGCCCCCGCGACCTCCCAGTGGATTCACTGGGCCCCCACCCCCGCCGCCGAGTGGCTTTGGCGGACCGCCCCCTCCGCCTCCCGGTGGCTTTGCACCGCCCCCGCCCCCGCCCCCGTCATTCGGCAGTGGTCCGCCGCCGCCGCCACCTCCTCCGGGCGCATTCAACTATTAGGTGAACCCAATTTGTCTTGTGTTGTGAAAGCGAATGGCGCTGTCATGAAGGCTCGCGAAAGCGAATGGCGCTGTCATGAAGGGCCTTGTGGGCTTCTGCAGCATGCGGCTGCGCGCGTGGCAGCGTTCAAATTCGGGGGAGACTTGTTTAGTAATGGCCGCGAAACCCCGTCGACGTCCAAGTGCAATGACGATCACGATTAGGGGTTAGACGTTTCCTTCTCGATTAGGGGTCTACGAGACTACGACCCCCCGTACACGCGGTTTCAAACACGCGGTCGGCCCCGGCCCGGTAGACCATGAGACAACGTGCCGCAGCTTACAGCTAGCTGCGTTTATCTTACAGCTAGTCGCTCGTCTGTTAACGAACGGTGCGCGCGTTGACGTCGCTCGAACTTCACGACCCAGAGTGGCGCCCGGAAGCATCGATGCCGATGACGCCGTGCCCTACAGCGTTGCAAATGAGCGGCGACGGCGTCGTGCAAGCGGGGGAGCGCCTATCTAACTGGGCCGCTTCCCTTCTTCCGGCCGCGGAGGTGACGCCTAGCACCATGCGCAAGATTTTCAAGCCGAGCACCGCGCCTCTCCTCGCATTTCTTGAGGAGCACGTTCTCTCATCAGTGTGCGTGGGTAGCCAGTGTCACCGAATTTGATCTGATCGGTCCGCCAGTCGTTCACGCGACATACGGGAGAACATCCTGCTGTATCCTTGCACTTCTGTGAAGCTTTTTTTGTGGGCTCTTCCGACGCTCGCCCTTGATTGCATTGTTCGAACTTCCGAAGTCAAACCAAGCGTCATGAACTTGCCATCGCCGACTCGGAGCACGAGGAGGCTTGCGCTGAGCACGAAGAGATCCTCGAAGAGGTGTTAGCAACGAGGCAGAACATCGATTCCTTACAAGTCGAGGTTGAACACCTCAAAGCCGAGTTGCAGGCTGCAGGTGCAGATAACAGAAATGCTGCCTGCACGGCTTGCTGCGTTGACCGCGTGCAGAGGAAAAGCTATTGATGGCAAAGGAGCCTGTCGAGCAACGGCAGACTCGCTCAGTTATTACGGGGGCTTTTGTGCTACGCACAGGTGAAGCAGTCATCCGGACCCGAGGCTTTGCTCAGCGTCTTGAGACAGCCGTGGAAGCCTTGGAGATGAAGCCGAGTAGGTGCACGTTCCCTCCGATTCGCGCCTGTTTGCCTCGCGTTTGAGCTCTTGTCCAACCAGAATAACAGAAACACATCCAGAGTATCCCGGTCAGGACAAACAAACAGATGATGTGCAAAATGTAGTTGCAAATGCGATCGAGGCAACGAGGAATCTGCTTTTCCAGGACAGCCTTGCGACGTTGCAGTGCAAACCAAGGTTTTCCACCCTTTGCACTTGGTCTGACGGCAGTTGGTTCACTTAGAACTCAGCAAAGCGTCTCCACGCGATCAGGCGCTCACTGAAGCAGTCTCAACTGAAGCAAAGAATGAGGTTTGCATTCTTTCATACTCTGTGTCGTGCAGATCGGTGATGATGCTTGCAGTTCGAGAATGCTATTGCCTCAAGTCTGGTAGTGTGTGGAGAAACATCTTCAGTGTGCCCTGGAATCAGTCTCTCTAATACGTTGTGCATGCACAGAATGGAGGAGCTCGCCCTAGTGACATACTGTCACAAGCCCTTTCGATGTGTGCAAGGGCCCAGGATGAAGTTGGGCGACCTGAGATCGCACAAGATTTCACTAACACTACGGATGCATCCCCTCGGCATGCTCTCACATCATCATTACTGTAAGAGCTGAATGAGCCGCCCGTTTCAGTTTCTTATGTTCCTTCCTGACTTGATCGACAGCAAGTGGCAAGATCTCCATATTGCCGATGAACGAACAGGGGCCCTTTCAAAACACAAGACAGAAGAACTCACACATCCAGTCCTGACCGATCTGCTACGTTTTCTGGAGGGATCCGCTCAGTGCGTTGAGCAAACATTAGTAATGAATTGATCTCATTGTCATCAGAACATGGATCACACATCATTCAGCCTTCTTCGAGTGGGAATTGCTGGCTGCACTTGAAAAAGAGTTGCATGAAATGCACGACGCTTTGCAAGTGCGCCGGCCACCCCATCTTCCGTCTGTCTTCCATTTTCTCTGGTTTCACTTGGTTTCGAAAGATCCCAGAGCCTATGAGACCGACATCCACTTCTACACCTGGAAAACTATTTTCTGCACTCTCTGGCAAGGTGTGTGCATCGTAGTCTTCAATATTATCAAACACCTTCAACAAATGTCAGGGAATGACTGATGAGTTTGCACGCCAATTTGTGGCTAACAACGAAAGTTTAAGTGCACTGGTGATAAGACATGAACAGGTAAGTTTTTTCTATGATCTGCTCTGCCTGCTTGAACTGATCTGGTTTCAGATGGCTCTGTATGGCATAAAATCTGTGCTTGGAAGCTTGGAGTGCGCAGCTCACTTGGCGCAAGAGCTCAGCGATGCCTCCCGAGCAGAGGTTGGTGGTTGAAACCGAGAACTTGCCTATTTCACTCACTTCGTCCGACTTTTTCTGAGGCAGATGGCGGCTTTCGCAACGTCCAGGCTTCCTCCACTGCCAACCAACTCTGGGAATCTTGAACCAATCGCAGCCATCTTAGAGCCGGCTCTTCAAATTGTTCCTCGTCAGTCAAGTTCACAGATTTTGGCGCATCTTCGCGCACTCAAGCTCGAAGGTCTGCTCTCTTTCCCTGTCCAATGCAGCATGGAAGTATAACTCGAGTCCAGTAGCTCTTCAAATGCAAACCGATCTGTCCTCTTGGCGTCGTGCAATTGGAGCCGGGGAAAAGCACAGAGCGCAAGCACAAGTGGAGAAGACCCTTGAAGCAGTTCTTCAGCTGGCAGCAAGGCAGCTACAAGCTCAGATAAGCAACCTCGAGATCCGAAAGACGCAGACAGATGCTGCCCTTGCTGGACTGCCGCGTGCGTGGGATGTTGCACAGGATTGGTCCGTGCCCCTTTCTCCAATCATGATCTAAGTTCATTCGTGACTGTTCGGAATGTAGGTCTGAGCAGCGAGGAGCTGCCTGCGTCAGCGACACAGTCATTGATGGGTTGAGCCTTGAGGACTGGAAAGTTCGCTTCATAGGAGCGGCAATGGCCCTTCTTTAGCTATAATAGCTATAGTGGCATCTTTATCTCAATCGAAGACAAGCGCTGTGCATGGCCATGACCCTTCGCATTTGGACACGTACTAAAACGCAGGTCCGGGCTACAAGTGTGGGATGTACACTGCGGCCGCCGCGGCCGCGGGCCCAGCCCACCATCGCGAGCTGGCCGGCCAGCAGGGCCCTGCGTGGCCCCCTAAGGAGAGTAATGCGCCTCCCCGCGGACACCCTGGCTAGCTAGAGCTACATGTGCCCGCACGGCGTTGTGCTGCATCGCGTCTTGTGGCGGCGGGGGGTCGCCTCGCCGAGTCGGGGCGGTGGCGGGAGCCCCTACAGGCCCTGGGGGGGGCCCGACATGGAGTCAGCCTGCGGTGGACGCCGGGGGGCGCCAAAAGGGGTCAGATCGAGATCGAAAGGCCTGGAGATCCAAATCAAAGCAACGGGGGCGCACTCGATCGACGAGCCTCCCGCCCAGAGGAGCTATAGCTATAGGACGAGATCGAGCTATAGGACCTGGATATATATATATCTATAGGACGTATTGCCTCACGGCTTTATGCCGTCAGGAGCCGGCGCCCCGAGTCTCGCTACTGGCAGTGCTTGGCCTTAGTCTCCGCAGCGCTCGTATCGAGTGCGCCGATTGGACCCCCACTACTTTTCATGTACCCCTCCCGGGCTCACACCCCGGGTGACACACTTGTACCCTGTACTTGTGCTTGCTCCTGGAATACCAGCTCTGCTCGCTCTCGCTGCCAGCCTGCTAGAACTGCACAGCACGCATGGCTAAGCCTAGCAGCACCGTAAACTAGGCTCTTCTGAGACGAGATCGAGCTCAAGGACGAGATCCCCTCTAGATCTGGGGATATATATATATATAATATAGCTTGTATAAAAGGGCCCAAGACTGGTTCTGCGGTCATTGAACTCGGAATTGCCACCGGACCTGATCGGTAAATTGCCACCAGGCGTGGTCGCGCGGCAACGCGCGGCCGGGGCGAAGGTCCGTGCGCATGCTGCACCTCATAATGCGGTACCGCTGACCTACCGATATCCTTAGAATATAAATTCGCTGACCTTTCGCACGCGCGCGCACGCCGCGCAGGCCTCCTCCAGCTTCGCTTCCGTGCATGAGCCTGTCGAATTCGAAGCAGCGCCGCGGCAACCCTGGCGCTCCCGTAGCAGCGTGAGCTCGAGCCTCTCCCCCGCGCGCGCCGTAATATTCCTGACCTCGAGCTCGTCGCGCGCGCGCGCCTCGCAGCTCGGGCCGCGCTCAGCAGCGCTTTGACTTCAGCGCGCCACATCCCGTGGCGCCATCCGATGATCTCGGGTGCGGAGCTTGTCTCGATCTCGAGATCAAATCCTGCCCGTGCGCGTGACCTGACCTCGCGCGCGCGCGCGCCGCCGCTGTGCGCAGGCTCCCCGGCCCCCCGCGGGCCGACCGAAGCCGCTCCGGCGGTGGATCATCGGATGGCGGGCTGGGCGCCCCTCGTGGTCCAATCCCACGAACTGGAGCCCCAAAGTTGAGATCCGTCTAGCTTGTAGACGTTCTGTCTGCAGCCTGCATGTTTCTCGAAGTACAGAGGAGGCCTAGTGCGGCGTTAGTCCAACTTTCGCGAGCTCCTCGGAGCTGGCATCTGTGAACTGGTACGGCCCTCGCCGTTAAACGTTACCGGGAATTCGAAAGACGTCCAAACTTCCCGTCCAATCAGATGCATATTGGCTTACGTAGAGTCCGATTAAAGGAATTCGAATGTGCTTCGAATTCACAGTTCAAATGGGGTACACAGTTCAAATGTGCTTCGAATTGGGTGCTCCGCCGATTTAGATCGATCAGCGCCAGCTGCAGCTAGCCCCAAAGTCTAGCGCTAGGTTGTCACGTTCGCTTCCCAGGTCCGCGCACGCCGAGCTTTTCACATTCGGCAGGCACCCGCATCGCTAGGGCGGCTAGCGCTGGGCCGCTGGCGCGACGTAACATTGACGCGTTTCCGCTCAGTAGTCGACGGATCGACTTGTTCGCGCTCAGGCCTGTCGAGCGGCACGTCGATGAGCCGAAGAGCGAAGCGCTCCGCTCCAGCAACATCAGAAGACGCGGACAGCAGTAGCAGGCGGCAAAGCAAACGGTCGGCGCTGGCCACGGCCAGCGATCAAGCGCCGATTGCATACGAGATAGGCGACGAAGTCGAGGCGGAAGACAAGAGCGGAGGAGTTTACAAAGCGAAGGTTATCAAAACACGGGAGTTGCCTGCTGAGAACGGCACGGCGGTTTTCGAAGTGCGCTATTCAATCACGAACGTTAACCTTACTAAGTTATCCGCAGTATTTCGTTCACTATATCGGATGGAGCAAGAAGCATGATACGTGGCGGAAGGCGAGCCAAATCAAACGTCTGATCTCGCGAAACCCCCAAAAAGATCAAGTGAAGAAATCTGCCGAAAAGAAGAAGCTGGCCGAGAAGAGCACCGATCGACTATTCGATGATCTACCTGAAGTGCGTCTCCAGGACAGCATCGAAACGGATGATGGGTTCACCGTGAAGCGAGGCGTGAAGGTGATGTTCCCCGGAGACGGCTGGAAAGCAGGTGCAGCAGGATTTTTACTAGTTTCGACATGTACACACTAAGGAGGCCCAGGATAGGATCAGGATAGGATTTTTGATTGACACAGCTACTGATTTTGATGCTCAGGAGAGGTCACGGACGTGGATTCCCAGCAGCTGACCGCGTTTGTCGAGGTCTGTGCAGCTTCAGAGAGTGACGATCTAGACTTCACCCCTTATCCAGGGTTCGTTTGAGCTCCGTGCTTTAACAACCTTTGTTTGACAGCATCACAGCTACGGTATTACGGTCAGCGTTTCCATTCTTCAGCCGTGGGTGCAAGCAACGTGACGCGGTGCGCCGGAGGCCCCCGAATTCGTTCGAGGCGATTACCTTACGGTATCACTGTCGCAGTAGGACACGTACTCAAAACGCAGGTCCGGGCTACAAGTGTGGGACACACTGTGGCACCGACACTGCAGGCCCAGACCACCAGCAAGCTGGCCCGGCCCTGCGTTGCCCTCTAGGGGGAGTGATGCGCCTCCCGCGGACACTGGCTTCGAGTGTTTTCAAAACACGCGTACGGGTTGCCAGTTGCCTCTGAAATCAAGTAGCATTCTTTTCCCTTAGGACTCTGGCGGGACAGGAGCAAATGAGCCCGGGCGAGATCGTGAATCACGGCGTGGCGTTGCCCGGCCTTGCGGTCGCTGACCGTGGACCCTAGCTAGTCAGAACAGTTAGCACGTCAAATTCACATTTGGACACGTACTAAAACGCAGGTCCGGGCTACAAGTGTGGGATGTACACTGCGGCCGCCGCGGCCGCGGGCCCAGCCCACCAGCGAGCTGGCCGGCCGCGGGCCGGGCCCTGCGTGGCCCCCTAAGGAGAGTAATGCGCCTCCCCGCGGACACCCTGGCTAGCTAGAGCTACATGTGCCCGCACGCGCGGCGTGGTGCTGCATCGCGTCTTGTGGCGGCGGGGGTCGTCTCGCGTCTTGTGACGAATGGGGCGCGCGCGGGGGGCTTGGCCGGGCGGCGCGCACCTGAGGGATCAGTCGCTTGAGCTCGCGGTGGATCTCGCCAGCGGGGCCTTGGGCGGGGTCCAGTGCGAGGACAGCTTCGGCGAACTGCGGGAGGCTCGCGATGCACTGCACGGGCGCGTTGATGTAGCACATGTTCGCCCCGGGCGGGTTCGGCAGCCCGCGGCGAACGCCATTCTGGTCGCCCCCGCGCGTTTTCATCAACAAAAGGGATGGCAAAACGCAAACGGTAGAGCGATAGCGAGCCGCGCTTGAGGGTGCCAGAGAACGAGTGCTAGCAAAAAGTGGGTGGTGAGAACCGCGGGGGGCTAGCAAAAGAGTGCCAGCAAGCGAGGAGGCGGTACACGGAATGCAAACGCGCTCGGTGACCGTAGCGTACGCGCGCATGCCGCACGGCCGCACCGAGGGAGTGTTCATCGTCGCGTCCGTAGTCTGATGCGCGCGTCAGTGTGCTGTACAGCAACAGCAACGCGTATGGTAGTGTAAACTACCTCGACCTCAGGCGTATGTGGCTGGTCGGCGCGGCTAGCTGTAGCGCTGGTCTGTTGTTAGCGTGCAGGGGTACGCAACTGCTTTCGTCCAACTTTCGTCCAACTTCAAATTTCGTTCCAATTGCGTCCAACTTTCTTCCAACTTTCTTCCAATTGCATATGCAACTTTCGTCCAACTTTCTAGTTCCGTAATCGCAGATCAAGGACGCCCTAGCTAATCGTAATCGCAGATCAAAGCTAGGACGTCCTAATTACGATCGTAATCGCAGATCAAAGCTAGGACGTCCTAATCGTAATCGTAATCGCAGATCAAGGACGCCCTAGCTAATCGTAATCGCAGATCAAAGCTAGGACGTCCTAATTACGATCGTAATCGCAGGGACGTCCTAATCGTAATCGTAATCGCAGATCGTAATCGGTTGACGTCAATTTCATCACCGGTCAAATTCAGCAAGTGAAATTACACAGAATTAAGGAGAGCGAAGAAGAAAGAAGCACGCTAGTGGAACCCGTTCGCGACTACTTTGCTGGTCTTCGCCGCAGTCGCAGGAAGGTTCTCAAAGCACTTGTGCTCCTGTGCACACGTTTAGTGTACTGCCATGTGTGCGCATAACTTAGACAGAGCTCACCAGCAGCATATTGTGCTCAACAGGGAGCCCAGCACACACACGAAGAATGTTCTCCAGACAGGATCGCTGCTTGAAAAGGGCGTTCACCACCGGCGTCTGTGGGGGGACAACGGGACTCTTGAGCATATAGCTCAGCACGCTCATCACTGGATGGAAATGAGCGAAGTCCGCCATGTCATCTGTGAAATCGCAGTCAGAGGCGGAGAGCTTGAACTACTCAGTCGCACAATCATACCTGTCTTAAACTCAATTCGCGTGGTGAGCTCAGCAAGGATTGCAAGATCCAGGATGAGTGGTGCCGCAAGGAGGGAGTCTTCGCATGTGTTGTGCACCTAAGCGATAAAAGCAAATTTCGGCGACGACGAACGAAACAACAGAGTGAACAAGGCGCACGACAATGGTATTCTGGCCACCCATGAAGATCTCCGAGATGTACTCGTCCAATGCGCGCTTGGAGTCACCAACATAGGGCATGTACTTGATCACAATGGTGTGATCAGGGTGCTCGTTTGGTCTAAAAGAGAAAAAAGTTTCAGAAAGCAGGTCTGGCATAAAAAGCCAACTGGAACGCACTTGTACAGAATGGCATTGGATCCCACAATATCATCGACGACAGTGGACTTCGTAATCTCTTTGGAGCGGAACTGAAGAACAGATAAGCGTGGACTTGCGCGATGGAAAAGAAATGACACACTTGCTGAGGAGCCGACAGATTCTTCCCGTCGTTGTTGCCCAAGTGATTGTAGCTTGCTATCGACATGGGCTGCAAGACTCGATGATTTGCGCAAGCGACCGGGCCGTGCTGCTGAGACGCACCTTCAAGCCAGCCTGCACCAAGAAATCTGTCAACACTGACTTGAACTTCGTCTGGCCACTCTTGAAATCGTCGCCCCCGACTGGGACAGCGTGCCGAATAGCCAGGTCCACCACACCTTAACGAGGAACGAGTGAACAAAACCGCGAGGATAACAGAGAAATGCACGAACCAGGAACGATTGCGTTCTGGGGGCTTCCATTGATGTAAGGCGAACCCTCGAGAATCGACGCAATTGCGAAGACAGTCGAGGGGGAGATCTGCGCGCTATAAGACCCAGGCAATGGCGATGGCGCGTGGGTATGACCTCCGGGTGGCCCGCTTTCAAAGCCGCCAGGAGATTGTCGCCTGTGTCGTGGACCCCCGCGGTGATCTCCGAGAAACGCTCAGTCGTTGCCGACCACAAGACCACAACCGTGTCCAGCTGATTCTTCTGCTTGAACTCTCTGAGTATGCAATCAACTGCGGCCGGGCCAAAAACCGTAAAAAAGTACGCAAAAGGAACGCGAACCGAATGTGCTGCCGAATCTGCTCCATTTGCGCATAGATCGGGCCCGTGAGAACGTTGTCTGCACGATCCGACTGGTTGGCTGCGATAAAGTCCGGGATGTAGATCGACGGAAGCGGCTTCATTGGGCGCATCAGCGGATCAAGCTGCCGCTGCAGGTCGTAGTCGAGCACGGCTGCTCGGTGCATCGCGTCCGCCATATTCATGCCGCTGATGTCCCACCCGCTGATGACGAGGTCGTTGGGATGAACCTGAGCGGCAAGCACATCAGAGGTCGCGCGGCGGAAGTGGCTGTGAACTGATGCGCGGGCACCATTGGAAGAATGCAGCTGAAAGGAATGTAAACATCCTGGCCGGAAGCGTCCGCGCCCAGCCGGATTGTCGTCGCTTGCGTGAGGGAGCCGTAGAAGTTTGCCTGCATCGGGCCGCGCTTCGTGTCCCACGAAATCTTCCTGTTTTGGAGAGAGCGTGGGCGTGCCGACACCGTTCAAGCGCGCTGAGCGCGCGCTCACTCTCTGTTCGCGATGACACCAGCAGTTACTGTGGTTCCGTTGTTTCCGCCCAACCCAACGATCATGAGCCTGCGCCATTCACCGCTTCAGACGTCGAGGGAGGGAGAGAGCGCAGGGCGCGAGAGTGCGTCTCGGCCAGCCCGGCAAACGCGGCGGCGAGTGCGCGAAGGCGCGCGCACCCGATCTTTGGGGTCTTCCGCTTGGTGCGGAACAGGTAGCGCTTGCGGACGGGGCGCACTGTCGCAATGCCGGCGGCGACCGACACCTCGGTGTTGTGATACTCGTGCTCGCTGACGATGTAGTCCCCATCTATCCTGGTGCCGTCGCTGCTGACGGTGTATTGGTGAACAAGCTGAGACGCCATTGCTGCGTCGGACTGCACGAACGGCGAAGCTCAGCTCGCGCACTGGGGTACAGTCAGCCCTTCGTGCGCACCTTGCCTTCCGCGTACCCCTTGACCGCGGCGGCAGCCTGGCGGCTGCCGCTCCTTTACGATGGCTGCTACAGAATGCGGGGCGCTCATCGGAGACATGAGAGAATTGACACAGCAGCTTGCGGTGCTCAAGCGGGAGAAGGAACAGCTTCTTCACGACCACGCACAATCAATTGAGCGCTTGAAGCTGGTAGCTGCGGCGAAGGTGAGGCCGGCGGAAGAGACGTAGCGCTTTAAGTAACTGGTTGCAGGTTCGGACGATGGCAGAAGAGATCGCCGGTCTGCAGAATAAGCTGCGCGACGCTCAGCAGCAGCTCTCCGACCTGAAAGAGGTCTGTCCCGCAGTCGAATTTCTGAAGGTTGGGGAGTCGACGCGGTTGTCATTTTGCGCTGTTTCTGAAGGTTGGGGAGTCGACGCGCGTTCGTGAGCTGGAGGCGGAGCTGATCGCCCTCCGTGCTGGCGCATCGTCCGCGGAAGCGCGCCTCGTCCAAATGCTGGAGATATCTTTCAAGAAACCGCATTCCGTTCCCGCGGACGATTCGTTGCAAAACCTCGGTCACCTCGTTCTCCGTGTTCGCGCCCGCCTGCACAGCTCCTCAGCGCGTTTCTCTGATGAGTGAAAACTTGCAGGTGGAGGAACGTCTGAAGGCCGGCGAGCAGGTGCTATGTTCTAACGCGCACTTGATATTAAGAAGGGGGCCACTGAATGATGATGCCCAACTCTAGTCCTACGGCCTCGCCTGGCTTGGCCGCAATGGCGAGAAACCACGAGGGTCTGACGACAGCTGACACTTCTTTAAGTTGTCTTGCCCCATAAATTCCATCGCCGCATTTTCGACAACGCTGCATCAGGAGCTAGGAGCGATGAACGCAATGACGGAGAGCCTGAGGGGCGAGCTGGCGGCGGCGCGGGCGGCGGCGTCGGAGGCGGCGGCCGAGCACGCCGCCGTGATGGAGAAGCTCAAGGCGGCCGCGGCGCAGCGCGTGAGGGGCCTGGCGGATGAGCTGAAGGTGGGCGGCCGGAGCCGCGGCGCACGCGTCCCGAGAGATGGAGCGCTGCTGACGCCGGGGTCCGGCATGTGCGGCAGGCGGCACAGAGCGCGCTGGAGGAGGCGCGGGCGGGGCGGCCGACGGGGCAGCGCTTGAAGAGGCTCGGCGGGAGGCGGAAGAGGCCCGGCGGGGGCTGGAAGCGGCCCGGCGGGAGGCGGAGGAGGCCGCGAGCGCGGCGCGCGAGGCTCATGCGGCGGCAGAGGCGCGGGCGGAGGCGGCGGAGGCGCGCGCGAAGGCGGCAGAGGCGCGCGGGGCGGGGCCGGGCTCGGAGGCGGAGCAACTGACGCGGGAGGGGCCGCGCAGGCGGCCAACTGGGAGCTGAACGAGCGGAACGCGGCGGCAGAAGAGGCCGGAGAGGAGCTGCGGGCGGCGCAGGCGGAGGCGGAGAGCCTGAGGGGCGAGCTGGCGGCGGCGCGGGCGGCGGCGTCGGAGGCGGCGGCCGAGCACGCCGCCGTGATGGAGAAGCTCAAGGCGGCCGCGGCGCAGCGCGTGAGGGGCCTGGCGGATGAGCTGAAGGTGGGCGGCCGGAGCCGCGGCGCACGCGTCCCGAGAGATGGAGCGCTGCTGACGCCGGGGTCCGGCATGTGCGGCAGGCGGCACAGAGCGCGCTGGAGGAGGCGCGGGCGGGGGCGGCCGACGGGGCAGCGCTTGAAGAGGCTCGGCGGGAGGCGGAAGAGGCCCGGCGGGGCTGGAAGCGGCCCGGCGGGAGGCGGAGGAGGCCGCGAGCGCGGCGCGCGAGGCTCATGCGGCGGCAGAGGCGCGGGCGGAGGCGGCGGAGGCGCGCGCGAAGGCGGCAGAGGCGCGCGGGGCGGGGCCGGGCTCGGAGGCGGAGCAACTGACGCGGGAGGGGCCGCGCAGGCGGCCAACTGGGAGCTGAACGAGCGGAACGCGGCGGCAGAAGAGGCCGGAGAGGAGCTGCGGGCGGCGCAGGCGGAGGCGGAGAGCCTGAGGGGCGAGCTGGCGGCGGCGCGGGCGGCGGCGTCGGAGGCGGCGGCCGAGCACGCCGCCGTGATGGAGAAGCTCAAGGCGGCCGCGGCGCAGCGCGTGAGGGGCCTGGCGGATGAGCTGAAGGTGGGCGGCCGGAGCCGCGGCGCACGCGTCCCGAGAGATGGAGCGCTGCTGACGCCGGGGTCCGGCATGTGCGGCAGGCGGCACAGAGCGCGCTGGAGGAGGCGCGGGCGGGGCGGCCGACGGGGCAGCGCTTGAAGAGGCTCGGCGGGAGGCGGAAGAGGCCCGGCGGGGGCTGGAAGCGGCCCGGCGGGAGGCGGAGGAGGCCGCGAGCGCGGCGCGCGAGGCTCATGCGGCGGCAGAGGCGCGGGCGGAGGCGGCGGAGGCGCGCGCGAAGGCGGCAGAGGCGCGCGGGGCGGGCCGGGCTCGGAGGCGGAGCAACTGACGCGGGAGGGGCCGCGCAGGCGGCCAACTGGGAGCTGAACGAGCGGAACGCGGCGGCAGAAGAGGCCGGAGAGGAGCTGCGGGCGGCGCAGGCGGAGGCGGAGAGCCTGAGGGCGAGCTGGCGGCGGCGCGGGCGGCGGCGTCGGAGGCGGCGGCCGAGCACGCCGCCGTGATGGAGAAGCTCAAGGCGGCCGCGGCGCAGCGCGTGAGGGGCCTGGCGGATGAGCTGAAGGTGGGCGGCCGGAGCCGCGGCGCACGCGTCCGAGAGATGGAGCGCTGCTGACGCCGGGGTCCGGCATGTGCGGCAGGCGGCACAGAGCGCGCTGGAGGAGGCGCGGGCGGGGGCGGCCGACGGGGCAGCGCTTGAAGAGGCTCGGCGGAGGCGGAAGAGGCCCGGCGGGGGCTGGAAGCGGCCCGGCGGGAGGCGGAGGAGGCCGCGAGCGCGGCGCGCGAGGCTCATGCGGCGGCAGAGGCGCGGGCGGAGGCGGCGGAGGCGCGCGCGAAGGCGGCAGAGGCGCGCGGGGCGGGGCCGGGCTCGGAGGCGGAGCAACTGACGCGGGAGGGCCGCGCAGGCGGCCAACTGGGAGCTGAACGAGCGGAACGCGGCGGCAGAAGAGGCCGGAGAGGAGCTGCGGGCGGCGCAGGCGGAGGCGGAGAGCCTGAGGGGCGAGCTGGCGGCGGCGCGGGCGGCGGCGTCGGAGGCGGCGGCCGAGCACGCCGCCGTGATGGAGAAGCTCAAGGCGGCCGCGGCGCAGCGCGTGAGGGGCCTGGCGGATGAGCTGAAGGTGGGCGGCCGGAGCCGCGGCGCACGCGTCCCGAGAGATGGAGCGCTGCTGACGCCGGGGTCCGGCATGTGCGGCAGGCGGCACAGAGCGCGCTGGAGGAGGCGCGGGCGGGGGCGGCCGACGGGGCAGCGCTTGAAGAGGCTCGGCGGGAGGCGGAAGAGGCCCGGCGGGGGCTGGAAGCGGCCCGGCGGGAGGCGGAGGAGGCCGCGAGCGCGGCGCGCGAGGCTCATGCGGCGGCAGAGGCGCGGGCGGAGGCGGCGGAGGCGCGCGCGAAGGCGGCAGAGGCGCGCGGGGCGGGGCCGGGCTCGGAGGCGGAGCAACTGACGCGGGAGGGGCCGCGCAGGCGGCCAACTGGGAGCTGAACGAGCGGAACGCGGCGGCAGAAGAGGCCGGAGAGGAGCTGCGGGCGGCGCAGGCGGAGGCGGAGAGCCTGAGGGGCGAGCTGGCGGCGGCGCGGGCGGCGGCGTCGGAGGCGGCGGCCGAGCACGCCGCCGTGATGGAGAAGCTCAAGGCGGCCGCGGCGCAGCGCGTGAGGGGCCTGGCGGATGAGCTGAAGGTGGGCGGCCGGAGCCGCGGCGCACGCGTCCCGAGAGATGGAGCGCTGCTGACGCCGGGGTCCGGCATGTGCGGCAGGCGGCACAGAGCGCGCTGGAGGAGGCGCGGGCGGGGGCGGCCGACGGGGCAGCGCTTGAAGAGGCTCGGCGGGAGGCGGAAGAGGCCCGGCGGGGGCTGGAAGCGGCCCGGCGGGAGGCGGAGGAGGCCGCGAGCGCGGCGCGCGAGGCTCATGCGGCGGCAGAGGCGCGGGCGGAGGCGGCGGAGGCGCGCGCGAAGGCGGCAGAGGCGCGCGGGGCGGGGCCGGGCTCGGAGGCGGAGCAACTGACGCGGGAGGGGCCGCGCAGGCGGCCAACTGGGAGCTGAACGAGCGGAACGCGGCGGCAGAAGAGGCCGGAGAGGAGCTGCGGGCGGCGCAGGCGGAGGCGGAGAGCCTGAGGGGCGAGCTGGCGGCGGCGCGGGCGGCGGCGTCGGAGGCGGCGGCCGAGCACGCCGCCGTGATGGAGAAGCTCAAGGCGGCCGCGGCGCAGCGCGTGAGGGGCCTGGCGGATGAGCTGAAGGTGGGCGGCCGGAGCCGCGGCGCACGCGTCCCGAGAGATAGAGCGCTGCTGACGCCGGGGTCCGGCATGTGCGGCAGGCGGCACAGAGCGCGCTGGAGGAGGCGCGGGCGGGGGCGGCCGACGGGGCAGCGCTTGAAGAGGCTCGGCGGGAGGCGGAAGAGGCCCGGCGGGGGCTGGAAGCGGCCCGGCGGGAGGCGGAGGAGGCCGCGAGCGCGGCGCGCGAGGCTCATGCGGCGGCAGAGGCGCGGGCGGAGGCGGCGGAGGCGCGCGCGAAGGCGGCAGAGGCGCGCGGGCGGGGCCGGGCTCGGAGGCGGAGCAACTGACGCGGGAGGGGCCGCGCAGGCGGCCAACTGGGAGCTGAACGAGCGGAACGCGGCGGCAGAAGAGGCCGGGGAGGAGCTGCGGGCGGCGCAGGCGGAGGCGGAGAGCCTGAGGGGCGAGCTGGCGGCGGCGCGGGCGGCGGCGTCGGAGGCGGCGGCCGAGCACGCCGCCGTGATGGAGAAGCTCAAGGCGGCCGCGGCGCAGCGCGTGAGGGGCCTGGCGGATGAGCTGAAGGTGGGCGGCCGGAGCCGCGGCGCACGCGTCCCGAGAGATGGAGCGCTGCTGACGCCGGGGTCCGGCATGTGCGGCAGGCGGCACAGAGCGCGCTGGAGGAGGCGCGGGCGGGGGCGGCCGACGGGGCAGCGCTTGAAGAGGCTCGGCGGGAGGCGGAAGAGGCCCGGCGGGGGCTGGAAGCGGCCCGGCGGGAGGCGGAGGAGGCCGCGAGCGCGGCGCGGGAGGCTCATGCGGCGGCAGAGGCGCGGGCGGAGGCGGCGGAGGCGCGCGCGAAGGCGGCAGAGGCGCGCGGGGCGGGGCCGGGCTCGGAGGCGGAGCAACTGACGCGGGAGGGGCCGCGCAGGCGGCCAACTGGGAGCTGAACGAGCGGAACGCGGCGGCAGAAGAGGCCGGAGAGGAGCTGCGGGCGGCGCAGGCGGAGGCGGAGAGCCTGAGGGGCGAGCTGGCGGCGGCGCGGGCGGCGGCGTCGGAGGCGGCGGCCGAGCACGCCGCCGTGATGGAAAAGCTCAAGGCGGCCGCGGCGCAGCGCGTGAGGGGCCTGGCGGATGAGCTGAAGGTGGGCGGCCGGAGCCGCGGCGCACGCGTCCCGAGAGATGGAGCGCTGCTGACGCCGGGGTCCGGCATGTGCGGCAGGCGGCACAGAGCGCGCTGGAGGAGGCGCGGGCGGGGGCGGCCGACGGGGCAGCGCTTGAAGAGGCTCGGCGGGAGGCGGAAGAGGCCCGGCGGGGGCTGGAAGCGGCCCGGCGGGAGGCGGAGGAGGCCGCGAGCGCGGCGCGCGAGGCTCATGTGGCGGCAGAGGCGCGCGGGGCGGGGCCGGGCTCGGAGGCGGAGCAACTGACGCGGGAGGGGCCGCGCAGGCGGCCAACTGGGAGCTGAACGAGCGGAACGCGGCGGCAGAAGAGGCCGGAGAGGAGCTGCGGGCGGCGCAGGCGGAGGCGGAGAGCCTGAGGGGCGAGCTGGCGGCGGCGCGGGCGGCGGCGTCGGAGGCGGCGGCCGAGCACGCCGCCGTGATGGAGAAGCTCAAGGCGGCCGCGGCGCAGCGCGTGAGGGGCCTGGCGGATGAGCTGAAGGTGGGCGGCCGGAGCCGCGGCGCACGCGTCCCGAGAGATGGAGCGCTGCTGACGCCGGGGTCCGGCATGTGCGGCAGGCGGCACAGAGCGCGCTGGAGGAGGCGCGGGCGGGGGCGGCCGACGGGGCAGCGCTTGAAGAGGCTCGGCGGGAGGCGGAAGAGGCCCGGCGGGGGCTGGAAGCGGCCCGGCGGGAGGCGGAGGAGGCCGCGAGCGCGGCGCGCGAGGCTCATGTGGCGGCAGAGGCGCGCGGGGCGGGGCCGGGCTCGGAGGCGGAGCAACTGACGCGGGAGGGGCCGCGCAGGCGGCCAACTGGGAGCTGAACGAGCGGAACGCGGCGGCAGAAGAGGCCGGAGAGGAGCTGCGGGCGGCGCAGGCGGAGGCGGAGAGCCTGAGGGGCGAGCTGGCGGCGGCGCGGGCGGCGGCGTCGGAGGCGGCGGCCGAGCACGCCGCCGTGATGGAGAAGCTCAAGGCGGCCGCGGCGCAGCGCGTGAGGGGCCTGGCGGATGAGCTGAAGGTGGGCGGCCGGCGCCGCGGCGCACGCGTCCCGAGAGATGGAGCGCTGCTGACGCCGGGGTCCGGCATGTGCGGCAGGCGGCACAGAGCGCGCTGGAGGAGGCGCGGGCGAGGGCGGCCGACGGGGCAGCGCTTGAAGAGGCTCGGCGGGAGGCGGAAGAGGCCCGGCGGGGGCTGGAAGCGGCCCGGCGGGAGGCGGAGGAGGCCCGGCGGGAGGCGCAGGTGGCCAGGGGGAAGGTTGACCGAGCGGGCTGGGAAGCAAAGGAGGTGACTTCGTTTTCAAATTGCAAACGCGGATCTCCTGAGGAGACTTTTGTCCCGGAGAAGGTGGTGCAGGTAACGTATTGTTTCTCGAACGTTACAGTATTCGCTAAATTCTCATCAGAACTTCGGAGTGGCGGGGGATTCCCGTTTGAGGGAGCTTGAAACACAGCTTTATATCAAAGATGGCCAACTTGCTGCCTTGCAGCGCGATTTCATTCGAGTGGAGGACGAGTTCCGCAGGTCCGTTGCTCGAAATTGCTCAAAACGTTCCTGCGCTAACCTTTCCCGGTAGGTACAAGGCACGGGCGCACCTCATTTTCAAGACAAACGAGTCGTCCGTGGCGAAAGGCACAGAAGAGCGAGATGGCTTGATTCGCGAGCTCCGTGAAGGGCTTTCTGAGGCACAAGCTCGCCTGTCGGAAGCTCTTGCGGCGCGCGATGCTCTTGCAGAAGCTCTTGAAGCCCGCGAGGTGAACATGTTTGCCTTCGTTTCTTCAGTTATCTACAACACAGCACACAGGCCGCCTGCCAGCGAGCGACTGAAATTGCTGAGCGCGAAAGTGCTGAACGTCGACGTTCAGAGGCAGATGCTGAGGTTCTTTTTGTTTGATTTTACAGACATGCTTACGCAATGCTCACCCCGTTGTGTGCATTATCAGCTTGCAAGGCAACGTGCAGCTGAATATGAAGCTCAGAGAGATGAGGCGGCAGAGGCTCATGATCATTGTGCGTGTGGTTTTCTGGCAATCCACGTGCCGAGACGAATACTGAGTTGAGATTATCAGTGCTTATTCAGTATAACAATCTCGCCCGTGAATTCTCTGAGGGTCAGCAGCGAGTTCGTGAGGCGCAGGCAATCCCGATTTCTTTTTCGTCCAGAATTTTTTCGGTTGTCTAAAAGAATCCGCAGGAGAAAGAGGCCGTCAATCGGACTCTACTGGCCCGACTGGCCGCCCTTGAGGCTTCCAATCGGACTCTTGTGACTCGTCTTGCGAACTCACCATCTTGCAAATGCACCGCCCAGAAGCAGCTCTCCGACCAGAAAGAGGTTTGCTTAGCCACCCATCGGTTCAATTTGTTTTGCCCTCACTGCTGAACCGAATAGCAGGCAAGGCCGCAAAATCAGCAGCCGCCTTCTCCACAAAGTCAATCTATGTATGCAGTAGACATGTTTGCTGAGCCAATCGCGCAAGCTCCTACAACTCCCGAGTTGTCGAAGGTAGGACCTCGCCTAGATGGCTTGCCTCAAAGATGACATTGCGACACCCGCTCGCAGACTTCCATGGTACCCGATCACGAGATGGGTCTCTTTGAAAGTGACGAAAAAGCCCTTAGGGCCGTTTTGAGTACAAGCCAAAAGCATTCTGTGACAGGCAAAAGCGATCCTAGTACGTCGTCTGGTAAAGACATCAATCTATCAAGCAAGACGGATCAAACCACTGGTGCCCATCCAATTTCTCTGTCCATTGCTTTGATGACACCCTCGGCTGAAGAGAGTGAGGAGATTCTCCGTAAGCTTCAAGCTGCCGCACGTCTTCAAGCTGCCGAAAGTGTTGAGAATCAGCACCTGCGCGAAAAGCTGGCCTCCCTTGAATCTGCCTTGGCGGAAATGGAGCGCGAACAGGCCAGAAGAGCACAGCAGGAGGCGCTGCTCAAAGAGGAAATTCGTGAGCTCCAGCGGAATGTGAAGCGCGAAACTGTCGACTTGACGTACCTCAAAAACATCGTTCTGAAGGTTAGTGCTTTCTTCTTGTCCAAATTTACTTCGCACCTGCCCAATCTCACTTTCTTTTTGCGCAAAGTACGTGGAGACCCGCCACGACTCTCTCCTGCCCGTCCTTTCTACATTACTTCAGTTCTCGCAATCGGTTGGCCCATTGCTCCAGTTTTTCAATCGGTCGGTCACTCCAACTTGCACAGGAGCTGCAGAAGGCCGCAGGAGCTGCACAGGAGAGGCAGAAGCGAGGGTGGCTGTAAAGTCATCACGGCCTCATGCATTTTGGCGTGACAATCGCGGTACACGCTGGGCTCAGTTTTCGTAGGCAAATCGAAATCGGCTCTACTACTAGGTCGAGGTGCAGGCCTTGCCCGGAGGCTCGCCTGTTCCCGCCAGGGCCCTAAGGAAGAGGAATGCTACTCGATCGAAATCGAGCCCCGAAGGCCTCCCCCGCTCAAACGAGCAAAAAGAAAAGATGGAGCCGCATCGCGTCAGAAGAGGCGGCAGGCACTGGGTGGTCTCGCGGTGGGGCGCCCCGACACGCGGTGGCGGTGGGGCGGCTCGCGTGGCCCGCGTGGCGGGATCCGCGTGGCGGGATCCCGGCCAAAGTTCGCAATTGCTAGTGCGCTGTAAAATTGTGCATTGGCCATGGTGGTTGCCGCGTGGTGTCTTGGGGGGTAAGCGCTAGCGCTAGGCCAGTACAGTACAGGCGGCAGCCGGCTAGGCGCGAGCTCCTCGAGGCCCTGCTGCCCCAGCCCCGCGTCCGCCAGGCAGAGCTCCTCCAGCCGCCCGCGGCCCCCACCGCGCCCCCTTGATCGCCTCCGCCGGCACAATTCGAACCAGACGAAACTCCATGGCTGACTCCATGTCGGCCCCCCCAGGGCCCGTAGGGGCTCCCGCCACCGCCCCGAGACGACCCCCGCCCCCACAAGACGCGATGCAGCACCACGCCGTGCAGGCACATGTAGCTCTAGCTAGCCAGAGTGTCCGCGGGGAGGCACATTACTCTCCTTAGGGGGCCACGCAGGGCCCGGCCGGCCAGCTCGCTGGTGGGCTGGGTCCGCAGCCGCGGCGGCCGCAGTGTACATCCCACACTTGCAGCCCGGACCTGCGTTTTAGTACGTGTCCAAATGCGAGTCCAACGCCATTCGCCAAATCAAATCAATGGTTCTATGTTTCATCCAAATCCTGCTGCTGTTCCGGCGCTCCCGTCATCGGCCGCTGAGTCATAGCCTCGAGTACTTCGTTCTTTCCATTCAGTGTTGCCTCGTCTCTGCGACAGAGGGCAGTTCAGCACGATATTAACAGCGCTAAACGCGATCGAAACAGTGAACTACACGCACACTGGCGACTTCCCTGCGGCGTTGAGCTCGTGCATGTCAGCGCCAGCTTGCGTCAACAAACAGGCTACTTCTACGTGTCCATTCAGGGCTGCCCAATGCAGAGGCGTGTTTCCAGCATCGTTCTTCGCCTTAGTGTTCGCACCGCGCTCGACCAAGGCAGCGACAATCTCAGCATGGCCGTTTGCTGACCGATCCGTCAGCAAGCCCTCGGCAGCGATCGTGCGACGCGTGCGCACCGGCGGCAAAATGCAGTGCTGTAGTTCCCATCTCATTTTTTGCGTTCGCGGAAGCCCCACGATCAAGAAGCTGCCGCAGCTCTTCCAGCTCTCCGTATCGCGCGCACTCGCACAACTCGTCGTCCAGCTCGACTTGTTGTTCTGCATCTGCCATGCTAGCGCGCAGAGCTCGTCTTAGCCTGCCTGCAGCTTCTTTGTGATCCTGCAGCTGCTGCCGGGCCGCTGGGGCTGGGCTGGATCTCCCGTGATGATGCCTCAGCGCCTAAAGCGCTCTGCTCGCTCTGGACGGCAAGGGGGCGGGGCTAGAGCAGTCTGAGCAGCCTCAGAGCAGGCGGTCGAGGGGTACACCAGTCTTCGTGGGCAGTCTCCTTTTCCTGAGTGGGCCGCGCGTACGCTGCTTTTCCGGAATCGAAGCGACCGGCCACCGCCAGTAGCGGCCGGCTCCGGCTTCCGCCAGCTCAGTTCGTATTGCTTAATTAGAACGGTGCCGCACGACTCATTACAAGGCGCCCGAAAGTCTTGGCGGAGCTATCTGCTCGGAGCTCCAGCTTTCGCTTGCCGATCGCCCCTCCAAGCGTGCCCGCGTGCTAGAACAACGGGCCCGGCGCGCTGAGAGCTCGCCCTCGCGCCCTGCAATGGGTGCGCGAACCTGTCCCCTCGCTGAGCGCCGAAGCCTATGCCTGGCAGATAAGAAGCTGGCGAAGCTGGAGAAGAAGCTAAAGCGCGCGCGGGGAGTGGACGACAAGGACGTGAAGGCCAAACGACGCGAAGAAGAGCACGAGAGGCAAGAGAAAAAGCGGTAAACTATCTCCCGGCAGAAAATAAGAGCTGTTAAATCAAAGGTGGCTTGACGCATTCCAAAATCAAAGTCAATGATTTTTTCATTGACATAAGAGCAGGATTAGAAACGAGCTGCTTGAGCACCACAAGAAAGAGAAAGAGGCCCGTTTGCTTCGTGGCGGATCGTTGGAATTTACGGGCTCAGGGGCTCGAGAGGAAGTCCTGTCGAAGTTGAGTGAGCAGACCGTAGGTGCGCAATCTTGATCATGAAATATCAGCTGTACGCCTGAGTTGAGCAAGGACCAGGTTTGCAGAGTGTTACTGCATTTGCCGAGCGGAAGGAGGCACTTGAAAAGGAGGCGCAGGCCAAGGAGGAGGCTCTGGCAAAGGAAAAGCAACAGCAAGAGCAAAAGATCTTGAGAGCAAAGATCAAGAGCAAAGATCTGGAAAAGCAAGCTCAGAAGCTTTCGTTCTCATGCCTAGATGATGCAGATGCAGATGCCTAGATGATGCAGATGCAGTTCACCTGCTGATGTGCTGCGTCTGCACAAGCATGCGCAGCATTGCGCTAGCAGATGCAGATTTTGGGTAATTGAACTGCTTTGCATTTTGACTGCTGAACTCCAAAAGCGGATTTTTCCTAGATGTATACGAATATATATACATCTAGGAAAATCTCGTATACGTATAGTGACGATTAGCTGGAAGTGACGATTTTCGGGCAGCCGCGGGCCTGGCGGGCCGGGCCGCGAGCCGCCCCACCACCGCCACTGGGCCACCGCATGTCGGGGCGCCCCACCGCGAGACCACCCAGTGACTGCTTGAAAGCTTGCGAACAGGATGAAAGCTTGATGAACTCCCTACTCACGCCGGCGTCGTCGTTCCGAAAACGAGTTCCGAAATCTGCGATTACGATCGTAATTAGGTCGTCTTGGCTTTGACCTGCGATGAAGCTCTAGCTAGCCAGAGTGTCCGCGGGGAGGCGCATTATAATTACTCTCCTTAGGGGGCCACGCAGGGCCCGGCCGGCCAGCTCGCTGGTGGGCTGGGCCCGCGGCCGCAGCGGCCGCAGTGTACATTCCCACACTTGTAGCCCGGATCTGCGTTTTAAGTACGTGTCCAAATGCAATTCTGGGTAATTGCGTAAACGTTCGAATTTGTGTCTGAATACAGATATCTATCCGACTGAAAAAAAGTCTCGTCCTACACGGGGTCTCGTCCACGTCCTACACGGGGTTGACGTCTCGTCCGGGGGATCCTACACGGGGTTGCCGCGACACGCGCTGTCTGCACTCCAAATCCTTGAATCAAATGTGGAGGCCTGATTGCATTTTGAAGTCGACATCAAATGTAGAGGCCAAATCGCATTCACAAGCATTCCTTGTAGAGTTCCTCCTCCGGGCAATTACAAGGCCTGCACCTCGACCTAGTAGTAGAGCCGATTTCGATTTGCCTACGAAAACTGAGCCCAGTGTGTACCGCGATTGGCACGCCAAAATTAAGAGAGAGAGAGAGAGAGCAAGTAAAAGACACTCCCAGGATTCGAGCCCGAGTCTGGGTGGTGGTTACAAAATTAGATAAAAAAGATATCAAACACACGAATCCCACCCCGATACCGGCTCCCTGAACGGCACGGGTGGGGTATCGCGTCTCAAAGTGCAGAATGGTGGAGTACAGAAGGAATGTCAAGCTCGTCCTCATCATCAGTAACAAAGATTACAGGACTAGAAGAAGAAGAAGAAGAGTATGTATAAGACACGCCCAAGCCGGTTGTGCGGTTTTGACGAAAGGCGAAGGACCCGAAGGCCCGAAGCACAATCGACAGTGAACCAACCAGACAAGGGTAGTGGCGGCGCAGACGGGCGCCTATACAGTTCACCATGTATGCCCCGGCGGTCCGGCGCTCATACACGCAAACCTGGAAAACAATCGGCGAAATCCCAATGCGGGCCTCTTCCTAATGCCGGCCTGGGGTATTCCCGATCCTGTTTAGAGCTTTAAACCCCAGTCGAGGAGAGAAATTGAAGGTCCATGGCATCAGCTTCAGCATCATAGTCAATGAGCACCACAGGAGAACCCGAATCATCACTGAGAACTGAAAGGTCAGCAGGAGAGGAAAGATGCAAACGTTTAACGGAAGGAAGAAAAGATGGGTCAATAGTACCGTCTGGGTAACCATAGGCATCCGAGAGGCAAGGAGGAGCAGGGGTAGAGGGTCGACGGCGCTTCAGGTTGAAATCAGGAGCCAAGACAGGATCAGTGTCCATAGGAACAGAGGAAGAAGGAAGAGACGACGAATGGCCCCCAACATTGGGAGCATCCGCAGTAATATCAGCAGCAATTTCAGGGGAAGAAAGAAATAAAGCTTCAAGTTCGGGATCAAGGAGGTCAATAATAACTTGAGGAGAGAGCGGAGGCGAGCTGGGATCATCAGCATCATCATCGAGAACGCCAGGAGCTGGCGCAGGAGGGTCCAAAGCATCGACACGGCGACGGCGAAGAGGCGGCTCGTCCTCAGTGTCAAAGTCCGGCGGGGGGTGAGGGGGAGTGTGAGAGGGCGAAGGAGACGGAGGAAGTAGAGGGTCAGGAGCAGGAGCAGGGTCCGGTGCCTCAGGAGGGTCGTCGTCATCCGAAGAGGAGCTTGTAGAAGAATCATCAGGTTCATCAGGGCCCAGGTCGGAAAGCTCTGAGGAGTCTGATCCAGTGTCAGGGGAGGATTCATAGCCTTCAAGATCCTCTTTTTCGAGCCGCTGCAATAGAACAGGCCGTGCACTGGCATAGGCAAACTGAGCAACAAGGGAGCTAGGAGCTAAATCGGGGCTAGGGGCAGGCTGAGTGATATGCTCGCAGTGCTCAAAAGAGGCTAGGGTATGGTCATAAGCACGAGCCGCGTCCAAGAGGTTAGAACAAAACGAAGAGTGAGATGGGTCAGCTGTAGAGATGAAACGGAAGTCCCACGGACGTAAGTAGCTTTGAAACGAGGTAAACGGCGAGGAAGCATGTCCATAAAATCGTCGAGCTCGCGAAACAGGGCAGACATCAGAGTGGCCGTCTTCAAACCGGTTTTGGAGGAAGGCGTAAGGGGCAGCTGTATGTCAGGGTCCATCGCAAACGTAGCAGCAGCTTCAGAGCGACCTGTACGATAGGCCAGAGAATACGAGCGGAAAATGACGTGCAGACCAAGAATCCGAACAACCTGCCACTCCCAGTTCTGCAAAAACATCCAAGTATCAGAGAAACGGACCGAGCCAGTGAGCAGCCAGGCAACGAATCGTGCAGAAGGAATGGGCATCGGCTGGAGCTGCAGGGCATGGAAGATAAGCGACCAAAACTGCTGCACTACGGGGCAAAGAGCAAAGACGTGCAGTGCGTTGCAGTACCGGTGGCAGACCGGACATAGCGAAGAGAGAAGCTCACTGTCAAGCAAATTCGCCGAAGCGGGACGCTGAAGATCACGCGCAGCCATAGCAGCCATGCGGGACGATGTGCGGAGGGTGTTGTAGCGCAGAGCAAAGTAGCCGTCAAGGACGCGCTGCGTGAGAGCGTAGCGCAGGTCGGGGATAACCGTATTGAACCAGGGGAAGCGATCGGTGCGAGCATCGTAGCCTGGCGGCCAGAGGAACTTAGGAGAGAGATCAGCACGCCACTTAGTCTCAGCGGTCGTCGGCGCCATGAAAGCGTGGGAGGAGAGGTACTTGTACACGTCGTGAACCGTGAAACGCGACGGGGCAGCAGGCAGCTTGTACGCAACCGACTTAGAGAGGCGCAGCTCTTCCTTTGAGCGATCGCTGATGTTCTCGCGGTCAGAGTAGAACGCAAACGTACGGGAAGACGACGGTGGCAGCGGACGGAGTGCAAGGTCGGAAAGCTGCAACGACTTCATGAGGAACCGGACGAGTGCGGGCATGGAGGACAACTTGCAAGCGTTCTTAACAAGGCTAAGCGCATGCGCAGGCACGGGAATGAAGTCGATCGCACGGGCCGCGGGCCGGATCGCAAGCACATCGGGGAGGGCAACGGGACTGTCAATCGAAACATTGCAGGGCACGTCAATCTCATGGAAAGCGAGCTGTGTGTCAGGAAGAAGGCGAACGCGACAGAGAGCTACTCCCTGGAGCGAGACGCGCTCAGCAGCAAGTTTCGAGAAAGGGCCGATAGCGAGACCTCCAGGTTCGTGTTTCCAGTCTGCAGTTTTACCACAACGCCAAACCTCTTGCGCAAGTCGATTATTGAGCGCATGCAGCTGGTCGCGCAGTTGCTCGGGATAGGAGGGCTCGACATAGAGGGTATGTTCTCCAGAGAAATCCCAAATTTGATAGTTGAAACGGAAGCCGAGACGGAAAAGCAGCGAAAATGTGAAGTCACGCTCATAGTACGTGTCTTTCTTATACCAGGGGTGCATGATCGGCATACGCAGGAAATCCCAAGCGCAGCAGGGCTTCTTGACATCGAAAATAGTCCGCCAAGCTTCGAAGATGGCAAAGAACGGGTCAGCAGGCGGAGGCCACAGTGGTTTCACCAGGCGATCAGTCCTGTTGAGAAAAGGAAGCCAGAGCCCGAAACCACCATTCTCCGTGAAAGCCTCAATAATTTCTCGACCAGGAAGAGCTGCCGGGGAAGCAAGCCACGATTCCAAAGAGTTTGCGGCAAAGGCCAGCTGGAAGTGTTCAGGGGAGGGTGCTCCGAGACCACCGAGAGATACAGGCCGACACGAAGCAGTGGTCATGCCCTGATGGGGTAAGATGAACGCATCAGAATTCGAAGAACGCTTCCAGACGAAGGTCTGTAGGGATTTTGAGATAGCCCGGAGAATAAGAGGGGGTGCTGGAACTGCCCGAATATAGAAGCTCAATACGCCCTGACAGAAGGCATAGGCTATGCGACCCGTCCAAGAAGGGAGGACTGGAAATCAACAGCTGTCTCCGTAAAGAAGGTCGCTTTATACTGAATCATGTTCCATGATTGATGATGCTCACGATCAAGAAGGAGCTGATGCGGGAAACCCAGCTGCTTATGGCAGGCGGGGTCGAGCTCAGAGGCGCGAAGAACAGGGAAAGGCAGGGGATCAGCAGGATCAAGATCCAAAGATGAGGGAGCAGGTTCCCTGAGGACGATTGCAAGAGATTTCTCCATAGATAAATGCTGACCAGAGAGAGGTTTAAAAGAGCCAAAACGTGCATGGATAGCCAAGAGGGAGTCACGCAGAGATAGCCCCTGGGCGCGGAGCAGGAACAGTTGATAAATATCGTCAGCAAACTGGACAAGGGGGGTGCCAACAGGGCGGGGTATATCAGTGAGCGAAAGCAAGAGAGAACGTAGAGGGCTGATCGAGAGAATGAAAGAAACTGGGCTCCAGGGACCACCTTGAATGGTGCCCACAAGACGTGAGAAAACAGAAGAGAAGAGCCCATTCGCAAATACACGTGCACGGAGGGGAGCTCTAGGGTTGTACAAGCAGTGATGCATCCGTCGGATAAGCCAGGGCCACTGTTGAACATGGAGAACGAGCGCCATAATAACCCAGAGCAACAGATCGTAGGCAGACTTGAGATCCGAGTCGAACCAATAACACAATCATAATTGGCGTAGCGGATGCGTGTATACGTGGCCAGCACTGCAAAGATGTTTTTATGAACATCCCGACCTTGTACAAATCCAAACTGATCTTCAGGAATGATGAGTTGCAAGATTGGATTGGCTAGCGTAACCATAGTCCGCTCAAAAAGGCGCAGGAGCGTGTTAGAGACTCCAATAGGTCGGTATTTCGAGGCATCAGTGGGTAGGCCAGCCCGTTTCCAGATGAAAGTATAGGTCAAGTCACGCATAAAATCAGGAAGGAAGCCTTGAAAAGCAACCTTCTGGAAGTAGGCAGCCAGGAAAACAGACCAAGGTTTAATGTGCATCTTAAAGACACCAACGGGTATCCCATCCGGGCCTGGCGCCCATGGGCATATGCTTTACTGATGGAAAAAGCTACGTCATCAGGTGAGATTTTAGACTGGGTGCGCCAGGCAGGAGGGACCGTGCCCTGAACATGAGGCAAGAGGTCGTCCCCAAATTGCTGAATGAAAGCAGCAGCGGAAGGATTATCCTGGGCAGCAGGAAGGGGGATATCAACAGTAGGGTCCTCGGGGGGTTCAGGAGGGGGGCAGAGAGAGTCGAGGATAGAGGTCTGAGTCAACAGGAAAGCAGGGGTAGGAGCGCCCAGTTCTTCAAGCTTCCTAGCCAAATAGTTCGCAACCGCGGCAGGCTCAACAGCGACAGCAGTGGAACCATCCGAGGTGAAGTGCAGTGGCGGGGGAACAACGGAGGAGGGCTTGGCGAGCCGCGCCCAGTCGCGCTTAGAGCCGCTTTCAAACGTGAGCCGGTGCTGAAGTCTAGCGAGCTGGCGATTGTTGAGAGAGACCTTCTTCTGAAGTTCGCGCAGGGATTCAAGCCTCTGGGTGCGCTCGCGGTACAGCGCGACAGCATCGGAGCCGGGCGGCAAGCGGTAGATCTTCACCTCGACATCGCCCAGCGCCTTGTACGCCGCGCGCTCATGCGTGTATAGCTTGCTTATCACATGTGCTCTGTGTTTACGTGCCATTTTGCAGAGCCGCTTACAGAATGCGCGCCATGTGTCATCAAAGGCGGCAGCATCAACAACTACCCCATTGTCCCCACGTTCTTGCAGGACAGTGTTCAGGAACTGAGTTAAGTGCGTTTCCGTACGCTTGCGCAGAGCTGGGTCAAGACAGACTGGGTCGCCGCGCTGAGAGTACTGTCCAGGCAGGTTGCTGACAAAATCGTACGGGAACGCTTGCACGCGGGACCGGGGCGAGTGACGGTGCACACGAGGGCCTGAAAAGGAGAGAACAACAATACGGTGGTCAAGCTGAAGATGGAGCGCATCAGACGGCGCTAGGAGCGAGTACGTGGCAAGGCGGCGCTGGAACCACTTGGTTGCAAGAGCAAAGTCGAGGCGCGAGTTAACAGCTTTAAGGCTAACAATGCGCGAATAAGTTGGGGCGAAAGCAGATGCAGGCTCGCCGGCAGGAGGCGGCGGAGCATGGTTCGCAAGATCATCAAGCTGGTGGAAGGTCATCGTTGTGCGAAGGTACGAGCGCTGCAGGGAATTAGGCTTTGGAGTGCGGTGATTCCAGTCTCCGATAAGAAGCATAGGCATAGTGGCGGAGAGATACCCAGCCTGCACACAAGACTGCCACCAGTCCAGGCGGTCTCTGTTATTACTAGCGGGGGCATAGACACAAGCCAAGAGTACTTTCGTAGCCGGGAAGGAACCCGATGCCTTAAACGCAATAGATACGGATATAAAGCGTCCATCAGAATCCTGACGAGCAAGCGTAACCTCGTGCTCTGCAGCGAAGAAGGGTGTGACCATGATGGCAACACCAGTGGAGCGGGATTGAGTCGGAGCAGAGTGGAAGAATGGGCCTCGCCAGGCAGTTGCAATCTTTTCGAGCTTTCCTAAGGCGTGGCCAGCAGCATCAAATTCCCGCAGCTTAGTTTCCTGTAAGCAGAGGATGTCTATCTTGTGGGCAATGGCAAACTTCCGGCAACGTTCCACAAATTTCTGAAGCTTGTTGGGACTGTTGAGCCCTCCCACATTCAAGGATGCAATGTTAACCATATTTAATCAGGCCACGGCGGTGCACGAAGGCGATGAATGTTGGGCGGGGGGGCAGTCCCAGCGACGAAAAGAGGTATAAGGGTTACGAGATGAGAGCCGAAAACCCGAGAGCTTGGCTTGGCATCAGCTGTAAAAATAACAGAGTGCGCAGTTAATCGGCCGTCAGCAGAGTCACTTCGCACAACCCACGTAACGGTAACTGCCCAAGTCGATGCCCGCACGCGAGAGCTGAGCTGAGCGTATGTATGACGTAGAATGTAACGAGAACATGCTTGACAGGAGTTAGAGGCGAAAGCACAACTGACGGATGACGCCGTGCGGACACCGGTGGCCAGGGCTTCGTACTTTTCAGCTTCGGCTGCCGAACGGAGTTCAAGGCAATGCACACGTGAGTGCGCACGCAGGGCAACAGGGACGGTAACACGAGTTTGCGCCATACGGCAGAGAGTTTGCGCCCGAAGGCAGGAGAGTTCCAGAATCACGCAGAGGCTAAGAAAAGGTGCGTACCACGCTCCGCGCTGCTGCCGCTGTGCCGCTACGTGCCTCGCCAGGTTCCGGGGGGGTAGAATCGGAAGCAGCGTCAGAGAAGTCATCATCTGTAATATATATATAGATTACAGGACTAGAGGAATCTGATCGAGAACTAGAGCTATAGCTAGCAAAAGACGCTCGGGGTCTATGGAGCAAAGCAAGCTCCTCTTCAGATAGCGGGTTCAGGAGCATGTGCAGGAAGAAGGTTGTCCGCAAGAAGCTCTATATATTCTGGAGTACCAGGGGCATCATCACGCTCTGGACTAGGAAAAAACCAAATGCATTCCAAACCAGATCGAGGGGGTACAGTCTCCCCAAGACGGCCCCGGTAGCGCCGACGTCGACAGCGCGACGGCCCCGGTAGCGCCGACGTCGACAGCGTCGATAGCGGCGGTAGCTGGCCGCCAAGCGGCCGACTGCAAGCGCGTGCCGACCGCCGGCCGGCATGGATCGCTCGCACGTAGCTATAGCGGACCCCGCAAAGAGCCGTGCGCTCATGTCAGCCCTGCGCAGCTTGCAGAGCGACGTTGCAAAGCTGCGCGAAGAAAAGGAAGGGCTTCGTACTCAGTGTGAAGATTTGCTCGAGAAAAATAGAAAACAGGAACATGAGAATGAAACTGTTCGTGTCCAACTGTCCGAGGCGTTGTCAGATCTCAAACTGGTTCGAATTTGTGTCCGAATACAGGCATCTATCCGACTGAAAAAAAACCGTAGGCGCGCACCGAACTTGCCCAGCTGAGAGCTGAAGGGCTGAAACACACACACGAAATTCGACTGCTGGAGTCGCTTCTAGAATCACAGGTAAATTCTTTGCTATCAAAACCAGAAATAAATACTAAATACTAATAGTCCGGCCCTCGAAGCTGAAATAGTCCTAATAGTCCCCAAGGGCCTGTAGGGGCTCCCGCCACCGCCCCGAGGCGACCCCCCGCCGCCACAAGACGCGATGCAGCACCACGCCGCGCGTGCGGGCACATGTAGCTCTAGCTAGCCAGGGTGTCCGCGGGGAGGCGCATTACTCTCCTTAGGGGGCCACGCAGGGCCCGGCCGGCCAGCTCGCTGGTGGGCTGGGCCCGCGGCCGCGGCGGCCGCAGTGTACATTCCCACACTTGTAGCCCGGACCTGCGTTTTAGTACGTGTCCAAATGCGAAATGCCCCCCCCCCCCAAAACAAACTCCAGCCCCCCCCCCCCCCCCCCCCCCCCCCAATCGAACTACTCCAGCCCCTCCAAGCTCAAATTAGAGTCATTCCCGAAACAAATCAAAGTCCACCCTCCTCCCCCCACCTTCCTCTCCCCTTCCCCCCTTCCCCCCCCCCCCTCTCTACCTTGGGAATCGAACTAACGTTTTTTAAACAGTACAAACAGAGCCGTCAGTGCAGCGAGGACATTGAGAGGGTGCTTGCATCACAGCAGCAACTTATTTCAGCGGCGGTCAAGGGGGCGGGGGCGAGCCAACGGAAAGCAGTGCGGAAAAAAAATGTGAACCCGGTCAATGAGATGTTAGCTTCTTTGTGTGCACAACCTCACTCCCGCCCCATGCTCTTCTACCCGTCGTCTGTTCTTCCTGCACTGCCAACCTGTATGTCAGCGTTGGGCCCCCTCAAAGCGCTTGAAGAAGAATATGCAGCCCTTTCCGCCCAGTTGAAGAGTGCAATGGAGTTGTCGGCACGATCGACCATTTCTTCTTCTTTGAGGGTGGAGATGGAAGACATGATCAACAGTCTCCGCGCTCGAATCTTGGACAAGGCCAAGCAGATTGAACTCCTTCGCTCTTGCCACTCCGTATGAAAGCAAGTCTGTGCGAGGGGGGATGTGCTCGCCCCCCTCCTTTTTGTCCTCAGCTAGCCGCACTAGTTACGTAGCGCTATAGCTAGCAGCCAGGGTTGTCATCGTAATCGTAATACATGTGCATGCGTGCATAGCCATGACCGGTCGATCGATATCTGGTCTGGTCTGGTCGATCGACTCGGCGATATCTGGTTCATAAATAATATTAAAACAGCGTATGTCTCCTCCCCGTTGCATAATGAACCAAGTATAAAGCAGGTCAAGACTGGTTTCGCGGTCACATTCCGTGCAGCCTCGCAACTAGGTGTTTTGGCGTCCTCCCGTCGTCTTCCCCCTCATCGGGTTCCCCCGTTTGCTTTGATTTGGATCATCGGATCTCCAGACCTTTCGATCTCGATCTGACCCCGGGCCCTTTTCGCGCCCCCCGGCGCCCACCGCAGAACATTTGCATCATGTTCCTGCTTTTCAAGTATCCGGAGAGAGAGAGAGAAATGCAGTAGACACATCCATGCCAGCAAGACTGGGTATGACAAAGCCGCAGAGGCCCCGAATGGGACGTGCAAGGCCCGTCAGGGACCCACTAGCATGGGGAGTGAGTGGAGCCGCATACAGGACCCTGGGCCACCACCCCCAGGGCGCCAGCAAGAAAATAGGGCACCCTATGTGGGCACCCGACGGCGCCACATAGGAAGGGCCTGAATCCCCGTGACGGCCCGCTCCCTGTCGGGCGGCCCGAGGGTATCAGGAGGCCCCGCAGGGACAAAGAAAAAAATATAAGGTCAAGTAGTACTCAGGATTACTCATTAAAAGCAGCATCTGCCATACCAACAGAAGAGTTATTAGTCTCCGGATCAGAAAGACGAGTGCGCTTATTAGCATCAGAAGACTGGGTCTGAGCCTGTGCAACGGATTCACGAGTAATCTGGAGCAGCAGAGCTGAAGTGAGTGGTATGCGACAGTGTCCGACAGCGGCATGCAGAGCAAACAAGGTGAGTCAAGGAGAGAGAGAGAGAAATGCAGTAGACACATCCATGCCAGCAAGACTGGGTATGACAAAGCCGCAGAGGCCCCGAATGGGACGTGCAAGGCCCGTCAGGGACCCACTAGCATGGGGAGTGAGTGGAGCCGCATACAGGACCCTGGGCCACCACCCCCAGGGCGCCAGCAAGAAAATAGGGCACCCTATGTGGGCACCCGACGGCGCCACATAGGAAGGGCCTGAATCCCCGTGACGGCCCGCTCCCTGTCGGGCGGCCCGAGGGTATCAGGAGGCCCCGCAGGGACAAAGGAAAAAATAAAGGTCAAGTAGTACTCAGGATTACTCATTAAAAGCAGCATCTGCCATACCAACAGAAGAGTTATTAGTCTCCAGATCAGAAAGACGAGTGCGCTTATTAGCATCAGAAGACTGGGTCTGAGCCTGTGCAACGGATTCACGAGTAATCTGCTGAGCAGTGGCAAAGGCTCGCTAAAGGGAATCATGAGTGGAAACAAATAATCTCCTCACGAGCAACAGAGCTGAAGTGAGTGGTATGCGACAGTGTCCAACAGCGGCATGCGGAGCAAACAAGGTGAGTCAAGGAAGGTGTATAACAGAGTCTGACCGTCAGAAATCCGCGAGCGCTTATTAGCAGGAGCAGTAGAAAACTGGGCCTGGGTCTGTGTCTCTGACTCACGAGTAGGAGCACGCCTGAGGTGAGTCGAAGGAGGTGTGCGACAGCGTCCGGCAGCGGCATGCGGAGCAAGCGAGGTGAGTCGAAGGAGGTGAGTCGAGGCGATGCGCAGCAAGCAGACAATGCTATGCCGAAGCGCAGGCAGCAGTTAGCAATGGTGGCAGAAAGGTCGGCTTGTTAGCGATGCGATCGGCTACCGGACGACATAAAGATGCAGAGATGCAATGCGCACTGAAGGAGAGCAAGCAATGAGCAGCCACGTCTACAGCGACGAAGCGGTTAGCGGGAAAAGGCGCCAGGCGACGGCGTGACGTAGGCATGTCAGAGGGCGCATTTCAGACGTGTTGCATCGAAGATGAAGTATACAGCCGCGACAGGCAGGGGAATGGCACAACGGCCGAGATGAAAGGCACGAATGCCGAATTCACACGAGGCGCATGCGTATGATGTACGAGGACAGTAAGGAGAGCACGAACCAGTGCTAGGACGCCGCGGCGAGTGGCTGGATGGCCCGGAAACAGGCGCGCCCACGCAGGGGGCAGAGTAACAGACCGTATCCGGGGCAGGGCCCTCTCCAGCTCGTCGGGCATGCAGCCGGCGTCCTCACAGCTCAAAACAGTGGCGTTCGCGTCAAGCGTCATTGCCACTCTGGTGGGCCTCATCGCATGGCCTGTGGGCCGCTTTCTCTTGGGACGATCGTCTTCACCACAGCACCCAGCAGGGCGAAAAGAGAAGCAGAGGGAAAGCAAGAAAACGAAATAGCCCCGGCGCCCACCGCAGGCTGACTCCATGTCGGACCCCCCAGAGGCCAGGGCCCGTAGGGGCTCCCGCCACCGCCCCGAGCTCGAGACGACCCCCGCCGCCACATGTACAAGACGATGCAGCACCACGCCGTGCGGGCACATACATGTAGCTCTAGCTAGCCAGAGTGTCCGCGGGGAGGCGCATTACTCTCCTTAGGGGGCCACGCAGGGCCCTGCTGGCCGAGCGTAAGCTCGGTGGGCTGGGTCCGCAGCCGCGGCGGCCGCAGTGTACATCCCACACTTGTAGCCCGGACCTGCGTTTTAGTACGTGTCCAAATGCGATGACGGGCCAAAAAAAAAACAGGCCCGCGGCTGGGCCGCCACTCTCGCGATCGAGCCAGCATCGCTGCTCAAGGGCGCCTCGGAGGCGGCCGGCGGCTCGGAAGAGCCTGCCGTCGCCGCAGCAGTCGATGCAGCCGCAGAGGACGACGCCGCCGGGGCGCCGCCCTCCGGCCCCTGACGGGGGTTCAGCGGCGGGCCGCAGCGCGAGCTCGAGTGGCGCAGGTTGTCCGCCTTGCGCGGCGTCTTGCCCCGGCGCGAGGCCTCGGGCGGCCGCTGGTCACGCGGCAGGGGCGCGACAGGCCCCTCATAGCGTCGCGGTTATATGCTTCTTAAGATTTGTACAGCACACTTACAGAGTACACGCAGAGGGTAAGGGCTGAGGCCGCGAATCCAAGATCTACAGGACGGAGGGCAGGGACATGGGGATTTGCTGTGGCGAGGGCAAGGGAAAGAGCAGTCAGTGCAAAGAGCGTTGCAAGGGGGCCGAGGGCGTAATGTGGAGGTCCCGACCCATTGGAGCCCCGGTCGAGAACGCGTGTCATGGCTATGTGTGACGAAACGCCCATCACCGCCCCGTACAGCACTTGCCGAAGGGAGTGGTACCCCAAAAGGTACGTCCGCGCCAGGGTTGCCGCCCCACATGCGTAGAACGCAATCGCTGTAGAGTAAAACAGAAATGCTCGCCGAGACATTCTTCCGCCAAGAGCAAGCTTCAGCTTTAGCCTCCCCGCCAGCCATGGCAGCGTCAGGGCGTAAAAGACGTGGAAACTGCGCAGTGAGTGAGCTGTATCTTACTAGGTCTGCCTGGTCCTGAAAGCTGAGTAAGTTGCATCTTACTTGTAGTGGCCTGAAACACTGTTGAAGCGGAGCGGCCTGTTGCACGTCTCGTCGCCGAGGGCTGCTTTTAGGACCAGGCAGACCCAGTAAGATGCAATGAACCTGTTTGTATATTAAATAAGACAATACGTTTAAGTGTGTAAATGCATAAATGAACCAAACCATGCGCAGGCGTACGAGACCGCGAAGAGGGCGTGCCAGTTCACTCTCGTTGAGTTTCCGCTCATGCTCTTCTCCACTGTGTGGGTGTGTTAGCTGCAAGCGAAGAATCGTCCACTCGCCGCACCTCTCCAGAGCACCAGCTGGAGCATCGACACGTAAAGCCCGCCGAGCGTGGCCCAGTGCAATCCACTGCTTATCGCGCGAGACGATGCTGGCAAGGGGTTTGAAAACCGGTCATACATGCACACGTCGAAGAGGCCGAAGCTGCGAGCAGCGAGGAGTGTGTAAATGCATAAATGAACCAAACCATGCGCAGGCGTACGAGACCGCGAAGAGGGCGTCGCGGACCTGTTCACTGCCGATCCTTCGACGATCAGAAGCAAGAGGAGGGCCAGAAAGCTCAGCAAGAACGCGTTCCAGCTGATGCCCTGCCGCGCGGCTTGTCCGTGTGCATGCGCCATCGACGCGGTGCCGTCGAGGGCGGGTGCTGCTTCGTCCGCTGTTTCCAACGTCCTGCACATTTGTAAGATAGCTAGCGCTGTAGTTGTACAGAGAGATGGCCATGGCTTTACTTAAGCTCACCACCCATACGATCGTCTAGAATTACGATCGCCTAGAATTACGACCGATACCCAAGAGCTAAGCTGAACGATTACGATCGTCTAGAATTACGATCGCCTAGAATTACGATCGGTGACGATCCAGGGAGCCGGTTTGCGCCTGTTGCGCCGCGGCGAAGTCCAACCTAGGCGAGGAACCGGGGTACGCAAAATTGTCAAGTCCAAGTTCCGAGCTTACAACTTTTGGACTTGTCAAGTCCATTGTCAACTTACCGATTTTACACAGAGTTTTAACCACCAAGCGTTAATTCTTCCAAGTCTATGGGCGAGTTGATTACTCCAGCAACGCGTGAGAGTAAACCGCCGTCCGCCGCGCCCCCGCCACGCCCGGTGAGCCGCGCCGCCGCTCGCCGCGCCCCCGCCACGCCCGTCGAGCCGTGCCGCCGCTCGCCGCGCCCCCGCCACGCCCGGTGAGCCGCGCCGCCGCACGCCGCGCCGCCCGCCACGCCCGGTGAGCCGCGCCGCCGCCCGCCGCGCCCCCGCCACGCCCGTCGAGCCGTGCCGCCTTCCGCCGCGCTCCTGCTCCGTGCGGAGCGAGCCGCGCCGCCGCACTCCGCGCCCCCGCCCCGTGGAGCGAGCCGCGCCCCCGTCCGTCGCGCCCCCGCCACGGCCGGCGAACCGCGCCGCAGCCCGCAGCGCGCCCCGCCGGCGAGGCGGGGCGGGCGGGGCGGGGCGGGGCGCGAGCGGCGGCCTCGCTCCGCCCTGCACACGGGCGTCGGCGCGGCTGGCGGGGGCGGGGCCGGGCAGGGGCGAGAGCGGCGCGGACCTCGCTTTGGCCCCGCCAGCGAGGCGGGGCGGGCGGGGCGGGGCGGGGCGCGAGCGGCGGCCTCGCTCCGGCCTGCACACGGGCGTCGGCGCGGCTGGCGGGGGGCGGGGCCGGGCAGGGGCGAGAGCGGCGCGGACCTCGCTTCGGCCCCGCCAGCGAGGCGGGGCGGGCGGGGGCGGGGCGGGGCGCGGCGGCGGCCTCACCTGAAGTCATCATTGACGTGGATGACGCCGAGCTTGCCCCTGGCGTCGCTTCCTCCCTCGGCCTAGCTCCTCCGTCGTCGCCTGCAGGCCCCGACGCGGCAGGCCCCCCTTCGTCCCCATCGTAGTTTGTAGGAACCCCAGGGGGAAGTTGCGCGCCCCCCTTCAGAGGGCCCTGCCTGCGTCGTCCGCGGCTTCTCGCCCCCGTAGTTAGCACCGCCGCTTCTAGCCTGCGTTGTCCGCGGCTAGTATGCCAGTGTTATCAATGTGCAAAAGCCAGGCTGCGGCGCTGTCAAAGCACAGAGGGGCAACGCATCGGGGCTATCCCCCTCGCGCTCCTACGTGATCGGCCCGGCGGCCGCGTGTAGGCTTGAGGCGATGTGTGGCTCGTACGCGACGTAGTACAGTGCACCGACAATGTGTGCCGCCACTGTGTCTACCACTCGTTCTTTGGCACCCTCAATCGCGGCTAGGCCCTCCAAGCTCTAGTCTGGCGCCTCCAATCTCAAATTGAAGTCCGATTGAGCTCAGAGCTGAACCCCCCACACACCCCCCCCTCCCCCCCCCTTCCCCGCCCTCTACCTTGGGAATCGAACTAACTTTTCTTTAACAGCACAAACAGATCTAGAGCCGTCAGATTGGGATTTGGGTGCAGGCTTTAATTTGATTTGGATTTGGGCTCAGCGCCGCGGTGGGCCGGATATCAGGGACTAACGTGTGCAACCCCGGCCCCCCCCCCGGTATACGTCAATTCAAACTCGGCGGCAAATTTTTGAACATGGCGGCACCGGCGGCACCCGCGGCGGGCTCCGCGCCCGCGGGAGAAATCGAACGTGTCGTGATCCACAGGAAGGGCAGCCCGGATGCGCCGCCTGTGCATTTCAAGCCGGAGATGCTCAACGCCCGCCCCGTTGACGTTGTCCTGCGGCTGCTCAAGACGACTGTGTTTCAGAATCTGGACGCCGAGAACATGGAATTCGTGCTCGAGAAGCGCCACGACGGCACGTCGGAGGAGCTCGAGGACATCAGCCTCCTGTGCTCCACCTCGGGCTGGAAGACGGGCAAGCAGGGCGTCTACTACACGGCAATGGGTGCGCGTGCTCACGCTAACCGCCGCCCGCGCTAACCGCTAGCACAGCACAAGTTGTCTAGGGTAGCATCTGGGGTTACCCCCAGATAGCGTTTTTCCCACCCAAGTTGAGTGCTAGATGGCAAGCAACCGGGAGAGCCACGAGCAGCACTCCAGCAGTCTGCTAGCCTCGCTAGCTATGTTCCAGTGGGAGTTTGAACGCTGTCTGCGCTTGCGCCATGGCCGCCTTGGACCATCGTCGAGCCGCCCTTGTCGCAGCTCCCGAGGGCGACAACCGTAGCTTCGGCCTGTCAGAGAAGCATCTATATTGATGAACTGCACGTCTTAAGCGTGTGGAATGCCGCGCAGCAAGGCGCGTGCTCGTCCGCCCGCGCGCCGCTTCCCGGCTGCAGGGAGCCGCCTTCCAGGCCATAATAGAACCGTCCTAGGCGTTTCGCGTCTCCCCGTGCTTGTCCAACTGACTTCGCGCGTAGGTAGCTACGCGCGCGAACGCGTACGAATGGCCATCGGAGGTCCTCGCCGGCGCCGGCGCCTCACAGCGCCTCGCCGCCTTCGGAGCGCGCAGCGCTTGCCTCCCCGGCCCGCTCGGCGCCCCGCGCGCGGCCCCGCCCCGGCCCTCGCCTCGGAGCGCGCGCCCCGCGGCCCGCCGCCCCACCGCCGCCGCGGCCGCCGCCGCGCTCCTGGCCGCGCCTGCTCGCCCGCGGGCCCCGTCCGAGGTCCGCCGCCCCTCCCCCTCCCGCGCCCTCCCGCCAGCGGCGCTGACGGCGGCGCGCAGCGCGTGCCGCCCCGGCGCGCTCGGCGGCCCGCGTGCGCGCGGGCCCCGCCCCCGCCTCGGAGCGGCCCCCGCCCCTCCGCCGCCGCCGCCGCGCCTGGCTGCGCCTGCTCGCCCGCGGGCCCCGTCCGGGGTCCGCCGCCCCCTCCCCTCCCGCGCCCTCCCGCCAGCGGCGCTGACGGCGGCGCGCAGCGCGTGCCACCCCGGCCCGCTCGGCGGCCCGCGTGCGCGCGGGCCCCGCCCCTCGCCTCGGAGCGGCCCCCGCCCTCCGTTCAGAGAATAAAAGAGCCCCCCCCCCCCCCCCCCCCCCCCACCCTCCTCCCCCTGCCGGGAGGGCGTGGGGGAGGAGAATTCGAAGAAAGCCTGGTGGCCGGCGCCATGGCGATAAGCTTATAATTAATAATAATATTAGGTGTAGGTCTAGGCAGGTGTTTTGTGAAGAGGAATTCGAACTCTGATCATGAGCAAAAGCGAGACAGCTGGCCATGGGTATGTACATGTGCATGCGAAGCACTCGTTCCCCAACCGCAACGCGGCGCCGGCGCCGGCGCCTTTTGATTTTTACGCAATGTCTACATGGCAACAATTCGAGGCAAGGCGGTTTCCGGTTTTGACATTTTTCCGGAGAAAAGCCCGCAATCTCAAGAATCTCAGAAATTCTGGCGAGATTCTGGCAACAATTCGGGGCAAGGCGGGTTCCGGTTTTGACAATTTCCCGGAGAAAAGCCCGCAATCTCAAGAATCTCAGAAATTCTGGCGAGATTCTGGCAACAATTCGGGGCAAGGCGGGTTCCGGTTTTGACAATTTCCCGGAGAAAAGCCCGCAATCTCAAGAATCTCAGAAATTCTGGCGAGATTCTGGCAACAATTCGGGGCAAGGGGTTTCCGGTTTTGACAATTTCCTCGAGAAAAACCCGCGTATATTACCCTGGGATTCAGAATCTATAAGATGGGCCGGGGACGCCGGGCGCGAGACAAAAAGCCCGCCGCTGAGGGAGTGAGGGGGGCACATGAGGGGATGGGCCCGCGGAACCTTGCCCGTACGCGTTCTCTCCAGGCAGGGCCCCGCGCCTGCATCGAAGCATTGAAAGCCAACATATATTACCCTGGGATTCAGAATCTATAAGATGGGCCGGGTCTAGAGCGAGACCAGGGCACCATGTGCCATCCGCATAACTTAGTAAGTTTCTTTTCGAACAGGATATCTTTGGATGGAATTCAGGTCTATTAGATCGGAGTACATCATAAGAACGACAATAAAAAGGGCTTTTGGAATATATAAGAAGATCAGGACTCGCAAAGTAACCTAACCTGTAAGGGCCGGGCCCGCCGAAACGCCTGATCATGACGCCGTCACGAGCTCAGCGGCTCTCAATTGCAAGCCTGACATCATTCCGGCATGTTGACCTCATTCAAATCTGTGATCATGAAAACTGATCATGTGATCATGATCATGGCCTCGGTGGGTGACGTCGACTCCATTACCACTGAACAACATCATGATCATGAATATTGATATAAAGGCTTAAACCGTTGAACAAGCCTCAACTTGGCAAATAACAGTCATATGCATTTACTAGGCACTGCTTCATGATCAAAAACCTTGTACATATGCATGTTGGAACGAGACACTTGCGGCCAAGTGCCGCCGGCGCCGGGCTGCCTATATATACTAGGTCTAGGTCTGCCTATATACTAGCTGCCCTGTACACATTGCCTGCGGTATTATTCTTTGGAGCAGCCGCGAACCGCGCAGCCGCCCGCCCCGCCTGCGCCCTGCCCAGAGGGCCGTGCCGCCGCCTGCGCGAGCCGCGCCGCCCCCCGCCGCGAGCCGCGCCGCCGCCCGCCCCGCCTCCGTCCCGCCCCGCGAGCCTCTGCGCCGCCCCGCGAGCCCGCCTCGAGCCCCGCCGCTGCCCGCCCCGCCTCCGCGCCGCCCAGAGGGCCGCGCCGCCGCCCGCCGCGAGCCCGCCGCTGCCCACCCCGCCTCCGCGCCGCCCAGAGGGCCGCGCCGCCGCCCGCCGCGAGCCCCGCTGCTGCCCGCCCCGCCTCCGCGCCGCCCAGAGGGCCGCACCGCCGCCCGCCGCGCGTCCGGCCCGCCCACGGAGAGCCGCGCCGCCGCTCGCCGCGCCTCCGGTCCCGCCAGGCGAGCCGCGCCACCTGGCCGCCAGTCGTGCATCCGCCCCGCCCCGCGAGCCGCGCAGCCGTCCCCGAGCCGCTGCCCCGTCAGGCGAGCCGCGCAGCCGCCCGCTGCGCCTCCGGCCCGCCCGCGGAGAGCCGCGCCGCCGCGAGCCCCGCCGCTGCCCGCCCCGCCTCCGCGCCGCCCAGAGGGCCGCGCCGCCGCCCGCCGCGAGCCCCGCTGCTGCCCGCCCCGCCTCCGCGCCGCCCAGAGGGCCGCACCGCCGCCCGCCGCGCCTCCGGCCCGCCCGCGGAGAGCCGCGCCGCCGCCCGCCGCGCCCCCGCCCTGTCCTGCGACCCGCTCAGTGAGCCGCGCCTCCGCCCGCCGCGCCGTCGCCGCTTGCATCTGCCGCGCCTCCGCTCCGCCCGCCCGCGCGTCGGCCCCATGCGGCGGCCCCATGACTTGTCTATGAGAAAACTTCTGAGTGTGGTACGAACTGTTCATATCGCTTGCCGCAAGGGCGGGTCCCCGCATGGATCGCGCTGCGTCAGCATCTGCGCTGTGTCGCCGAGTCGCCCTGCGCCACGGAGTACTTAGCCCTGGGGACTCGTAGGAGACATTGTACTAGAAGTGGCACGCACGAGGCTTTTCGCTCGCTAGCGGCTCGGGCTGTTTATCGGTTGCCTCTCGCCAGATCGCGCCGCGCCAGTTCTTGGTGTCCTCGGGCTCTGTATGCTTCCCGCAACTAGTACTGCGCGGGGCTGATTTGGTGGCGGCAGTTGCGGCAGTTGCGGCAGTAACCGGGCAGTTTGGCAGTTGGGTACGCAATCAAACCGGGGTACATATCCAAATGACCTTCGTCAACGGCACTGCAGGCTGGCTTTCTCGACCGGGCTGGCCGGCGCCCGAGCAGCAGCGCCGAGCCGCGACTCCTAGCGTGCTTTTGCCTCTTGTTCATGCGCAGACTGTCCTGTTCACGCACATGTCGGACTAACGGACACCCGCCGCGGTCGGTCTCCCGCCGCCCACTTGGTGCCACGCTCGCTAACTAGCCCTTTAGAGTGGACGGCGACCCTTCCGAGCGCCGAGACGCGAATTCCGACGCCTTGCAATTGGCCAGGTCCGAACAGCCGACACCTGCCTAATCCGGCTTTCCGGGGTCTTTGTGCCGACGACACACCAAAGGAAGCTCCGACGAGTGCATCCTCATCGATGAGCACGACCGGCCTGCAGGATTGACCGCAGTGGGCCCGGTTCCAGGCGAAGCCGTGGTTCGTCGTCCCGTGTTGTTTCGTCTCGTGGCTCGTCCCGTGTTGATGGCTCGAGCTCCCAGATTGACGCCTTCTTCTTTTCCCCTGCCGACCTGCGGTACGCGCGCTAAACCTTTGCGCCGCGAATGCTAGCGCTAGTCCTTTGTGCACTCCTGGCTTACAACTTAATCGCTTAGTGCTTTGCCCCCGCCGTCCGCCACAGCGCTTCAGGGCTCGTCCTTACTTCCTGTGTGCAGGCCGCCGGGCGCCTGGAGAGTCAAGGAGGGCAGGCGGCGGGAGCAGCGGAGTGGCAGGCGGCGGCGCCACGGCGGCGAGCGCTACAAGCTACATCGGACGATAGCATAGCTTTTAGCGTTAGCTAGCTAGCTAGAGCTGTAGTGACTAGCTAGCTGCAGAGCTATCGCTAGTGTTAGCTGTAGCTAGCTAGAGCTACGTGATAGTACAATGGACGAGAGCTCTTTTGATTGCTGCGATGGCGCGGGGTGCAAGCGTGGGCCGCTTTTGCTAGGGGCGCGATAGCCCGAAATAAGCCCTAGTTGCGCACCCTAGATAGGAAAAAAAATCATCTAGGGCTCATCTGGTGTCCGGACTACTCCCCAGATGACCACTAGATAGTATCTAGGGTGTCGCCCTAGATGCGCCCTAGACTACTTGTGCTGTGTCGGCGCGCAGACGACCAGCCCGAGGTCGCCGCGCCGGCCGAGCCCGCCCAACGGGCGGCCACCTTCGGGGTCCGGTTTAGCGGCCGCTCCAGTCAGGGCCTTGCGGACGCGGTCGCGAGCTCGGGGCGCGGTGCGCTCGCAATCGCCGCCATGTCGATTCAAATTTTGGCGCCCAACTGACATTCAAATTTTGGCGCCACGCGCACAGGCTCGGGCGGGCCCACGATCGTGCGCCCGCATCCTCGCGTCGCCATGCGATCCTCCTCACGCTATACGCGCAGCCGGAGGGGTTCGACCCCCTCGGCAAGGTGGCCCCTCGCGCCCAGGTGACGACGAATGCGAAGGCCAAGGCCGCCGCGGCCGCGGTCACTCAGAAAGAGAAGGTCATGGCTGCGGCGGGTGCCGCGGTGAAGAGCGGAAAGGGAATCGAGGCAGTCAAGCAGCAAGCCTTCTCATTCGCGACCTACGCCCCGGCCGCGGACGCGGCCTGGAAGCCTCGTAACAGCCGTGAAGGATATATCGAAGCACGGCGAGAACACCGTGTCACTGGCACCGGCGAAACTAGATGCTTTCATCGCCGAAGTGGCGGCGATCTTCGACGTTCCCGAATCTCCGGGTCGATGAAAATCTCGAAGCCGCTCATTGCGAGGCGACCCGCAATGAGCGCCCGCAGCTCCGTGCACTAGGCTACCGCTGTTTTGGCCGGCTGGGGCGGCTCTCCGGCGGTCTGCCGCCGGCTGTTCCCGCGGTCGAAAAATTCACTGCACCCCCCCCTCCCTTGACGCTGTCGTCAAAACCAAGTGCTGGGCCGCGACGGGCACGCGCAGCGTCTTCAGCGACCTAGCATCGCATCTGTGGTAGGTTTGAGCGCTGCCGGCATGCATCTGAGTGCCCGAGCTGGCGCCCGCGCGCTCGACGGGCGCGCGTCCAGGGCAGCGCGCGCGCAGCCCGCCCGGCCACACGAACCACTTGTATGTATGATACAAAGACCTCTTACGCTACTAGCTCGCCGGCGCCGCGCCCCGGGCTCCTGTTCGCTATGCCAGGATCGGCTGCCAGGGACTGCCTGCCTGGCCGCTGCCATGCCTGATGCATGTGCCTACGTATTTGTTCCACCAAGGAGCGCCCCGCTCGCCGCCCCCTGCCTTGCACCATGACCATATACAACAATCCCTCCGGGAATTGAAGCAAATGCTCCTAGGGGGGGTGCACACCAAGGGCCCTGACAGCCGGATTGATTTGGATTTGGGTGCAGGCTTTGATTTGGATTCGGGCTCAGCGGGCCGGATTGATTTGGATTCGGGCTCAGCCCAGGGCTTTGATTTGGATTTGAGCTTCAAGCTTTTGATTTGAGTTGCCTTAGTCGCATCCCCACTGGGCCATCTCGCCTTGTCGACCCAGCGTTCACCGTGGCACCGCCCGCCGGGCCGGGCAGGTTAACTTAATTATAAGTGAACAGCGAGATCCGATGATCTAGAGCAGCAATTAGACCCGGCGTTCACCCCTCAGGGCCTCCTGTTCAACAGTTGCAATTAATATTGCAATTGCAACTTGGTTATATTAATTAACTGCACTGCGGCAGTTCTGCTGAGGACCAATGTGGGGGATCTAGACCTCCCCTTGCTCAGCGGCTTGAAAGTGAGGGAGATCTAGATCCCCCAGCGAGCTCGAGGGAGATCCCTCTGCGTACCCCTCGGTCATGTTCCCCGGGGCCCGGGGGGCCCTCGTTTGTCCGGACCGTCGACGTCTTGAGTCGTTCTCCCTTATCTCAGAGTCTTAGCTCCTCTTCCAAATTTTAAAAATCTTGATCACTGACTCTGAGTCATGCCTTGCCATGATGATGATCTGGGTTTTGATTCGGGCTTTGATTTGGATTTGATCATCATGGCATGAGGCTTGGTTTTGATTCGGGCTTTGGTTTGGATTTGAGGCCGGGCTAACTTCAAGGCTTGTAAGCCAATTGCAAGCAGAGCCCACGCATTTATATTCCGCGTAGTGGCGTAGCCCGGCCTCGCGGTCGCTGACCGTGGACCCTAGCTTTGCTAGATACCGTGTGTCACGTCAAAATGCAGCTCAGTGTTCAAAGGTTTGCGTCATGCCAAACAAGTCAAGAGGAGGCAGTGGCTCCAGCCTCCAGCACCTCGACCCTAAGGGCGAGGTCAGCACCGGCAGGATCTGGTCCCTGAGTTGAAGCCGCGGCGGGCAGGCAAGGTTTGGAGGGTGATGGAGACGCAGGAGAAAGGGCGTCGCGTTGGCTGGAATCGGCCCAGGCGAGGGCCGATTCCAGCCCCCGCTCCTCTGCGACATCCTTGGTGAGGGCCATGGGGAGCGAGCTCCGCCTCCCCAGCGACGCCATGAGATGCGGCTCAGGGGGCGCGCTCACGTCTCCGCCGGGCCGCGAGAAGAGGCCCGGCAGCGCAACGACCGCCTCAGCTATCCGCCTGACGCTCTGGGCCGTTGACGCCGCAATCTCGCCCACCGTGGACGCCGCCAGCTCGCCCAGCTCGCCCACCGTCGCCCCCAGCTCCCCCGCCACTGTCGGCGGCTCCTCTGGAGATGGCTCCTGCGGGCACTCCACGGGTGGGAACTCCGGCCCGTGTGGCGAGAGCTGCTGAAGCGCCGTGCTGAGGCCCCGCGAGCGCTTGATGGACTCTGCCCTCTGCAGGGGCGACGAGACACGCGCCGCGGGGACGAGGTTCTGCTCGACTCCGCCGCTGGGCCAGCCAAAGCTCCCGCGCGAGCTCGCGGCGGCAGCAGCGGCAGCGATCTGAGCGACCGAGAGGGCAGGATGTTCTGCGTCGCTTCGTTAGTATATTCGGCATACGCTCGCGGCTCTTCGAGAGGAGGACGGACGGTATGCAACGGAGTCCAACGTGGGGACCGAGACAGCCATGGAGGCCGTCCTGGGAATGGACGCAAGCATTGGCCGCCGCCTGCACCGAGTCACTCAGAGGGTCATGAGTTCCCTCAGGGAGGTTGATTTCGACGCGAGGCAGGCCGCGCACGTGCGCTTGGGGTTCGGGCGCATCGAGGCCCCGAGAGAAGCGCCGCCAAGGGCCGCCGCCGTCACGGCCCCCTCGGTGCGCGCAGCGAGGGAATCCTGGAGGGACGCTCGGCAGGGCACGGCGCGCACGTGCACGGGCCACGCACATTGGGGAGCATGGCGACCGTGTCCCCCTCGGGGTCCTGCCTGGCCGCCTCGGCGTCGCGCCCGCCGCCCCCCGCGGGGCGCGGGGTGGGCTGCAGGGGGTAGCACTGCAGGAGGCGGCGAAGGATGCGGGCTCCCGGCCACTGCAAAGAGGGTAAGGCGGGGGGCGAAGGTTGCGGGCAGGGGTGGTCGGTGCGGACATTGCGGGCGCGTAAGGCGCGCGAGAAACGGAGGGCGAGCGTGCAGAGGGGGAGGAGGGCGAGCCCTGGCGGGGTACACGGTGAAGGGAGGGGACCGGCTTGGTTACCAAGGGCGCCCTCACCGGCGAATTTTTTCTCGCGAGCGGTGAGGTAGCCCGTGACGGCGAGCTGCCACAGGACGATAGCCGCGTAAATGAAGTCCAGCGCCCCTGGCACCAGCTCCCCGTCCGTCGCCGTGTACGGCCGGCACACGTACTGGCGCCCCGTCAGGCGCGCCGAACGGGCAGCGCAGGGCACCAGGAGGGAGGGGCATGCCATGAGGTTTGCCTAGGACAGGGCGAAGTCAGGCGCGCCGTGACGGCGGGGCGGGACGGTGTGGCACCTTGTCGACCAGATAGCGGTAGAAGAAGAAGGCGGCGGCGGGGGGCAGAATAAGCGGCACCGTCGATGAGAACATGATCGCCACGGCGAAGAGGATCGCAACCTGCGCGCCGCGTCAGTCGGCGAGGCGCGCGGGGCGGGGCGGGAGCAAGCCCGCCTCGGCGTAGCCGACCTGGCAGAGCAGGTGAGCCGGGCGCCGGTCGGGGCGAGGGCGGGGCGGGGGGCGGACGTGGAACTCGAAAGGGGGGACGTCGCGCGCCTCTGCACGTTCGACGGGCGTCTTCGCGCGCGACGTGCGCCAAGCCGTCACCAGCACCTGCGCACGCAAGACGTCGCGCCGGTGGCGGGGCCGGGCGGGGTCGAGATGGGGTGGAAGGGGGGGGTGGAGAGTGGGGGTACAGGGGTGTGTGGGAGGGGGGAGGGGACGGGGGGGGGCGGGCCTGCGGGATGCCGAGGAGGTCGACGCAGTTGCGGATGAAGCAGGCCTGGAGGACGTAGGCGACGAAGAAGGACCCCGAGGACCCGAGCACCGTCCCCAGCACCCGCGAGAGCGTCAGCCCGAGGGAGAGGTCCAGTACTTCTTGCGCCATCTGTGCCGGCCTCGGTGCCCTACCCCGGCCCCCCAAACGCGGCGCGCCCACCATCTGCTCCGTCACGAACTGCCGGATGTGTGAGGAGGCCCCGCGCACGACCCGGCGCGCGCCGCCCGCACCTCGGCGAACTTGAGGAGGGACTTGAGAGCTGCGGGCACGCGTCAGGCTGGCAAGCGGGGGCCGCGCCGGGGCGGGGCCACCGGATGGGAATATAATCAAATTGAGGAAGAAGAAGGCGAAGATGGTCGTGCACGCGGCGCGGTACTCCTGCGGCCGTGTCGGCACGGCGCGAGCAGGGCCCGCCCGTACCCTAGGGCCGGCCAGCGGACCATGCTGTAGGTGATGTAGCCCTGCAGCTGCACGAGCCCGTACACGATGGAGGGGAGCGCCGTGTTGAAGATCTGGCGTCGGCCTCGTCGGGCGCCGGGGAAAGGCAGCCGGCGGCAATGGGCGCACGAGGAGGAGCAGCGAAGGCCAGTACTGGGTGAGAGAGCGCTTGAGCCAGGGGAGGGCGTCCAACAGGTTCCCGATGATGGGAGCCCTGCCGCCAGTGAGCGGCGGGGGCGGCGGGACGGGTGGCAAGCGGCGGACACACTGAGCGAGGTTGTTGACCTCCGCTACGAAGGCCAGCGGCACGTTCCAGAAGAAGACGATGATCAAGATGACGAGAAAAACGGCCGCCGTCCGCACTCGGAATTCTAAAGTCGTCACGCGCAGGTTTTGCCACTCTTCCGGACGTCAAGGAGACACGAGGCGAGGGGGGGGGGGGGGGGGGGGGGAAGAAAGGGGGGGGGGGGGGGCGTCAGCGGTGGTACTTAGATTGGGAGATTGGGGTTCAGTGGGCCGCACTGATATCGGCGGGGTCTGGGGCCGGCTGCACATCGATGCCCATCCGCCACCACGGGGCGCTCATCTGTGGCGCGCTTCGCTTGGAGACGAGGCCCCAAGGCGGGGCCGGGGGGGCGCACGAGGGTCTGCGCTGCCTCCGTCGGGCCGCGGGGCCGGCAGCACGTGACGCAACGCGCAAGCGCCAGTCGCCAGCCCGTCACAGCGTGCGCGTCCCGCTCGCACTCACTGCATCCGGCGCGGCCCGTCGCCTCACCGCGCGCCCGGACACGAGGGAGGCGCAGCGGACCGGGCGACACGTGAGGAGCGGAAGGTGCAAAAGACGGTCCGCGTGGGGTAATCCGTATTGGCGCGCTGAGCGGGCAAGAATCAGATCAGTGGCCAATTGAGGACTGCAGAGGGGTGAGAGGAGAAATGGAATGCGCCTGAGCCTCTGAGATTTCACGGTCGCATTCATTGAGTTTGCGCTGCGCAATGCTCGAAAGCCGGCCGCGCAGAGAGAGGCGGGCAGCCCACTTGAAGCTGCTCGACGCGCGCTCGCTGCGATCCGAAGAGGTAGGGGGCGCATGCTCGCTCTGCAGTGGGAGCTTTGGTGGGTGGAGGGTGCATAAAGCGGGGCAAGGCACACCCGCCTCGGAGACCTCGTCGACGAGCTTGGACCAGAGCTCCTGCGGCGAGTGGATGAAGACGGTGTCCGCGCGGACGGGCGCCGGGGCCGTCGAGGAGAGCAGCCGCTCCGGAGGCGCCTCACTGCGCAACCAGCCCCTTAGTGAGCCGCCCCGCCGGGCCAGCGGCCGCCGCTGTCGAACCCGGTCGACTCGAGCGCCACCATGCTGCCCTGCTGCGCCCGCCCCACAGCCGTCGCCCGACCCAGCGCCTTGACCTACGTCCCGCTCAAGCGGAGCGGGCGCAGCGAAATAAGGGCGAGCTGCACCAGTTCCTCCCGCTCTGCATCATGGGGCCGTGAGGGAGGGGAGAGGAGGCGGGCGCGGCGAGGGGCACCGGCAAGAAGGTCCGTGAGGTGCCTCAGATGGTACGTGCGCTTCACATTGAGCACGAAGCCCTGAACTGGTCGTCAGTTATACTTCGGGATCGGAGAGGGCTACGCACGGGATACGCTTGGTCGAGGGTCTCCCGAATCTCGTCTTCTGTCACCGATCGACCCACATGGCGCATCATTACCGAGCGCCGCGCAACGTCGCCGAACTGGCCAGCCGCGGCGGCAGGGTTGAAGACGCCTCGGGTCTCGTCGAACCACCGCGAAAAATGGTAGATCGTAAACCATGCAAGTATCGACTGTGCAATGGCCGTCCCAGCATGCGCCCAGAGCTTGACCGACGGACCCAGGGGAAGGTTGCTCGAAGTTGTAGCTACGAACCCGTCGCAGCGGCCGCCGGAAAGGTTAACTGCGGGGCCGTCAGAAAAATTGCCTGAAATCGCTGGTCGTGAAATCGCACTCGGGAGTGTCGAAGGGAGCGCAACAACGAGCATGGATGTCGTCAGGCAAAGCAACATGCGTTGGAACGCCAGGTAGAAAGCCTGGTTCTCATTCAGAAGCATTTCTGAAGACAGCAACTGTTGGGCAGTTTGAGTGGGGCGCACCGCCTCCTTTCCGCAAAACTGGACGACCTCATCGAAGCCAGCCGTCCAAACGGATGCGATCCATGTCTTCAAAGGTAACCTACGCGATTGTGTCACGTCAAAAATGCAGCAGGGCAAGCACGTACCTTTGGCGCCTGCAGTAAAAGCTCGGGGCGAAGCGGCGCAGGAGAAGGTACAACACGAGGATGAAAGCGGTTATAGCGCTGTTCAGGCCCAGCAGACGCACGAGACCATGGTCCTGCTGAGCATGCTTGCCTACTAAGTTGTAGCACGAATGTTCGAGCTCACTAGCGGACTGCAGCGACGCGTAGAGCTCGCGCTCGGTCTCCGCGAAGTCGGGCGCCCCTGAGCTCGGTCTTTCGTCTTCCATGGCGCGGTAACGCTCGGAGGCGCTCAATAGCTGCAGGCGCAGCTGAGCTGCCGCTTCGGATTGCAATTGAACTAGCCTAGGCAGCGCCCCCTCTGCCAGCCGTCGCCGTCAATCGTCCGGCGTCCGGGCGCCCGGCGTCCGAGGCGTCCCTGGCGTCGGGACCGCGGGGTACGGCAAACCAATGCGCGGCTTCTTGCCGGCAGCAGCGTCGCTGCTGGCAGCGCTCGCACTGTACTCCTCATCGTGCGCTGCAGTTGTGGATGCTGGCGGCGGGGCGCGGCATGAGCGCTTCGGCTGCGTGGTCGATGCGGGGAGCACGGGGACGCGCATCAACGTGTATCAGCTCCGCACTTCCAGTGACGACGGCCTGGAGATGGTGGAGAGCTGGACCACCTCCACCAAGCCCGGTGCAGCTCGGAGCGACACGCCCCGCCGGGACCGGCGCTCATGTCTCGCTTGCAGGGGTCTCGTCTTACGCAGGCGATCCGGAGGCTGCGGGAGCAGCGCTGCTCCCTCTGATTCACTTTGCGATGTCCAAAGTTCCCGCCCACCTGCATGCTTCCTCCCCAGTCTTCTTCAAAGCAACAGCAGGGTCCGCGCTTGCAGTCCGCGTCGGGACGCAGTCGGGCCGACGGGCTGACGTGTATCCAGCATGCGCCTCCTGCCCGAGGCAACTCAAGACCGCCTGCTGGAAAGCATACGCGACTTTTTGTCGAACCAGTCGCCGTTCCTCTTCAAGCGACCCTGGGCGGCCGTCATCACAGGCCAGCAAGAAGGTGCGCAACATACTCCACCCCGCGCTATTCGCGATCTGAGCCGGCACAGGTGTCTTCGCGTGGGTGCAGGTAAGCGGGCCTCTTGCTAGTAAGCGGGCCACTTGCTAGCTAAACCGACGGCGCGCCTACCCGCCCGCCAACGCAGGCTAATTACCTGATGAGGACGCTGGGAAAAGGAGAGGAGACGTACGGCATTTTGGACATGGGCGGGGGTGCGCGTCTCGACCCCCTGTTCGCCGCGCGGCTGACCCTGTGGTGCCAGCATCAACGCAGATCGCCTTCCTGCCGCCTGTCGCGGCCGCTGAGGCTGGTGCATCCGTCGCCCGCGCCGTGGAGAATCTGTGCGCGATGCACCGCAGTGCGCGACACCTGCACTGAAATCGGCCAGGTACTCGAGGAGCCACCTGGGCTTCGGACTGTATCAGGCGATCGCGCGACATAGCTCCAGGCTTTTGGACCTCGCCGCAGCGTCGTCCGCCACCCTCGAGCCTGTCCCCGCGGAAGCACCAGTCCCCGCCTCGCCCGCCGCCATCGCGGACCCCTGCCTCCCGAGCGGGTACGTTGCGCGCATGCGAGTGGCCGCGGCATGACAGGCTGCAGACTGCGGGAGGAGCGGAAGCTTGCGGACGGCCAGTCGTACGTGGCGGAGGGCGCCGGCGACTACGGACAGTGTGCCGACGTGCGCAGCCTGGCGCAGAGGCCGCTGCCGCGGCCTTCCTGAACAGGAACTCAGATGGTCCGAGGCCTCCTAGAGGGCGGTGTCGGGGCGTGGGCGCGTCAAGAGCAGGGTTCCGCCGTCGCTGTCACTCGTTTTGTGACCTTTGCGTACTACTACGACCGGGGGACTACCCTCGGCCTCTCGGGTCCGCGCCCCGCCCGCACCCACTCGCGCCACTCACGCGCACCAGGCAATGTCTCTCCCGCCCATTTCGAGGAGGCGGGGCGTGCCGCTTGCTCCACCCCTTGGGAGGACCTCCAGGCACGCACGTCATCACACAGCCGCACTATGGGGGCGCTGAGGCGGGGCAGGCGGAGGTGTCAGGGCGGGCCGGGGCGCAGTACGCCTCGGAGCTCTGCTTCGCGGGCGCATACTTCGCGACGCTTCTCACAGACGGCTTCGGCGTCCGCCGCGACGCCCCCGTCCTTCACCTCGCCGCCCAGGCGCGCTGCCCCGCTGGCCTGCGCACGATGTCGCGAGCGCTGCAGTAGGTGCGAGGGGTCGAGCTCGGCTGGGCCCTCGGCGCTCTCTTTACCGAGATTGCCCGCCTTGAGGAAACCGCTACTGAAGCTTTTTCATCCTCCCCATCGGCTGAGGCGCCTGGCCAGCTCCCAACCTTCCCTCTGGGGCCCCTCTCCGTGCTTCCACAGCCTTACAGCACCATCGGCTCCCTTCTCTTCGCAGCTGTTGCCTCCACCCTCCTCCTCTCGCTCCTCCGCCGCCAGACATCCGAGATCAAGGTTCTTAAGGCCTCCTGATCCCGGCTCAACTGCCTCCAGGTCTGATAATGATCCTCCTGTCCTTGAACCTTTCGTCGCCCCACGTCACCCCGCCCTCGCGACCACAGCACCTTTGACCTCCCCCGCGACACTCCTCCCTCCCTCCCCCCCCCCCCCCCCCCCCCCCCCCCCCTCCAACACACACACACACCACCACCACACACATGTACACACACACACCGGCACGCGAGGCTCCACATCTGCAGCGAAACGCCACCATCCAGGTGAACCAATGTCCGCGTGCTGATGATACTATTTAATGATGATGATTTGAACCTAACAATGATGATACCACGATTCTGTGTGCATTTTGACTCTCAGTGGCGTGACTCGTGATGTCTGACTCGCCGACTCGGCGAGTCGGACTATAGCTAGCTGTTCTGATCGCACGAATAAGAGCCAGCGAAGTACTACGAACGAAGTTCTACTACGGTAACCCGGCCCTGCACACCCACGTGCACTGGGCCACCGTGCACTGGGCCAGCTGCAGCTGCGCCGAGTCGACGTCACCAAGTTCGACGTCGCCTGTGTGGGCCTGTACGTATTACGGTACGTGTCGCCGGTGCGCTATACCTAGCGGCTGCACGCTCGAGCTCCGCCCCCCCTCAGCCGAGCTCGAGCTCGAGGACCTGCGCATGCGCATGCGTGTACGTATGCATGTGACGCGCCGCGTACGGGTGCAGCATTGCGTTGTCGGTACGTGGGCGGTGGGCGGTGGGCGGGGCCGGTGCCCGTCGGAAGCCTGCGCATGCGCAGCGGGGGCGGCGCAGTGCGGCACGCGCAAAGCTTGAAGGGCGGGACAGCCAGATTTCAAAAAGCGCCTTGAAATCGAAGCGCGATCGCCTTGAAATCGATCGAAATCGAAATCGAACTGCGAAATCGAACTGCGAATTCGATCGCCGTCGAAAGTGCGTATACCGCCGGGCCGTATACTTAGCCTACCTTGCGGCTAACGTATAAGAACTGCGAATAAGTAACATAGCTAGCGCTGCACGCACATGCTCCGAGGCTTAGCACTCTTTGGGTCAAATTGTCTAAAACGCATACCCCCGCGCGCGACGGCCTCGTCGAAAGATGGCGGAGGCCGGGCCGCCGGGTAAAGTGCTTCCGAGCAAGGAGAACGGTGCGCTTATCTTGCGAGCCTCGCCGAGCGCTGCGCGCCGTCCGGCGCCCCCATCACGCCGCCATTCGACGTAGTTCGCTAATGCGCGCGCGCGGCCGCAGCGCTTTTCAAGAGCATCGTGAAGTTCTATGAGACGAAGCAGTACAAGAAAGGGCTGAAGGCGGCCGACACCATCTTGAAGAAGTTCGCGGAGCATGGCGAAACGCTGGCCATGAAGGGCCTCATCCTCAACTGCCTCAATCGCAAAGCTGAGGTTCGCGCGTGTCGCACGCCGCGGACGCAGCGCGAAGCCTCGCGCTCAGTCGCACCGCGATGGCTGATCGAACGCGGCGCAGGGATACGAGTGCGTCCGCAAGGGCCTCAAGTACGACCTGAAAAGCCACGTTTGCTGGCACGTTTACGGCCTCCTGTACCGCTCCGACCGGGACTACAACGAAGCGATCAAGTGCTATCGCAATGCGCTCAAGTTGGACAAGGAGAATCTGCAGATCCTTCGCGATCTTGGTCTCCTGCAGGTGTACTGCGCGTGCGACATTGCCACTGAGAGCTTACGCGCTTACGCGCTCTCCAAACAGATTCAGATGCGCGATATCAAAGGCTTCGTTGAAACGAAGCGCTCTTTGCTGTCGTTGAAATCCAACAACCGAAATCACTGGATTGGTGCGTATGTTGCTACATTGCGCCGCGCGCTCGAGCTCTGCCGGTCAACTGCATTGCAGGGTTCGCCGTTGCCTTGCACCTTGCAGGGAAGCCTTCCAGTGCTTTGCGAGTCCTTCAGGCGTACGAAGGCACTTTGGATGAGGTGCATCTTGCAGAACTTATCTTCGTATTGTTCTGCATTAACGCATCGCTTGCAGATCACAAAGCCTGATTTTGAGCACAGTGAAATGCTCCTGTACAAGATAAGCGTCCAGATAGAAGAGGGCGACGCCGCGGGCGCGTTGGCAGAACTGTTGCGGAGCGAGAAGCTCATTCTGGATCGCCTTGCTTTCTTGGAAACCAAGGCACAGCTGCTCCTTTCAGCCTCTCCTCCTCGATCAGAGGAGGCCCGGGCAATATATACTGACCTCCTTCGCTTGAACCCGGAGCATAAGGCGTATTACGCTGGCATCGAGGTGCTCTTCTGGTTTGCTTTCGGTGAGAAATCGTCTGACCGAGGTCAGTGCAGAAGTGTCTCCATGTATCAGCAGCGGATAATGAAGAGCGGCTCCTAGAGTTTTACGATAGCATGCAGCAGCAGTTCCCGCAGGCAAATACATGCCGTCGCCTTGCCCTTGACGTCGCCAGTGGTCCCCGGTTTGCTTCCCGGCTTGGTGCGAAGTTCCTTTGCGTAACCCAGAGGCAGCCCTGACGAGATCTTCCAGATGCTTACGTTCGCGGGTTCCTTCGAAAGGGAGTGCCGTCTCTGTTCAACGATCTCAAGTCGCTGTACAAGGATTCCGCGAAAGTGAGTCTGCCCCGCTTTGTGTTCAATGCAGGATCTCAAATCGTTCTATGTCAAGGTCACCGTGATTGAGGATCTTTTCCTGGGTTTTGAGCGCTCGCTTCGCGACTGTGGCCGGTTCGACTCATCCCCTGGAGACGAAGAACCTCGCTCTTCAATTCTGTGGGTCTGGTACTTCCTTGCGCAGGTGTGTGGTTTCATCTCTACTGCACTGCCAGATTGCCCCGAATCTTGCAGTGCCCCGAATCCGAGTCCCGCTGCAGCATGCAGACCGTGTGCGGAACACAGCGCGCGCATTGTGGTACACGGACCTTGCCCTGCAGCACACGCCGACAGTTCCCGACTTCTACTTGGCAAAGGCCCGGATCTACAAGCATGCGGGCGACCTAGTTAGCGCCCATGTCTGGGCAGACCGTGCCCGCACATTGGATCTTGCGGACCGTTTCCTCAACACGAAGGCGACTCTTTATGCCCTTCGTGCTGGCTTGGTACTTTCACCCGCCTTTTCTTGAAATTGCAATTGTCCCGGTTGCTGAACTAGTTGCAGAATGAAGTCGCAGAGCGCACAGTTGCACTGTTCACCAAGGAGGGTGAAGGATCCACGACAGCTCACCATTTGTTCGAGATGCAGGTGAGGAAGTCCAGCCACTCACGGTGCCCCGCTCTCAGCATTTCTGATGCTCTCGTTCAGTGCATGTGGTACGAATTGGAGGTTGCAGAATGCTTTGAGCGTGCATCGTTGCTTGCCAGTCAGCAGCCTGGGGGCAATGCGAACTGGATTCAGTCCCTGGGACGCTCACTTAAAGCCTTCCGTGCAGTGGACACGGTGAGGGCAGGGACCGTTGCCGAGTGTGGGGATCGTTTGCACTGACCAACACGTGCACAGCATTTCACTGACATCATCGAGGACCAGTTCGACTTCCACACATACTGCCTTCGAAAGATGACTCTGCGTGCATATGTACGCATGCTGCGTGTGGAGGACAATCTGCGTTCTCACCGGTAATTTCCTTCTGCAAATCTTCGGCCTCTTCAGGGGGTGACAATCCGGCAGTTTCTTTGTGCGGGCTGCTCTTGGACTCGTCCGTTGTTACTTGGCTCTTCATGATCGCCCCGCCAAGGGCGAGGCAGATGAGAATGATGCTGAGTTCGCTGGCCTTTCAGGTCGATCTCGCCTTTTCTTTACATCGCATTGGCTCACCCTGGTCTCTGAATTCGCATCACAGAATCCGAGAAGAAGAAGCTGCTAAGTAAGAAGCGGAGAGAAGCTGCTCGCATTGCAGAGCGCAAGACGGATGATGCACCTGCAACTTCTGCACCAAATGGAAGCACTCCAGCTGCAGCCCAGACGGCCCAGGCCTCAGGAACCAGCACCCAGACTTCTGCTTCGTCGAAGACCGGCAAGGGCAACCAGAAGAAGCGTGCAGCAATTCCCGTGGATCCGGATCCTCTTGGGGCTCAACTCACGCAGGTCGCCATTGCAAAACTGTGCTTTTTTCAAAGCGTCTTCTCACCTTTGCCTTGCTTCGCAGATCGAGAATCCTCTGCAAGAGGCTTCCCGCTTCACGAAGCTTCTTTGCCAACACGCCCCCCATCAGTTCGAAACACACGCAGCTGCCTTTGAAGTGGCAATGAGGAAGGACAGGTCTGCTCTTTTGCGTTATCGGTTCACCCTGCTCATTGACAAATGAGCAGGATCCTCCTGAGTCTTGCAGCACTGAAGCGCATGGCAGCCTACAGCCAAGGTGGCCCTTCACACCCGGAAGTGCATCTCGCTGCTGTTCGTTTCTTGAGTGCCTTGAATGCCGCACGGGCCAAAGCCAGGGGCACCGACTGTCCTCTTGACCTCCTCCGAGTGCTCTCTTTGGTGGACTTGGAATGCTCTGCAGAAGTGCAAGGTGGATCTCCCACAGTGATGCGTCTTCACGAGTGGCTCTCTTCGTTGGCCTCCAGCGCATCAACAGACTACGCTCAGCAGCTGCCTACATCCTCTTTTGAGCCGATCACGACAGCAGATCGGGAATCTTGGCGTGGTGGCAAAGGCCCGGGCCGTGCCTGTCGGAGGTGGCAGTGGACGGAGTGCAGCCGCCGTTGGGCCGCTGCTCTCGCTTCGGCTTTGACTGCGCGATCTTCTGCTGAGCTCGCGAAGGCGATGTCCCTCGCCCCTCGCCCACCACCTGTCTCCAAGATTGAACCCCTCGCCCCTCGATCTGGCTCTTCAGACCCAGTGCCTACGGAAGATGGCCAGTGGAAGGACACGCCAGCCACCGAAGCTGCTGCTGCAGTGCCCATTTTTTTTCGGGTATTGAATGGTTGTGTGGCTCACCTTTACTGCCAGATCGGGCCAGGGCCGATAGGCTCCGATGGATGGACGCTTGAGGAATGCCTTGCAGTAGATGCCCTCATGGCTGATGTGACGGGCTCCGAGCTCACGAGAGTGAGCCAGCCGTCGACAGTTCTGCAAATCAGTCTGACGAGCCCGAGCACAGAAGACCTTGTCAGCTGTTTTGGACACATCCGGGCCCTTGAACGGCAAGTGGGAAAGGTGATCTCTTCAATGTTGTCCACCTGGCGCCTCTAACCTGCCTGTTGCAGCTCTGAGATTGCTACGGTGGCTGTCATCACCGAGGTTTCCAAGGTCAGTAAGACTTTACTCGGATGTGATGCAGATGTTGAGGCTGTGATGCAGGCCCGTGTGGAATTCAGGAAAGCATGCGCAGCAGCTTTCCCAGCAGCGACTGCCTTCAAACGGCTTTGAGGGGAGTTTTGATATCGGGGCAGAGGGGATTGCTTGTTCTTCTGTCGAAGGAAAACAGATACTGGCTCGCATTTGGACACGTACTAAAACGCAGGTCCGGGCTACAAGTGTGGGAATGTACACTGCGGCTGCCGCGGCGCAGGGCCCAGCCCACCAGCGAGCTGGCCGGCCGGGCCCTGCGTGGCCCCCTAAGGAGAGTCATGCGCCTCCCCGCGGACACCCTGGCTAGATAGAGCTACATGTGCCCGCACGGCGTGGTGCTGCATATTGGCATACGTAGAGTCCGCGATAGCGATAGCGAGCCGCGCTTGAGGGTGCCAGAGAACGAGTGCTAGCAACTTGGCAAAAAGTGGGTGGTGAGAACCGCGGGGGGCTAGCAAAAGAGTGCCGGCGCTCGGAACACGGAATGCAAACGCGCTCGGTGACCGTAGCGTACGCGCGCATGCCGCACGGCCGCACCGAGGGAGTGTTCATCGTCGTGTCCGTAGTCTGGTGCGCGCGTCAGTGTGCTGTACAGCAACAGCAACGCGTATGGTATTGTAAACTACCTCGGCCTCAGAGGTATGTGTCTGGTCGGCGCGGCTAGCGCTGGTCTGTTGTTAGCGTGCAGGGGTACGCATGAAGACCAACGTGCGCGACTTCGAAATCGTCCAACTTTCTTCCAACTTCCGTTCAATTGCATGGTACGTACTTTCGTCCAATTTTCAAATTTCGTATTGGTACTTTCGTCCAACTTTCGTCCAACTTTAGGCCGGGCTGTGGTGGCTGTGCTGCCTGAAGTGGAACAACAGGAGGGGAGGCACAGCCGTTCTCTGAGGCAGCAAGGGCAAGAGCAGTAAGTGTGAAGAGTGTTGCGATTCGGGCCTTGATTTGGATTTTAGGCCGGGCTTTGGTTTTGGATTGAAGTGGGGGACATATATATATAGGGTATGTGAGAACGAATGAACGAACTCCAACTCGACTCCAGCTGCAGCGCGGCGAGACAACCCGCGGCGAGACGACCCGCGGCGAGATGTGGCTCCATCTTTTTGCTCGTAGAGCGGGGCAGGCTCTCCGGACTCGATTTTGATTGAGTACTAGTAGCATTGCGTTGCTCAGAAGTTGTAATGACCCGGAATCGGATCTGGTACTGGTCACCGGGTCTGGTATACGTACCAGTACTAGTGGGCGGGGGCCCTGGCGGGAGCAGGCGAGCCTCTAGATCTGGGCAACTTGGCAAGGCCCGCACCTCTGATCTTTGATCTTAAGCCTTCGAATTCTAGTATCATCATAGTACTAGTATAGCACTTCGATTTCGATTCAAAATGATTTGCCTACATATAGCTGTATATATATATATATGCAATAGCAATTGCAACTAGTACTAGCCTAGTAGTACTGCAGCTGCCAGGCTGAGCCCGGCGGCCGGCGGGCGCGCGAGACCGTACGCGTGATATCGATCACATGCATGAACCGTGCTGTAGCGCTATATATAGCTAGCGTAGCCCGGACTCGATCGTGGTCGCTGGCTGTGGTCCGCACACTAGTACTGGACAACGGCTCCCACCTGGGGGGTACGCCGTCCAGCGCCACCGTCCCGAAGCGCTCCTCGCTCAGCAGCGCGTTAGTGAGCGACGAGGGCCAGCCGGCGATGTCAAGAAAGGCGGAGATTGAGGCACGGGAGTGGATTGAACAGATGATAGGGGAAGGCTTGCATTCCGAATCGCTGTACGAGTCTCTAAAGAACGGCGCCGTACTCTGCAAGTACGTGCTGCCCAGGGCCCTGTTCTGTTCACTGCTACGCTGCAGCTGTTCCGCGCTGCCCACTCTTCGGGGCTAGGAACCAGATTGGCTGACCGCACCTGCAGCCTCATCAATCATATCCGACCAGGATACATCCGAACCATCTATCAGGGCACCATGCCCTTCAAACAGGTGGCCTCGCCTGCCACCTCGTTCATCTGGCGCGCCGCCCGCTCACTTGACCGCAGATGGTGCGAGCATATCCGCCGCATTGAGTGCGACAGCGCTTGATCGCATGTGCAGGAGAACGTCGAGAGATATCTAAATGCGTGCCGAGATATCGGCATCCCTGACTTCGAACTTTTCATGGTGAGTTGCCCGACATAGCTATGGTTCGAGGCGGATCGATCTGATGCTGCCGCAGACGGTCGACCTGTACGAGAACAAAAATGTGATGAGGCTTAGCTTTGAAGTTCCGAACTGCTAGCCGCCCTGACGATTCTCCAGATGGATGCTGTCGTTCGCAACGTTCACTCTCTTGGCCGGTCCGTGCTGGCGCCCCACAAATATTTGAAATTGTGTCTCATAATAGTTTGCAAGTTCTAGATAAGAGCGCTAGAGCTAGCTCATATCAGAGCTAGATGAAATCAACTCAGGTGGAAGATAGAACGAAATCCCGAATTCAATCGCTGTCAGGGCTTGTCAGAAGCTGCCCGGCTGGACTGGCCCCGTACTTGGCGTGAAGATGGCTGCTCGCAACCCAAGGCAGTTCAGCGAGGAGCAGCTTTTGAAGGCTCGCATGGAGGTGCCGCCCCTGCCCTGGCCTCCCCCTTGCTGCGCCTGCGCCATCCTCTTACGCGGCTCCACGTTCTCCCGTAAAATCGGTTTATTCAAAAACCATCAGCCTACCTTTATCTCGAAGGGGTGCGTGGCTTGTACGTTCATATTTCACACACGCACACACACACTCAAACCACCCTGCAGGAGCTATGGTGGTGCAACTAGGAGCGGAAATTTTGAAGGGCACAACCGGATTGTGCGTTCCGATGCCCCAGGGGCGCCAGATGTACCGCGCTTGCAGCAGCAGCAGCAGCGCTGGTGATAATATATAGACAAGCAGCGTGCGCGGTCAAGAGAGACAGGGTCCTTCGTTTAAAGAGTTGCCCCTCTCGTGTTGAGGGTGTTGTTAGAAATAGTAACATTTCCTAACGGCTGCTACGATTCATTCACTGAGGCCGTTCCCCCGGAGGCCCTAAAAGGGAGGAAAGCTCCACCCCTGCACGGCCTAAACCACGCGCATGACGGGTGAAGCATCGCGTTGTCAGTGGGCCGTGGGAGTTCCTGCAGGCCCGGTCTGATGGGGGCCAGAAACCGTCGGAAGCCTGTAGGGGGCCCCGCACGCGCGAAATGAGGTCAGATCGAGAATCGAAGCTACTAGGCTAGCCGCTAGCCGCTAGTGTAATCGAATCGAAGCTAGCTTCTAGTGTACATCGAGTGTCTATGCTGACCGCAGGCAGGGACTTGAGCCAAACCGGTGTATGGGCAAAGACTTGAGCCAGGTCTCGATTTCTCCAAGTGTGTAAGCTCCGTGAAGTCCGCCCCTGGGGTCTTCAAAAAACCACACGCGTTCATCGCGGTTTTGTTGGGCATTGTAGCAGGCAAGAAGTTGAGAGAGTTGTCTTGGGGCGTGACCCTTGGCATAAACCTCGAGGTCGGGAGGCAGCATCTCTTTCTCATTCCACAATTTTATTTGACTTGCCGCGAAAGGTCCCTGTACAAGCCCTTGCGGGTCCTGAGCTGCCCATTAGCGCGGCTTTAGCAACACCAGTGCGGGCTCTGCACCCTGTAGAGCCAAATCGGTTCCGAAATCAGTGGAAGAGTGGCCGGTTCCAATATCGGGACAGATGGAATTGCTTGCTCCTCTGTCTTGAGAAGGACAACATGCAATGGCTCAGCCTTTCGTGGTGGTTGTGCTGTCGTTGAAATGCCATCGGGGATCGATGGCGTTGCAACACGAGGGTGGGCACCGCCGCCACAGGTGCTGGTGCTGGTAGAGGAGCTGGTAGAAACAGCACTGGGGTGTGAACAAGGCGCATCTGCTTTCTCCCACAAGGGAACCTGGAAGCTAAAGCGCATGCCTACGGAGAAGCGTAAGATTGTGTGCCTCCAATTAATGGTTGATTCACCATTTTCAAAGGCGATCTCACTGCGGTCAGGCTTGAGCACGACTAGATCTTGCCTCCGACTAATCACCCGTGATTTGAAATTAAGAATGTCCAGAAGCTGAGTTAAAATCGTAGCCGTTGAACTCGTTCTCCAGCCTCCATCAAAAATCTGCAGAAATGGAGGCCGAAAACATACGTTGATTTGGATTTGGGTGCAGACGTTGATTTGGATTTGGGTGCACGCTTTGATTTGGATTTGGGTTCCGGATTTTGATTTGGATTTGGGTGCAGGCTTTGATTTGGATTTGGGTGCAGGCTTTGATTTGGATTTGAGATTGTGATTTGGGTCTGCGAGAGCTAGTGCCAGATCTCTGCCTAAAAACGTTCAAGCAGGCACAGACAAACATACCTTGAGCTCCTCGCAATATACTTTTGCCACCAGGTTGTTGTAAAGTCGTATCTTAAAAAAAGCAGATCAAAAAAGCCTCAGCCGCCAGTAAACAATCGCACCTCGACGATGCGAGCTCCGTTCTCTTCGGAGGGTGTTGCAGAGAGGATTGTATCGCTGTATGAAGATGTCGTGTAGCCGCGGTTGAAATTTTTCGAGGCCACGGACCACGCGGAGAACGTCCTGATGGCATTTAGCAGGGCGTCTGCAGCGCGTGTAAAACGCGTGTAAAACGCAGATCGATGGCATCCAGCAGGGCGTTCGCACCGCGGTAAGCAGTGAAGTCCTTCTGCTTGCCACCCATGCGAGCTAGATCCCGGCGTACGGGCAAGCGTGGCACGGGGTCGTGCGTACGAGGCACTGGGTCACTGGTTCCACCGGGCCTGGGCCACTGGGCTGGCTAGAGCTGGGTACGCTTTAAATTTCTTGCCGCGACGCTTCATGGCCGTGGCCTCCCTCGTGCCTTACACATGCTCTGACGAGGAGGAGGAGGTGCCCCGACCCGTTAAGCGGTCGCGAAGCTCCCCGGCGCTCCCGTCGCCGCAGCTCGAGAGTCGCGCGCCTCCGATCGACCCTCCAGGTTCGGCCCTGCGCGCGCAGTTCCACGTCAACCGCTCACTCTGGTCGCCTTGCGCAGCCCCCCTTCCTGCAGCGCACGACGGGCGCGTTAGAACTTTCCCCCACGTCGTGGGTAACTATCCTTCTTACGTGTACATCCCAGGTACGCGCTCTGGACGCGCAGCCAGTCCCGAGTAAATTGAGCGCTTCGTTCTACGCTCAGTGCGCGTCTCGGATGAGCTCGTGCGGCTCGTGCACTCGGCGCTGGACCGCGTGCGAGCCGCTCTGTCGGCGGGGGCAGCCGATGGTTCTGGCCCCCCGGAGGTGAAGGAGAATACTTCCGCAGAATATCACGTTAGCGTATCACGCACGTTTGTGCTCCGGCGGGAGCAAATTGCACCCTTCGTCGCGTCGCTGCGGAAGGCCATGAGAAACACGGCCAGGTGCTCGGCTCCTCTGCAGCGCAGTTGCTCGGCTCCTGTGATGAATCTGTGTCTGGGCAGGTACAAGGCAGCCCTTAGTGGCGTCGAGTTCTTCACGAACGAGGAGCAAACACGCTCTTTCGTGTCTATCCCCATCCGGAAGGGTCTTGTCGAGGTGCACGACCCCACGCCACCCGATGGTCGATATTCGTTCTCATTTCCACCAGACATGTTCAATAATCAAGGCGGTGGACGAGGTCATGCAAGCCTACGAACTGAGGCCCTTCTACCCTGTGCGTGCATTGGGCAACGTTTCTTCCATTCATAGCGCAGATCCGATTCCGGTGCAGGAACCGCGACCACACGTTACAGTCGCGTGGGCGCTGGGGGCATCCCTCGGGAAGCTGCAGCTGGAAGCACCTGCTGAAGCCGGGTCTGTGGGACTGCCAGTGAACCGAGTGGAGGCAAAAATAGGCAACCGTGTGTATGACTTTATTCTCAAGCACTCACAAGATACAGCCCATTAAAATCTTTTGAAGGACAGCCCGATGCAGGATGCATGGGGAGATGCAGGCAGGACACTGAAGCGCTTTTTTCCACGAATAGAAAGAACAGAGCTAGAGTAGAGTAGAAGAGGGGGGGGGGGGGGGGGGGGGGGGGGGGGGGCCTTGATCATGATGCGCCGCGCGCGGCCGGTACCATGGTAGCGATTGGATTGGACCAGGTTGGCCCAGTGGACTTTCATTTCGATTTCAACTACGATTGGAGGTTTTTGGAGTGTCTGCCCTCGCATTTTGACGTGACACGTGGTATCTAGCTATATAGCTAACTGTTCTGACTAGCTAGGGTCCGGGGTCAGCGACCCCAAGGCCGGGCAACGCCTCCGCACAGTTCGTGATCTCACCCAGATCTAGACAGCACTTGGACGCATTTGGACACGTACTAAAACGCAGGTCCGGGCTACAAGTGTGGGATGTACACTGCGGCCGCCGCGGCCGCGGGCCCAGCCCACCAGCGAGCTGGCCGGCCGGGCCCTGCGTGGCCCCCTAAGGAGAGTAATGCGCCTCCCCGCGGACACTCTGGCTAGCTAAATAGCTACAGGTGCCCGCATGCGCGGCGTGGTGCTGCATCGCGTCTTGTGGCGGCGGGGGTCGTCTCGGGGCGGTGGCGGGAGCCCCTGCAGGCCCACGGAGGGGCCCGACATGGAGTCAGCCTGCGGTGGACGCCGGGGGGCGCGAAAAGGGGTCAGATTGAAATCGAAAGGTCTTGAGATCCAAATCAAAGCAAACGGGCCGGGGGCGCACTCGATCGACGAGCCTCCCACCCAGAGGAGCGCCTGCGCGGGCGGAGGACGATCAGCCGCCGAGCAGACCGACGCCCCAGGGCACCTGCACGCGCGCGGTGCACCTGCGCGTCTTGGGCGGGACAGCAGACTTCGATTTCGATTTCGAATATGAGCTGAAGGTTCGATTTCGATTTTGACAAGTATCTACAATTAATATTTGAGGTTGGGCGGGGGTTGGCCAAGTTTAAATTTAAGATTGGGGGCAACGTTAACGTAGGCCTAGGGCCCGCCTGGCCAGCTTGCTGGTGGGCTGGGCCCGTGCTGGGCTGGGCTGGTGGGCTCGGCCGCAATGTACATTTCCACAAACGATTAGGGCGTCTTCATGCGTACCCCCGCACGCAACAGACTAGCGCTAGCCGCCACGTCGACCAGCCACATACGTCTGAGTTACTGTTACCATACGCGTTGCTGTTACTGTACAGCACTGACGCGCGCGCCAGACTACGGACGCGACGATGAACACTCCCTCGGTGCGGCCGTGCGATATGCGCGCGTACGCTTCGGTCACCGAGCGCGTTTGCATTCCGTGTACCGCCTCGTCGCTTGCTGGCACTCTTTTGCTAGCCCCCCGCGGTTCTCACGACCCACTTTTTGCTAGCACTCGTTCTTTTGCACCCTCAAGCGCGGCTCGCTATCGCTCTACCGTTTGCGTTTTCCACCTTTGCTGATGGAAACGCGCGGGGGCGACCAGTACGGCGTTCGCCGCGGGCTGCCGAACCCGCCCGGGGCGAACATGTGCTACATCAACGCGCCCGTGCCGCAGTGCAGTGCATCGCGAGCCTCCCGCAGTTCGCCGGAGCCGTCCTCGCCCTGGACCCCGCCGAAGGCCCCTTCGGCGAGATCCACCGCGAGCTCAAGCGACTGATCCCTCAGGTGCGCGCCGCCCCGGGCCCCGCGCCCCCGCGCGCGCCCCCGCCGGGGGGGAGGCGATGAAAGCCTCCCCGCGCAGCTGCTCAGGGCGTCGGAGGAACGCGAGCTCTCGGGCGACCGTCTCAAGGCAGCGGTCGCGAGAAGCACGAGCGTGTTCAGGGGCAGGTCGCAGCAGGACGCGCAAGAGTTCCTCTTCGCAGTGATCGACAACCTGCCCGCCGAGGCCGCCCCCCCCCCCCCCCTCGCCACCTCGCGCCCCCCCCCCCCCCCCCCCCGCTCGCCACCTCGCGCCCCCCCCCCCCCCCCCCCTGTCCTGCCCTTGTCGAAATGGCGAACGCCTTCTGCGCCACACACGTGGCCTCGCGGGTGAGCTCCTCCTGCCCCTGGCCGTAGGGGCTCCCGCCACCGCCCCGAGGTGACCCCCGCCGCCACAAGACGCGATGCAGCACCACGCCGTGCGGGCACATGTAGCTATTTATATTAGCTAGCCAGAGTGTCCGTGGGGAGGCGCATTACTCTCCTTAGGGGGCCACGCAGGGCCCGGCTGGCCGAGCGTGAGCTTGGTGGGCTGGGCCCGCAGCCGCGGAGGCCGCAGTGTACATTCCCACACTTGGTAGCCCGGACCTGCGTTTTGAGTACGTGTCCAAATGGGCACTAGAGTCTCCATTCGATGGGGGCCAGTCCCTTGGCTACAAGGTAAGCATTCGCCTGCGAGACTGCAGCTGTGAATCAGCACGGGGCAGGAGAAAGGCCAACTGCAAGACGAACAATGTTTCGATCCCAAAAAGCCACGGTATGCGGAGAGGGGGCTCGGATGAGGGCATTTAAGCAGCAGATGCCGCTTGGAATCGACATTTTTGGCCTTCATTGACGCTGGGTTCCCCCAGCAGAGGAAAATGCAGTCTCGTCTGCCAGGCTGTTGGCGAGCGTTCAAAATCAGGGCGACATAGTGGAGACACTGTACCGGTTCGAATTGACGATTTCAACGATTTTGTCGGTGAGCTTCTCCCACCCCTTCCCATCTGCCAAAAAATGAAGGGAATCAAAGATGTGTGCTCAGACACACGTACTGTGTGAATTAGCTTTGTGTGCTTCGACTGTCAAGCAAGTGTTGAGAAGCAGAACTCCTTGAGAAGCCCAGGCCTCCAAATTTCCGTGTTTGGGTCGTGTGAAGCCAGGGATGTCGCTCTCAAGCTCCTGGAAGATATTCACGAGACTTGGAGGCGGACTGATTCCAGCTGGTACAGAGAAGCAGAGCCCATGCGCTTGGCCATCCCCGTGGTATCTGCACCATGGTAAATAAGGACAAGGGGGATGACAAAGTAAAAGAAGCACACGGATCTTGGCCGATTATTACGACTTTCACTTTCCCCAATGGACACAGATTTAACGCCTGCCATCAAAATTAAGGGCGAAGTTATGAAAGGCGGATGGCGTGAATCACATTGAAAATGAGAGCTGACGGTCGCGGGAAAACTTTCTTTCCTGCTGCCACTTCCGATCGCAAAAACTCCGCGAGGGTTTTGAAGTACGGCTTATCGAATTCGCCAGACAGCGCGCTTCTCCAGCCGATGTCCGTGATGGCGGCATCCAGTAGAACAGGGATCATCGCCAACCGTGCCAGCAGCGCCTCTCGTGCTTTGAGGCGATTCTCCTCGGCCCTCCGCCTCTGCTCGTCACTGATCTGGACCTTCTCTTCGGCTCCGGAGTCTCTCCGCATCGGCTTCCGCATCGGCTCCGGAGTCTCTTCGGACGCCGGATCGAATTGGGGCGGCGAGAGCAGCTCCTGGAGGTGAGACATCCGCTTCGCCGGTGTCTCGGCAACTTCGGCGCTTGCAAGCTGCCGCTTTTTTTGTTTCTCGATTGCTTGTTTCTCCCCAAAGAACGCCGTGATCATTTTCTGGCCAGCTGGGCGGTCTACCTGTGGTGGGCCCATCGAACAAGCACGTGCTTTAACTCGTGCACTGCAGCTGGGCTCCCGCGGAGTTCGAATTCAAATTCAACCCTGACCCCACCCCCCCCCCCCCCACCCCCCCCCCCCCCCCCCCCCCCCCTCCTTTCCCCATTTTGCGGAGCACACGCGCTAGCGCTAGCTAGCTGCGGGGCTAGTACGAGCTATAGCTAGCAAGGCAACGCTGTCATGCATAGTGATTGATTTCGAGTACGATTGGAGGTTGGACGGGAAGCTGGGTTCCACGGGAAGGTTGGGCGGGGAGATTGGACATGACGCGATGCGGCTCCATCTTTATTTTTTTGCCAAGTTGCTCGTTTGAGCGGGGGAGGCCCCCGAATTCGGGGCTCGTATTCGATCGAGTAGCATTCCTTTCCCCAGGCCTTTCGTCAAAACCGCACAACCGGGCTTCGGGCCTTCGGGTCCTTCGCCTTTCGTCAAAACCGCACAACCGGCTTGGGCGTGTCTTATACATGTACATACTCTTCTTCTTCTTCTTCTTTCCCCAGGCCTTAGCTACCGTACTTAATCTCGATCCGTTTGGCTAGCGCTAGAGCACCTACAGGGCGGATGTATCCGTTCCGAATCAAGTCCGTGTCAGTATCAAAGAAGAAGAAAGAAGAGTATGTATAAGACACGCCCAAGCCGGTTGGCAGGAGCTGGCAGGTTGTGGCAGGAAGACACGCAAAGGTTTGTGTGATCAGGGGAGAGTTTGCTTTCTTGTTTCGAGTTTGTGGTGCCAGGGTGGGGGCGCCCTGGTGGGAACCGTTGAACGGGCGAGCCTCCAGGCAATTGCAAGCCTTGAAGGCCCGCTCTTCGCCGAGTCGATCTCTGATCTTAAGCCTTTGCCTACGAAAACGGAGCCCGGCAAGACCGTGAATGTTAACTGTGCCATGGCGCGCGGCGTCGTTCCGGCCTCACGTATGGCTGCCAGGCTGACCGCGGACCCTGGCTTTGTTAGTCCCGGCCTTGCGGTCGCTTGACCGCGGGGGCCTGGCTTTTCTAGATACCACGACTATCACGCCAAAATGCAATGGGAGGGTCAGAATCAGCGGAATAAGCTATTCTGTACACGAAAACTTTCTGCTGAAATAAGCTAAGAGTGCTGGTGCTGGAACTCTACGAGGAATGCTTGTGGAATGCGCTGGCGATCGCTGAGGGTGTGCAGCGCCAGGAGCGCCGGAATCACAGCTCCACTGCGGTGCAAAAGCTTGCGCTCCAGCTGTACAAAACGCACACCGCCGGAGAGTAGCTCGCCCCACATGATCTAATGCTGTAGAGTCAGACAGAAGGATCACTGGAGCAGGCTGCACGGGACCACGCACATCCCAGCGTTTGCGGTCAGCCGGGGCGATCAGGGGCCGGAGAAGACCGCACTCGGGGCGTCCACTGGTCAGCTCCTCACGAGTGTAGCCAAGGAGGGTGACGAGGCGGGTATTGACAGAGAGGAAGCCCGTGTCGGTTCCCATGAGCGCAATTCCATGTGGCGAGGCAGCAAGGGCCGAGTGAATGGCCCCCTCGTTCTCCAGGAGGGTCTGCTGGAGCGGGCTACCTGCATCGTCCCCCAAGAGAGAGTAGACGGATTCGAGGGTGACCGCCACTAGAGAGGGGGAGAGGGGGGCCTGCCCCGGTCCTATTGGCCCTCCAGCCCCCGCCTGCAGCTTTGTGAGGTGCACAACGAACGGCCACGGCGAGCCTGTACGCAGCATCGATCAGCGCGACCCAGACAGACACGCCCGGAATGTGCACCGCCGCCGCGTAAGCAGCGGATCTTGAGGGAGCTGTGCGTGAGGGTCCCCGTCGAGAACTCGCTCAAGGCCGCCTGCAGGGCCCCTCTGTCGTCCAGGTGCGCATGGTACACGGCGCCCTGGCCCCGCCTGCACGTGAGATGCAGCTTGCGAACAGCAGGGCAGCGCGTGGAGCACCCGTTCGCGGAGCTCGCGCTCCCCAGTCGCGAGCTGCATGCACACACTGCGGTTACAGTAGAGGACGTCTCCCGCAGCCGTCAAAAGAAGAGCCCCTGCCTGAAGACGCCGTGAGCCGGCGGGGCCGACCGGGCAGCGGGCTGAAGGGGCTGATCGCGCGGCCGGGGGCAGGAGGGGCTCACCCGCGAGGCCACGTGCGTGGCGCAGAAGGCGTTTGCCATTTCGACAAGGGCAGGGCAGGCCTGGACATCGGGCGGAAGGACGAGAGGCGAGAGCCCAGCGGGCGATCGGCCGGGGCCAGAGCTCGAGGATCCATCCCTCGGAGAGTGCGGACCCGGACGGGGCTCGAGAAGCGATGCCAGCGGGGGCAGCCTGGTTGGACCTGGTGGCCCCGCGGTGACAGTGCGTCTGCGCGGCGATGGAGGCCGTCCGATTTCGAGCGGTGACCGGCGGTCAGCCAACGGGTTCGCGCTGGACCCTGCGAGGAGCAGCAGCCCGGCTGCCTCCGTTCCGGGGCTCCTCGCTGGCCCCGACCCATCGCTCCGCTCGTCCTCCCCTCCTTCGCCCTCTCCCTCGCTTGTCTCTTCCCTCGTCACGTTCGGCACAACCATGCGCTCCACGCGCTCCCGTTTCACGCCGTTGATGTCTTCGGAGGAGGCCCGGCGCTTCAAACTCGGACGCCCGGCCTGGTGGACCAGTCGATCGAGTTCAGAGATCTGATCTTCGCTTCCCAACTTCAATGCCTGCCAAGATACAAGGTCAGCGTCAAGCGAGATATGATATATACTGTTTAGTCGCAGGTTCGGCCCACTAGACCGGCTCTGGATGCCAGACGGCGCGCTGATGCTGACAATTGCGAGCGACCCTATATCGGACGCGCGTACGGGTTCGGGCGAACTGAGGAACGCGCCGTCGTTGTAACGTTGATGCGTTCGAGCGACTTCAGCTTCCTGTACGGCCACCGCGACAACCCGTGTCTCCTGCATAGCTTCTTCAACAAGGTGACGCAGATTCCAAGCCTGCGCCAAACAACCCGTCAAAATTGCGCAGAACGATTCTCAGCGATCAGGCACCGCTTGGAGGCCTCGTTGATCGGCAGATGAAACAGACTCGATATACTCTCGAAGCTCGTGTCCCGGGGACCGGAGGCCGCAGGCACCTCGGGCGGCTCGGCTTCGGAGACTTCCATCTGGAGTCGCTACAAGTCCTGGGGGAATGGCGTACGCGTAACCAGCCAGATAATGCCCAGCAACTGCTGAGCCCAGCGCCGAGCGGCCCGTGCGCCGAAGCAGCGCCGCAGCCCACAGCCGGTGCAGGCTGCAGCCGTCGCAGCCGTAAGTACCGCCGCTACTACAGTACCGCGCCGTAACCGCGGCGTGTGGGGTACACGAGCGCCGCGATGCCGTGTCTCAGGCGGATTTCGGCCGCCGTGTCCGGCATGCACACATGGACATTGTTCGCATCGTGCGCATTGCTCGGTACGCGCGCGCCGCCGCACGGCACGATTCTCGGTTGACGCGCGCGCAAGTGAGCGCCGTGGCGTGGTCGCAGCACGACATGCGCTCACAGCTACATCGCGTCGCCAAGGACGCTGAACCCATTCTGGACTCACAAGTATTCTACTCGGCTGCCGGGGCGAACCGCACGCTTGAAAGCTTCGGTATAGACGGGCGCCGCGTAGCCTTCGTCGTCTGTTTCCTCGACTTCCTGTTGACCCCTGGCTACGGACTTGGGCTCGCTATGGCGGTCACCGCGCTCTATCGGCCGTTCCCGGCACTGGCGATGCTGAACCTCCTACCGCTCTTCTCTGCTTTGGTAGACTTCGCGGAGAACATTTGCATCATGTTCCTGCTTTTCAAGTATCCGGGGCAGGGCCCTCTCCAGCTCGTCGGGCATGCAGCCGGCGTCCTCACAGCTCTCAAAACAGTGGCGTTCGCGTCAAGCGTCATTGCCACTCTGGTGGGCCTCATCGCATGGCCTGTGGGCCGCTTTCTCTTGGGACGATCGTCTACACCACAGCACCCAGCAGGGCGAAAAGAGAAGCAGAGGGAAAGCAAGAAAACGAAATAGCCCCGGCGCCCACCGCAGGCTGACTCCATGTCGGACCCCCCAGAGGCCAGGGCCCGTAGGGGCTCCCGCCACCGCCCCGAGACGACCCCCGCCGCCACATGTACAAGACGATGCAGCACCACGCCGTGCGGGCACATACATGTAGCTCTAGCTAGCCAGAGTGTCCGCGGGGAGGCGCATTACTCTCCTTAGGGGGCCACACAGGGCCCGGCCGGCCAGTTCGCTGGTGGGCTGGGCCCGCGGCCGCGGCGGCCGCAGTGTACATCCCACACTTGTAGCCGGGACCTGCGTTTTGAGTACGTGTCCAAATGCGAAATAGCCGTCAATGCATATATATATATATGGACAACATAGCTATGTGCTGGAAACCGAAAACAACGCCCAGCTCACCCACGGCGACAGGCCAACTACTCCCATCTGCGAGGCCCTTCTACACAGGAGGCAGCCTGCGTGCTGTGTCAATGCCTGAGCTCATCCGGGCTCCGGAAGACGTTCCTGTGGGGGTTCATGTGAGAGGGGGCGAACTTCGAATTCGACTCTGCGATTTCATGGTTCGATTTCAGCCAATTTTCGGCCGATTTCGAGGCAGCAACTCTTTCTCTAGGGTTAGTGTTTGCGTGAAGCGTAGACACATGAGCTAGCGGCTAGCTAGCTTCATCTGTGAACTACACCTGTACATGTGGGGGCAACAACGCACCAGCTGCTCCATTGTCCCGGAGCAGCCATCGTATAGGAGCGGCAGCCGCCTGGCTGCGGCCACGGTTAAGGGGTACGCGGAAGGCGGGTGCCGGCGAAGGGCTGACTGTACCCCAGTGTGCGAGCTGAGCTTCACCGTTCGTGCAGTCCGGCGCAGCAATGGCGTCTCAGCTTGCTACTTGAAATATTATATTATAATTACGAGCCCTGAACGCTGGGTGTCGGGGCGCCCCACCGCGAGACGACCCAGTGCCTGCCGCCTCTTCTGACACTATGCGGCTCCATCTTTTTCTTTTTGCTCGTTTGAGCGGGGGAGGCCTTCGGGGCTCGATTTCGATCGGTTAGCATTCCATTCCCTCAGGGCCGTGGAGGGAACGGGCAAGCCTCCGGGCAAGGCCTGCACCTCGACCTATAGCTAGTACTAGCTATAGTAGAGCACTTCGATTTCGAATTGCCTACGAAAACTGTGCCGTGGCGTCGTCCCGGCCTCATGATCACGTGTCGCAGACCGCCGGGCCGTGGCCACGGACCCTAGCTTTGCTAGATACCGTAGTACCGCGTTTCACGCCAAAATATAATGCACACACCTTATCCGTGCCAGGCCGGGGGCACCCCGGCCCATATGCATGGCCACCCCTACGTATACCCGACCAGCCTGGCAGGACCCGATCCTTGCCCCGTCGCTCCCTGCGCATGCCGTAATCTGTATATCACAGCGGTACGCTCCCATAGTAAAGAACTCCAGGGCAACTTGCAAAAGGAGCCGAGTCTAGGAGCCAGACAACCTCCGTGTCACGTCAACTTAGAGCCCAAAAAACCTCCGAGTCACGACATCGTAACCGTCGAACCGTCAAATTGACGTCAAGTCCCAAGACCTCGAGTCAAAAACAAATTTGGTGTATCCCGCTTTCAACCCCCAGCTTCGACCCCGGGGATGAAATCGCCGCAGCGAAGCCGGCAAACAGAAGAATTGAAACGCCCCGGCGCCTGGCGGTTTGCCCCACAAGCGCTTATAATCATCGTTAAGAGCGTCGGAAGCAGAGCCTCCCTACGGGAGCGTTTGCGAATCTACGGGATCGATCGCGACGCTCAGCCAACCAAAATCGCTCGCGACGCGATCGCGAACCCCGAAAAAAAATTGGACTTGGTCGAGTTGATCAGAACGTTGATCAGCGCCGCCCAGCTGCAGGGAGGCCGCTCGGGGCGGCGCGCGCTGCCGCCGCACTGCATGAGGCAGCAGCAGACTCGCCTACTAGCCTAGTTAGCAGCAGCAAGCGAGCGGCCGTGGCCGTCGCGTCGCAGGAAGGGCGCTTCGGGCGCCTTCAGCTTGAAGAAGCCCGTCGGCAAGAAGCCCGTTTGCAAGAAGCAAGCCCGTCGCTCGAAGCAAGTGGACAAGATCCAAGAAGCCGTGGCGGCCAGGAGCGGCAGAAGCGGCGGGGGGCGCTCGCCCTCGTTCGTCTCGTTCTCGGCGATTAGACATGATCAACGACATAGTGCGCCTAACAACGAGCAGCGCACACACCGGCCTCGACTCGCCTCGCCCTGCCAGGCTGTCCCGCCGCCGCGTTCACGCGCGCATCGCGCTCATGCCGCATCTGCAGAGCGGCGCGGCCCCAGTGGGGACGGGATGGCGCGGCGCGGCGCTGGCGGCCGCCCGGGCGGCGCGAGGCGGCGGGCGGCGGCGAGGATCGCCGCACGGGCGGCGCGGGGCGGCGCTGGACATGGCGGCCGCCCGGGCGGCGCGGGCGGCGCGGGGCGACACGGGGCGGCGCGGGGCGGCGCGGGGCGGCGCGGGGCGACGCGGGGCGGCGCAGAGCGGCGCGGGGCGGCGCGGGGCGGCGCTGGCGGCCGCCCGGGCGCCGCGGCGGCGCTGGGCAGCAGGTGACAGCGCGGGCGGCGCTGGTGGCCGCCCGGGCGGCGCAGGGCGGCGTGGGGCGGCGCTGGCGGCCGCCCGGGCGGCGGGGGGCGGCGCGGGCGACGCGGGGCGGCGCGGGGCGGCGGGGGCGGCGCGGGCGACGCGGGGCGGCGCTGGCGGCCGTCCGGGCGGCGGGCGGCGGCCGCCCAGGCGGCGGGGTGCGGCGGGTGACAGCGCGGGGCGGCGCTGGCGGCCGCCCGGGCGGCGGGGGCGACGCGGGGCGGCGCGGGGCGACGCGGGGCGGCGCTGGCGGCCGTCCGGGCGGCGGGCGGCGGCCGCCCAGGCGGCGGGGTGCGGCGGGTGACAGCGCGGGGCGGCGCTGGCGGCCGCCCGGGCGGCGGGGGCGGCGCGGGGCGACGCGGGCGGCGCGGGGCGGCGCGGGGCGGCGCTGGCGGCCGCCCGGGCGGCGGGGGCGGCGCGGGGCGACGCGGGCGGCGCGGGGCGGCGGCGGCTGCCCGGGCGGCGGGAGGCGGCGGGTGACAGTGCGAGGCGGCGCTGGTGGCCGCCCGGGCGGCGCGGGGCGGCGCTGAGCGGCGCTGGTGGCCGCCCGGGCGGCGCAGGGCGGCGTGGGGCGGCGCTGGCGGCCGCCCGAGCGGCCCCGCGCCGCCCGGGCGGACGGGGCGGCGCTGTGCTCTTCAGGGCTTTTTAAAGGTTTAGTTTAGTGAAAATATGATGTGATTTGCAGCGCACGCGCTGTATGTGTGTGTTTGGCTCTGAAAACAGTTCTGGCTCAGAGGCCCAGTGACAGTACCAGTGGCAGGCCGGAGACCAAGAGCCGCGCGCGCGCGGCCCCTGCAGCCTCTAATGCTCCAAAATGTATCAGTTATGTACTATTACTGATAGAAACTGCAGGCAAAAGCGCGCGCGCACTGCGGCAGCCTCCGACGATTTGCCAAAAAACCGCATCATTACTACTTCAAAAAGCCTAAACGACCAGCATAAAACTGATCCCACATTTCAGGATTGAAGGAGGTCATGAAATTGGCAACTTGGAAACTGCGGCGGCAGTTACAACTAAGCATGATAATATTAAATAAGGCCATATACAGCTCGCCTGCAGCTTCTACGTCGCGAACTCGCTTACCCCGCACCTCATGTCACTGATCATGATCACTCACAGAATCAGCGCGTCGCGCGTCAAGTAAACGTCGCGCGGCTCATCCCCGAAGCATTCGTGCGGTGTCAAATTGAGCTTTCTTCTCAATGCGAGCCCTCGGAGGGCTCGGGGCGGACCAGCCACCGAATGACGGCGTGCGCAGCCGAGGGGGTGTCGGCCTGGCGGACCAGTTGCCTCGGCGTGCAAGGCGTCGGCGTACTCAGACGGGCCGTGCAAGCGTACACGCTCAGATCTAGATCTGCTGCAGTACGCTTTCGAGGGGTGCCGACACACATCATGCGGCCCACTGCGCCATGGCCATTCAAGCACCGCGGCCAAGAACTAACAAAGCCCCAAGATCCGCGCCGAGCCTGGCCCAGTGGGTGCGAGAGCGTGTTCTTCAATAAAACACAAATAGATAACAGAATCCTAGGCTAGGCTGGAGAGCGGCCACACAGACAGCGGTGTTTGGAAGCCGGGCGCGGTCCGCCAGCCGGCAGCAGATCTAGACCGGCCTGGCGGCGGGAGTTGCGCTCCAGTCATACTGAAAGCAAAACTGTCTAGCTCTAGCAGCGCGAGCCAGGCAGCGCAGCTAGAAGCGGCAGGGTTCGAGGGAGCGCCGGCCGGCCGACGGAGCGAGGAATCTGATCGTCGATGCAGCAGCTCCGCCGAAACAGCACTATCGCTTCGTTTTCATCAGAGCAGCACTAGCGCAGCACCGTCTGCAACCCGAATCAGCAGGCGGCGACGGATCGGACAACCGGAAAAAGGAAACCGGACGGACCGCGGCATTGCTGCTCAGCTCAGAAAGCTCTGCTGTATCATGCCGCCGCCAGCCGAGCGCGCTGCAAGCGGTGCGGGCCGTACGTCGGTCGGGCGGTCGAGAGCATGCAAGCGGGCGGCGAACCGTAAATGAGGGCGGCCTAAGAGACAGCATCTGCTTCTACCGACGACACGGCTTGCACTATGGCTGATCTACACGGTCTGCGCGTCGTCAATGGAGAGGGGCAGCAGCGGCGGCGGCGGCACCACACCTAATCGACGGCGGCGGTAGCGGCGAAGCACTCTGGCCCGCTCTACAGACTCTTTAAATGCGTCTTAGCCAGCGAGAGCGCATGTCTGCGGGCAGATTGCGCTCAGTGCAATGTGACCGTTAGCGGCGACCTTGAAAAGCCGCACCTGCCTGCGCTGCCCGATAGCCGTCAGCTCAAAGGTTGACTGCCTGCGCTTTCCGGCCACCTAGCTGCAGCTCGGACCGCGTCAGACCAGTGGGGCGAAGCAGTTCGCACGGAGGGCACCTGAATCGCTTCGGGGGCGCGCGCTTGGCATCAGAGACACCAGTATTGATCGATAGGATGCCATTTCTGCAGCTGGGGCGCCTAGCTACGGCCCGGAACGCCGACCAGGGTTTAGTGTCCGATTCTGGGCTTGTATGAGCCCCCGCGCCGGAAGTGACTCGGTACCTCAACCACCCGTACCCTGGTCGTACCTTTCGAGGTCCTTGCGGCGGTTCTTGGTGGTTTTTTTGGGCGGTACTTGCGGAGGTTTTGGAGTACTTTTAGGTAAGTTGCCCTGGAGTTCTTTTGTATGGGAGCGTACCGCTGTGTATATATATCGCCCGCCAGGCCGGCCCGCGGCCGGCGGGTCTCTAGAATATAGATCTCGAGATCTCTCTCCCCCACGGTCCACCCCCCCACCGGTACCCCCCCACCCTCCCCCCTCCCCCCTCCGCCCACGTTGGGGGGGGCGGGATCGGAGATCTAGAGGGGGGGGGGGGGGGGGGGGGGGGGGTGCGAAAGCAGCGAAAGCAGCGCTTACGTACACGGAGCGCACGGCCGCGGGAGCGCGAGCAGGATGAGCGAAGACGAATGGGAAGAGTTCGGAACTGAACCTGCTCCCGCCCCGTCGCCGCCACCGCCTACAGCTACGAAACCGGCGCCGCTCCAACAAGCGCCGCGCGATGCCGCGCCAGCCTCTGAGTCGCGGTCAGCCACCGCTCACTCGCGTACGCGCAATCTTACGCGCGTCGGCAGGGGCAACGCTGCGGAGTCGGCAGCGGAGGCACATGCCGGAACAATCGAGCGCGACGGCGGAGGCGGAGGCGCACTAGCAGCTGGCGGCGCGCTTGTAGCTAGCGCTGCGGTGCTGCCTGCGAATGTGGCTGTGGCGGATGCCGCCGTGCCCCACTCCAGGCCGGACTCGGACCCAGCTACTCCCACGGAGCCGCCTGCAGAATCTTCTCAATTAGCGACGGACCCAGCAACTCTCACGCAGCCGCCTGCCGAATCTTCACACCCGTGTCCTGAACGGGACACCTCGCAAAGCAATGCTACCGCGGAAACCGATGATGGATGGAAAGCCCTCGCCTCGAAGCTCAAGCTGCAGATCGAAAAAATGGATGACGAATGTGAGCGCCTGAAACAGCAGCTCTCGGCCCGGGAACGGCAAATCGAGGCGCAGGCGCTCCAGCTAGCCGTACTACAGGAATCGGCGAATGTGTCTCAAACGTGAGTTTCGTGTTTGATCGATGCTGACTCTCTTGATTTCTGCGCTAGGAGCAAGGAGTCAGAAAATCGAGCTGCCCAGCTCAGCGCGGAGGTGACACTTTCGATTGCTTCTTCTGTCCCGTTCCATGCTTATTTTCTTGTTTAGTTGGAGAGCCTTCGCTCGGAATTTGCCACACGTTTGCAAGCCGAGCAGAAAAAAACAGCCGCTTTGCAGAAGGTATTCTCGTGCTTTGATCACGATTTCGATTAACTGCAATCGCTGGAACGTAGGAACGAGATGCATTGCGAAAACTCAGCGCGATGAAAGGTAATGACAGCGACATTCAAGAGCGGTTGCGCGAGAAGGATCAACAGATTGAGGGCCTCGTTTCCGAGGGTGTGGATTCTTGCTTTACTTTGCGGCGCACTATGTTCCCCTGCGCTCACTGGGGCCATACAGGCACGGCTTTGAGCAAGAAGGTCGGGGACCTGGAAGCTACATTGAAGAAGCTCAGGGCGAGTATGAAGGATGCAGAGGTTTGTAACTCACTTTGGCATTCAAACCCCCTTCGGCAATATCTAGGCTGCACACCACATTGAGCGGATCTTGCAGACCACCATAGAGCGGCTCAAAAAACGCGCGGAAGATGCAGAGGCACGGGTCGATGTCCTGCAAACGACAAACACGCAGTTGGAACAAGAAAGACAATTGCTCGAGGGTGAACAGAACACTTTTGAGAGCATGCCTGCCTTCGCAGCCAAAATCGTGCAGGGAGCCTTGGTGCTGTTCGGGACTACGATGGCATTCGGGGGGAGCTGGAGTCTACTAAAGCAGATTTGGAGCTTGCAAGGCAGCGCCTCGTGGCGCTGCAGACGAGCGCAGAGCTGCAAATCAAGGACGCAGAGGAGAGGGCTCGCGAAGCTGGACAGGCGTTGTTGGCTGTCAAGCTTCGCGAAGCGGGGGAAAGGGAATCGGCTCTCTCAGCAACCGTTGGGGAGCTGCGAGCAAACCTTGCGCAACAAGCAATGCAGGCTGGGCATCGCGAGGATCGGCTTCGAAAAGAGATAGAGGTTTTTCATGCATTGAAGAAGTCTGCGCGAGGTGCTAATCTACACAGGAACTGCGAGCTTCCTGTGAGGCCGCTGAGGGTCGATTGGAGGAGCTCAAGGGAACGGTGCCTGATGCGACACGGCCGCTCCTTCGGCAGGTGTGCTATGTCGCTTGTACATGAATATCTGCAGTCGAGAAATCGATGCAGATCGAGACGATGCATGCCCAGTTGGCTGCACAAAAAGGGGCTGCTGACGCTGTTGAACGCTCCCTCACTGCCCGACTCCAGGTCCCATGCACCCTATGAATCACGCATCATGCTCTTCATGCCAGCTGAACCGATTGCTAGGAAGCGGAGGCGAGCTGCGCTGTTGCTGCAGAGCGAGAAAGGGCGGCGAATGGAAGAGTGCAGGATCTTCTTCTCAAGGTCGCTGCCCTCGAGGCGAACATTGCAACGAGCACAAACGAGAAGGTACTGCGATGATAGCTCCAACATGATACTCGTGGCTCAGTTCTGGCAGAGACGAATCTCTGCTGAAATTGACAGTCTCCGAGGCCGACTCGATGCAATTATGCGAGAACAGTCCACCTCCAACGAAAACCTTTCTGCAGCACGCGCACAGCTGTTGCGTGCACAGCAGCAGGCGGCTGAAAGTGAGACACGAATGCGTGCAGCTCTTGTTGACTCCCAGGCACGTGTAGAGACCTTGACGAGACAGGCAAGTTCAGTTACTCACCTCCAGGATCGATTTCTCTCTGAAAACGTTTCGCAGCTCGAAGAGCAAAGCAGTTCTGCTGCTGAGGAGATAGCTGGTCTTAAGAAGGCTGTCGAGGAGGCTCGGACCGCCTTACCATCCCCGAACCCAGTCTCGTCATCTCCCACAACAGGGCATGTCTCCCAAACACCTGAGATTGGTTCCGGGACTACTGCCTTCTTTCGCCCTGTGCCTATTGGAGCGTCTGCCACCAGTGGGGCATCTGCATTTGCTGCTGTGCGGCCAGCTGGGGCAGGACTTGCAACCGTCAGTGGTGCAAGCGCAGATCACATTCTCCAGGTGCATGGGGCCCAAGAGGCTCCTTCTTTTAGTCATTAATGCCTTCTGCAGCGGTCCCTTGCGGGCAGTCCTGCAAGTGACCTTTGTGCAGCGGTCCCCTTTCCTGTTTCGCTCCCCAGTGGCCTCCCATCCGCTGCTGCGTACGAACGTCTCAGCGCCAACCTGGTGAGCACCTTTTTTCTGCCATTCTGCTGGCCTCTTCTGAATGCAATCCAGCGTCAACGTGAAGGTGAGATAGCTGGACTTCAGACCCAACTGACATCTTTGGTCACAACGCGAGGTACTTCATACCCCTTTCTGGGTTGCTGTCATACCTCCCCTTTTCTCACGTGCACCACTCCGGTCAGATTGCCTGGTCGAAGAACTCTCAACACTTACTGCACAGAACAAACTGCTTCAGGACGAGCTCCAACAGCTTCGCGAAACTTGCAGCTCAACTGCAGATCTCGAGAGGCGGTATGCCGCTGCGTTGGAGCTGGCGGGTGAGCGAGAAGAAGCCCTTGAGGAGCTGCGATCGGACATGCTTGAATTGAAGGCCATCTATCGAGATCAGATCAACGAACTCACTGCCAAAATCGCGGCCCTCGAGCACAAGTAGCAGCGAAAGATAGGGGCCAGGCTTTGATTTGGATTTGAGCGCTGCAGCCAAGGGGCCGGATCCCGGACTTCGCACGTGATTTGAAGTTGAGCATTTCTAGCAGCTGAGTCAGGGATCCGCATTTGGACACGTACTAAAATCCAGATCAAGGACGCCCTGGCTAACTTAGTAATCGTAATCGCAGATCAAAAGCTAAGAATTCGCCAGACAGCGCGTGCAGACAGTGGGTGCAGCGGGTGCAATTCGGCAATTCGGGTACTGATTCCAGCTGGTACAGAGAAGCAGAGCCCATGCGCTTGGCCATCCCCGTGGTATATGCACCGTGGTAAATAAGGACAAGGGGGATGACAAAGTAAAAGAAGCACACGGATCTTGGCCGATTATTACGACTTTCACTTTCTCCAATGGACACAGATTTAACGCCTGCCATCAAAATTAAGGGCGAAGTTATGAAAGGCGGATGGCGTGAATCACATTGAAAATGAGAGCTGACGGTCGCGGGAAAACTTTCTTTCCTGCTGCCACTTCCGATCGGAGGAACTCCGCGAGAATCTTGAAGTACGGCTTATCGAATTCGTCAGACAGCGCGCTTCTCCAGCCGATGTCCGTGATAGCGGCATCCAGTAGAACAGGGATCGTCGCCAACCGTGCCAGCAGCGCCTCTCGTGCTTTGAGGCGATTCTCCTCGGCCCTCTGCCTCTGCTCGTCGACGCGTCACTGATCTGGACCTTCTTCTGCATCGATATCGGCTCCGGAGTCTCTTCGGACGCCGGATCGAATTGGGGCGGCGAGAGCAGCTCCTGCCAGGCTGGAGGTGAGAGATCCGCTTCGTCAGGGATCCTGCCCCTCGGCTGCAGAGCTCATATTTAAATCGATATCGATATCGAAGCCCGGCTCCTGGCTGGCCTATAGCTAGTAGCGTAATCAAAGCGTACCGGTCCCCTATAGCTTGCATTTGGACACGTACTAAAACGCAGGACACGGTTACCTTTACATGTGGGGCATAAGCACTGGTAGCTCTCCTGTTTTCAGCAGCCTTTCCACTGCAATGTGTGCGTTCCAGCCTGGCAGAGGGCTGTATCTGGGGGTGGGTTGTTCCAGCACACGTGTGCTTGCTCGTCATCATTCGTCGTCAGTTTCCCCCTGCATATCCTGCATCGCGAGTGACCACTGTTATTTTTGAGCTCCTTAGCCTCCTCCAGTGCTCGTTTCCGTTGTGAAATGACGCTCCGGCGTGCCCGTGATCCACTTGCAACTTCATTGGCCTGTTCATTATGACTAGTACTAGAGCTAGCACTGGCTGCAGTCGCGGTCGAGCCCGATAGCTGCAAAAGTGCCTGCACAGCTTCGATTTCGGGATTCGTAATATTAATCATTGAATTGCATGCGCCGGCGCCATTGCGCCCTGCGGCTGTGCTTCGGTTCTTTCACGGTCGCGATCGTTGTTAGCCACAGTTAGTGTTTGCGGGGCTGCGGGGGCGCCGGTTGTCCGGGCCCTGGAGCTCGGGTTTGAGCTCGAGTTTGGGATTTGATCCGTGGTCGTGGCTGCATTGGGGCGCTTCCGAAAAAGTTCCGTGTCGTTCTCGAGGCGGCTGTGCCCAAGGCGGTTTGGGGGCAAGTGTACGTATGTTGCCAATGTTTGCTAGCGGTCTGCGCACTGTCGAATTAAGAAGCTTGCGGTCTGCGCACTGTCGAATTAAGAAGCGCAGTGGTACAAGGTCGTGCTACGACCTCCCGGATTTCCGGGTTCGGTTCCTGCTGTTTCCGCTTCGTTGTACTTCGAATCCCCGTGATTCCTGATACCGTGACTTGTATCCTCGTTGTGTACTACGAGTGGGTACGCCCGCCGTAGATCTTTAAAAAAAAAAATTTAATTTCTAGAATTAAATTCGAAGAAGCCGGTTGGTTCGGTTCCGAACGAACGTACCCCGCTTCCATCCCCCCCTTCGCTCAGCAGCCTCGAAGAGCCGTCGCGGCAATGAGCGCCCCTCCGCCGCCACCGAAGTCAGGAGCCGCGCAAGCGTTCGGAGTGCATGCCGCAGCAGTAACGCGGGACTACATCGTTCGGCCCCGGCTTGGTACTTCACCCTGCCGATGACATCGGCGCTTCGTGTGCGGGAACGCCCCGCGCGCAGACTACCGTACTGTCGAAGCCGTCAATGGGCCGCTTGTGATTCTGGACAACGTGAAGGTGATGCGGCCCCACGGGCGATCTTGCTACCGCTGACATCCCCTTCGCAGTTCCCGAAGTACTCCGAAATCGTGAATCTCACGCTTTCGGATGGCTCCAAGCGCCGCGGCCAGGTTCTGGAAGTCAGTGGGAAGAAAGCCGTCGTGCAGGTCCTCCCCCGTCCTCGCAGCCGGCACCCGAGCGCGCGCGCCAAGCATCTCGTAGGTGTTCGAGGGAACGTCGGGTATCGATGCGAAGAATACGCGCTGCGAGTTCACGGGCGAGACCTTGAAGACGCCTGTGTCTGAGGACATGCTGGGGCGCATTTTCAACGGGTCGGGCAAGCCAATTGACAAGGGCCCCCCGATTCTCCCGGAGGACTTCCTCGATATCATGGGTCCGAAAGTCGCGCGAAGCCACTCGTGCCTTCGCCGCTTACCCGAGTCGTGTCATGCAGGGAAGCCGATCAACCCGCAGTCCCGCACATATCCGGAGGAAATGATCCAGACCGGCATTTCCACAATTGATCTCATGAACTCGATTGCCCGCGGGCAGAAGATCCCTCTTTTCTCTGCCGCAGGTCTCCCCCACAACGAGGTACGTTTCGTGCGCCGTCGCGGCCGGCAACGGTTGGCTGATTTGCCCCCCTCTAGATTGCGGCACAGATCTGCCGTCAGGCCGGACTTGTTCAGCACAAGGGGAAAAGCACACAGGATATGCACGAGGATAACTTCTCGATCGTTTTCGCTGCCATGGGTGTACGCGCCCCCGTTGAAAGTAACCCATCCGAGAAGCTTAGCCCTGCCTTCAGGTGAACATGGAGACGGCCCGCTTTTTCAAGCAGGATTTCGAGGAGAACGGCAGCATGGAGCGTGTCACACTGTTCCTGAATCTTGCGAACGACCCCACCATTGAGCGCATCATTACCCCTCGCCTTGCCCTCACCGCCGCGGAGTACCTGGCGTACGACTGCGAGAAGCACGTCCTCGTCATCCTCACGGACATGTCATCGTACGCCGATGCACTTCGTGAAGTACGTTTTGTCCGCTTTCACCTTGCTTTGAGATCATGAGCTCATGAGTCTTCAGGTCTCTGCTGCACGAGAGGAGGTGCCCGGCCGTCGTGGCTATCCTGGCTACATGTACACCGATCTTTCGACCATCTACGAGCGTGCTGGTCGTGTTGAAGGGCGGGCGGGGTCGATTACGCAGCTCCCTATTCTCACCATGCCGAACGATGGTCCACCGCTGGCCCTCGTTACTTTTTCTTCGTTGCTCACTAGTCGGCAGATATCACACACCCGATTCCTGACCTTACGGGCTACATCACGGAGGGCCAAATCTACGTCGACAGGCAGCTGCACAACCGCCAGGTGCCCCCTCGCCATCATGTTTGTTTCAGCTGGGTTTGTTGCTGATGCTTCCTGCCAGATCTATCCGCCCATTAACGTGCTGCCTTCGCTGTCCCGTCTGATGAAGTCTGCTATTGGCGAGGGCATGACTCGGAAAGACCACGGCGATGTTTCCAATCAGATGGTGCGATTTCGCTCGTCCTTTTATCCACAGCGGAACTCAATACCTCTGTCCCTTCATGGTGCAGTACGCAAACTACGCTATTGGAAAGGACGTCAGTGCCATGAAGGCAGTTGTTGGTGAGGAGGCCCTCTCGGCTGAGGACAAGTTGTATCTCGAGTTCCTTGACAAGTTTGAGAATAAGTTTGTTCGCCAAGGTGAGACCTCTCCCCCAATGTTGTAAAGAGGTGCTGGGACCAACAGCTGTGGCAGGCTCCTACGAAAATCGGACAATTTTCGATTCCATTGACCTGGCGTGGTCTCTGCTGCGAACATTCCCACGTGAGATGCTCAAGCGCATTCCGGACAAGATCATTCAAGAGTTCTATAGCAGGGAGCGTGCTGCGGGGGCTGTGTAGATTAGCTGTTGATTCAGAATATAAGCAATTAAAACTGTCGAACCATACCAGTTGGGTGGACTTCTATTGGAGTGGCCTTAGATCTGGCGCTCTGCAGCTGAGGGGCCGGGCTTTGATTTGTATTTGAAAGCTAAGGAATCCAGTTGGTAGTCTTGAATATATTCGGGTAAACACATCCCAAAACTAACTGCCGGGTCCCTGTCCGGATCCCCTCATGTGAAAACTAGCCACGGGCCGGGCGCTATCACCCCCTCTCCGAAATCCTGTTGCGCATGCGATGGATCCGCATTTGGACACGTACTAAAACGCAGGTCCGGGCTACAAGTGTGGGAATGTACACTGCGGCCGCCACGGCCGCGGGCCCAGCCCACCAGCGAACTGGCCAGCGGGGCCCTGGGTGGCCGCAGTGGCCCCCTAAGGAGAGAAATGCGCCTCCCCGCGGACACTCTGGCTAGCTCAGCGGCTAGAGCTACATGTGCCCGCATGCGCGGCGTGGTGCTGCATCGCGTCTTGTGGCGGCGGGGGTCGTCTCGGGGCGGTGGTGGGAGCCCCTACGGGCCCTGGAGGGGTAATCGTAATCGTAGTAATCGTAATCGCAGATCAAGGACCGTCGGACGCCCTGGCTAACTTAGTAATCGTAATCGCAGATCAAGGACGCCCTGGCTAACTTAGTAATCGTAATCGCAGATCAAAAGCTAAGACGTCCTAATTACGATCGTAATCGCAGATCAAGGACGCCCTGGCTAACTTAGTAATCGTAATCGCAGATCAAGGACGCCCTGGCTAATTTAGTAATCGTAATCGCAGATCAAAAGCTAAGAATTCGCCACGGCATCCTGCAAAAAAACCTGGGCTGGGCCCATAATCGCGGCGGCCACAGTGTACGCCCACACTTGTAGCCCGGACTTACATTTTTAGTTCATGTCCAAATGCTCATCATTATCATCCCAGCTCAACATCACGCAATTGGTCGCAGTGGTGTGAAGATGAGTTTCGGATTGTCCGGTAAGGAGGGCCGACTTTCACGCTTGTAGCAGAACCGATCAAGCTCCGTGTTGTTCAACTTGTACACGAGGATTGAATAACCAATAGTGTAGTCTGGGGGCCGCTCTGTTTGCAGGTAGGAGCACAAACGCTTGAACACACCAGTGTCTGCTTTGAAAAGCACCTCAGAATCCCTGCGGCCGGAGTGAAACAGGACGAATCAGCTTGAAAACACGCCATCCGAACAACTAACCGTGATCCATGCGCCACGGCTTGGAAGATCTCCCAATAGTACTCTTCAAGCTGAATAGTCCACTCACCGACGAATTCAAACATGGAGTACAAGTTCCAGAGCATTGTTGCAGATATGGCGTAGTAGCCTGGGTAGTAGTCCAGGGTCAGACGCAGGGGGAGCTGTCGTCGCCACCTTTGCATACATCAGGATTGCAGTGCACTGCACGCAAAATCGCTTGCGTACAGATCTGGGAATGATGGGAGGGCGTGTGCCTCAATTCCATACTGCCTTGGGCTGCTTGTTCCGAAGTACGAAATGTAGAAAGCCTGTGAAGGGTCCTCGCGCTGTTTCTCCTCGAAGAATGTTTGCAGCCGGGGCAAATCCTGAAACAGATTTCTGCATGCACGGTCCACTTCTCAAAATATAGAAGCGCACCTGACCCCAATCCAGTGAGGAGTCCACAACATACTTCCAGGCCTCATCAGGATGCACGAGCCCGTTGAAGTATGCAAGGTAGTTTGGTCTGTACCGCGCAACCTGGAGACAGGGGCTGTGACGATTGGAAGAAAGCTGACCAAATGCAATGCGTACCTCGTGGGCAGTGTATATCATCAGCACCAGGGCAAGCCATGTTCGCACTTGCCATGACCTTTCCCTTCCGTGCTGTTGCTTGAGGAACGATCCACATGCAATATACATGGCAGGGTAGGACGGAAGAACATATCGCTCGCCAATTGTAACCTGTGCAATGGATTCGGTCTAGCTAGCCTTCCGAATTCTTCAGTGATAGATAGATACCTTGCTTCGAAGTGCTATAGTCCAGAACAGAGTAATGTGTACAAGAAGTGGTGCATATGAGGAGCCTCCTTCATCAGCGTACTCTCCTGAGATGGAAGCTACCTCTCGATTGAGATTGACTCTAGATGTTCCAGATTCTTTCGGACATTCTGGAACGGGCTCTCTCCCTTGAAGAAAGCGCTTCCTCAGGACGGATGTCCCCGTTTCCAGGCCTGGGCTCTTTTTCAACGGAATCACTGGCTGATCTTCCGCATGTTTAGCTTCTGGAGTTTTGTTTTGTCGTTCTCTTGTCCCGTTGCTGATGTTCTTGGAAGCCATGGACGGCCGCTTCAAGCCGGGTACAATGAGAAAGACTGAAATGAAGAAACATATGTGTGGCTGCAGGCACCTGTAGAACTCGTCTACCGCAGCCCCACAACGACCAGATCGCAGCCAGAGACAGCACAGCCAGAAGGGCAATCGGGGTTTTGGTGACTAGGCAGAAAATGAAGTATTCAGGGAACCCTGACATGGCACAGTGAGCCATTTTTCTGGTTCCACACACTTCGCACGACGATGAAAAATACTGTCACCTGTTCTCGAGTACTTTCCCCTGAAGAACGCTCGCCGGTTGCTCACCATGTACATGTTGTGAATGAAGTCATAGAGAAACGCCTCGGGAAGAAGTCTGGTTGCAAGATCGCGTCCCAGTGCATCAAAAATCAGGACAATCACTCACTTGTACTTCCGTGCGAAATCCGTTGCGACCGCCAGTGGAGGAAAAGTCGAGTTGTACATCGTGTCCCAATCTACTGGAAAAGATCCACGGCCATCCGGAGATTTCTCCATAATTGCGTCATACTTGAAGAGGTATGCCGCCCAAAACAAAAACGCCATGACGGCCACTTTTGCCAGAAGCAGGCATATAAGCGACAAAAACATTCGTGCCCTGCAACGAATGTTAGCCACAGTGTCAAGCCCCAGGCCGGCCAGCAATCCACCTGGTTTTCACGAAGCGTCTCTCAAGGAAGCAGAGCTCGATCGCAAGCGGGGTGCCAGCCAGCACGCGCACCACCACAAGACAAATCGTGACAGGGCCCAGAACAAGAGCAGACATTTTCGATAGAAATGCAGCTGCAAGAGCAACACAGCTCTGGAGAAATATGAATAATAATATGCCACAGGAAGGAGAAAGCTTGTGCACCACAAGGAAGCTACGAAGGTTTATTGAATGAAATGATCGCCAGAGACATTTCAAGGCTACTGTGATCCACAGTGTGACAGCCATGTCCGAGGTACACAGCGCTCCATGTGCAAGCAGAGCGGGAGAGAAAGCTGCCATAGAGGCTGACAGGATCCCAGCTGAAGTCCCTCCGAGTTCTGCAGACCACTTGTATATCTGTAGCAAGTACTGATCGGATCGATATCTTTTTCAGACATAACCGGCACAGAAGATTCTTACCCAGACGATCAGAAGCAGCGGTTGAATCAACATGGCAAGACGAGCTCTGAACGCCATAATCCTAAAATCATTTCCCTGTCGAAACAAGAACTGATCCGCAAGGGGGAACGTCTGCGAGTAAATCCAGTCCTCGGACATCTGATCAACCCAAGTGTAGTTGACGGTCATGTAGACTGGCAGAGCCATAAGGACAGACGGAAGAAGCCCTTGCTCCGAGTTGACACGGAAGTCCCCTCTGGTCTGCAAGTAGCTAATGCCCGCCGTCAACTGTTGTACGGAATTAGAGGAGGACAGAGGGGAGACCCCGCACAGCCACGCACCTGGCCGGTTTCATCGAATGTGAGTGACCAGTCCTTGAAACTTGTGACGCTCAGCCACGCATGTGTCACGAGGAGTCCCACGACTAGGAACGTTGGGAGCAACGCAAGCGCTACCCCGCGGATGCGTACGCGGCTCATCGACACAGCTGTACGCGTCTGGCAAGTACGTGCAGTACACGTATCCTCGACTGCGAGCTGGTGAGATGGCGGCGTGAGCGCTTTCTCTACGAACGTGAGCGCCGTCGACGGTAAGGACGAGGCTGCAGCTGCTCGCGCCAGCACTTCTCTCGAAAAGCGGTTCTCGGAGTGCGCGCAGCACTGCGTGCGCGAGCAGCGCTAGCTATAGCTATAACTTCAAGCGCGAGCTAACTTCAAGCTGCAAGCCGTCAAGCTTCAAGCTTCAAGTCACAGTCAAGCTAGCGCGCTAGCTTCAAGCCGCTGAGCCTCCGCGAGGCTCCGGAGGCTAGCGCTGCGCATTTGGACACGCGTACGTATACGTACGTACTCAAAACGCAGGTCCGGGCTACAAGTGTGGGAATGTACACTGCAGCTGGCTGGGGCCGCCGTGGCCGCGCGGCGGGCCGGGCCCAGCCCACCAGCGAGCTCAGCGGCTGGCCGCGGCCGGCCGGGCCGGGCCCTCAGGCCTGCGCCGCGGCGAATTCGAAGCCCCCTAGGCCTAAGGAGACTCTGAGAGTAATGCGCCTCGAGCTCCCGCAGTCCCCGCGCGCGGACACTCGAGCTCGAGCTAGCCGGCGCGCGCCTAGTAGAGCTACACTGTGACACGCGTACGTGCCCGCACGGCGTGGTGCTGCATTGCGTCTTGTCACAGTGTGGCGGCGGGGTTCGTCTCGGGGCGGTGGCGGGAGCCCCTACGGGCCCTACGGCCGCGGGCCCTATATAGGAGGGCCATCAATGGGCCAAACGCGAAAAGTCAACTCCGAGAGCTCGAGACTCGGAAGTGACGCTTGGATTGCGGAGGTTCTTATAACCGCCGCAACAGCTGTGGGGGTACCCCCTCCGAGGCTGGCGATCGCGGCGATCACGACCCTGGCGATCGCGATTTTCTCCCGATCGCGACCCTTTTCGATCGCGATTTCGAGATCGGGGACATTAATGCGATCGCGAGAAAGGAAAAATCGGAAAAGGCCGAAAAGTGCCGTTTTCACGCGTGAAATCGATCGAAAACGAGGGTTCGAATCCCGGGCCCGGATTTGGACTTGGTCAGAATCTCGAGTCAAAATGGGAGAAAAATGTGACCTGGGACTTGGGACTTGGGACTTGGGACTTGGGACTTGGGACTTGGGACTTGGGAAGAGTTGGAATCAGAGTCTGGACCCAAAAGCGGGGAAATTTTCGGACGGGGAGAAAATGTCAGGCAATCTCTATTACGATTTTCCCTTTGAGTTGAATATGGCATTCGAGAGGTTGCGCGAGTTCTGGCGTTGGCACCTCACGGGACATGACATCCCCGACGTAACACCAGAGCCCAACACACAGGGCGTGCTTGAAGTCATCCGTCAATATCCGCGTCGATTCAATGAATGGATTGAGTTCCACGCGACGAGCCGTTTCCAGAGCCTCCCGAGGCCATACGCGAAAATTTCGTGAGGCTGGTGGGACCAGGCTACGACAACCCTAACAATCATAGACCACGCCCAGCTGGCGTGACACGCGAAGCTCGAGAAGACCGTAGACTTTTCCGCAGGGAATTGAGAGAGGATAGACGGAGGCTTTCAATGGGGCTCCCGCAGATTGTGAGGGGGTACAGCCCGGATTACGAGACTTACCAAGAATTGTACGGCTTCGAAAATCCCTTTGAGAGGGCACTACCAGGGTGAGGGGCCAGGGGGGCCCCTGAGGGTGTACCCCGGCCCGAGACTCGACCTTCGGCGGACGCACTCGGGCGATTTCCGTCAGGCCGGCTCCCTTTTTCTGCCTTCGGTCCAACGCTAAATTTGGCTTTTTTCAGGCCAGTTGGCAACGTTTTCCGTTGCGAACTAGACCGCGAAAAAAATCGCCCACAAAACCGCGGTCCGCCGCCATTTTGGCTCACTCTTGAAACGGGTTCGCCGCCTTCTCTCAGCCCAAGGAAACCCCGCCTCTCCGAATTTTCACAAGTCCGCCCTCACAGTCACCTCACGTTTTGCCTTTGCTGATTTCTTTTCCCTTTGCGCAGATGTCGATTCCCGCTGAGCTTGCCGAGGACTTCGCCTTTGTCCAAGCAACGTGGGCTAACTCCGGTGGCACTCAAGGGGCTACCCCTGAGATGGAGCAGCGCGCCGACGCTCTGGGGTACATCTACAATTATGCCATCTTACGCGCCACTGGCCCCGAAGTGCAACTTCTCCCCAAGTCCGCCTTCACGTCCAAGGCCAAGAAATCCAAGTCCAAGCAACCCAAGCCCGAGCCCCCCGTCGACGTGCCCCCCGTCCCCGGCTGGGTCAAGACCGCCAACGGCTGGGGCGACCCCAAGCTTTTCGCCGAGTCTGCTGCCGAGACGCTCGCCTGGGCCTACCCCCTCAAGTCTTCACGAATTACCCCCTCCGTCATCGTCGTCATCTGCCCCTCAGCCCGTCGCCGAGCCCGCCCCCGAGCCCGCCGATGACGCCAAGTCCGAGGCCTCTGACGTCGAGTCTGACATCAACGACTTCATCGACTTTGACGTGCCGATTCCATACGACTCTGAGTCGTCTTCTGACTCTGAAGGCGACAACGAAAACCCGACTCGCAAGCGCCGCATTATCAAGACCAAGTCAATCGTCAAGAAGAAGTTCATGGAGACTACGTCATTCACCGACAACTCCGAGCGCGTCAAGGACCCCGCCAAGGCACACGAGAAGGACTTGAAGCTCGGCGCCGGCATTGCCCGTTCTCGCGTGACGTCACACTACAGCGAGCGCCTGACTCAGCACGTCAAGACCATTGAGAAGCGCGTCCTCTGCAACGAGCTCCGCAAGGAGTTGGAGCGCAAGCGGCGCCACGAGCGCCTTGTCCAGTACCAGATCAACAAGGCGCGGATCGCCGAGCGCAAGCAGAAGGAGGCGGCCGAGCTCAAGGCGCGCATCGAGGCTCAGCAGCAGCGCGAGGCAGAGGCGGCAGCGGCCTTGGCGGCGCAGCGCGAGCGCGAGCGGCAGGACTTGGTGCAGGCAGCGCAGTCCCTTCCCCGCATTCCCCTTAAGTCGGCGCCCGAGGGCCTCATTGAGTTGGTTTCCGATGACGATGACTCTGACTTTGAGATGCTGTAAATAGTATTGCGTCATTCCATTGTACATACTTGTAAAAATTGGCCGACTATTCAGTTACGACTTGGCGCGATCCTGGGACTTGGGACTTGGGACTTGGGACTTGGGACTTGGGACTTGGGACTTGGGAAGAGTTAGACTCAGGGTCTGGGCCCAGAATCTCTCTGGATCTGAGAGTTTGCCGCGCCAAGTCCCTAACCACCGGGCAGACATGTAGAGGGGTACGGAAATCTGCATATGACGTTTCTGGTGACATTCCAGGTGAGATTTCAAGCGAGGTAGAGTCTGAACTGGTGTACGACTTGTAGCATGATACTGGACATGAAAGCTCACGAGAGTATGCAACCGAAAACGGATGTGAAGAGGGGTAGGAGTTTTCGTGTGAGATGTCGAGAGAAGGAGGGTACGAGATGGGATACGAGTAAAAAAGACTACGAGTAAAAAAGACTACGAGTAAAAAAGAGTATGAGGAGTGGTAGGAGTAAAAAAGTCGGTAGAAAAACTCACCTGACTTGTCTGACAAATTTCTGATCCTGGAGAAAGTCTGGGCCGGGACCTGGGTTTCAACTCTTCCCAAGTCCCAAGTCCAAGTCCCAAGTCCCAAGTCCCAAGTCCCAAGTCCCAAGTCCCAAGTCCCAAGTCCAAGTCCCAAGTCCCAAGTCCCAGGTTTTTCTGAACCTAGGGCAAAATGGCCCTGCTCCGGTGCACCGACTCGCAAGACGTCGCCTACAACGTCCTGGTCAACTCGGACGTACCCCGAGTGCCTTGGAGTTTCCCTGGAGAGTGGACAGGGACAGGGTGAGCAAGACGTTTGGAGGGCGCAAGCACTACCTCTCCCAGCTGATCCTCGGGAAGTCGCCACGTGGACGCTACGTGGAACACATCAACGGCAACCCGCTGGACTACAGGAGGGAGAACCTGCGCTGGGCATCAATGTCGGAGATTCGCAAGAAGAGGAGGGGGTACGCCAATTTACAGGAGAAGAGCGAGGAGATTCGGGAGATGATGGAGGCGACACAGGTGCTAATGCAGCTTAGCCAGTCTAGACGCTAGTGGTGTGAATCTTGGTGTCGTACTCGCGACCGACCGTTTCCCAGGCCACGTAAACTTCGGCTCCGGCGCCTGGCGCTGTCGAGTTGGTAGTCGCAGTCGTGTAGTCCGCCTCTGCCTCAATTAGTTCGGCCATGAGGGTAGAGCCCACGACCATTCCAGAGGTAGGCATTCCGGCGATGTTGTTGTACAATTTGAAAGTGAATTTCGTGAAGAGGAGCCGGGGCCAGACCTGGGTACGGGGATTCGAGGCGCCGTATGAATAATCGGTACCCGAGGCGCCGCCCGTGGTGGCATTCGTCATCATCTCCTTTGCGGTCATCTTCCAGAGGTTGTACATCTCAAAGGGAACGGCCTGCGTGGTCTTGTGTGTGGCATCGATGAGGGCGCCATCTAAATGCGTTTTGATGTTCGGATTCGCACCATTCCCGAATTTGCGAGTGAGGGCGGTGTTAGCGGTGAACTTGAGTTCGAGCACGCGAATGGCGGGCCGATCAGGCACAGAGGGCTCTATCTTTTCAGGAGGCCCGAGAGCCAGAGCGCCTCCGCCTCATCCGCGCTCACGCCCGAGTCGATGTCAAAGTACACGTACACGGAGCAGGAGGCGGGATTCTCGAAATCGTTGGAGGTGACGCGCAACATGACGGGATTCTGGACCCTCACGGTGAGCGGGGTGGCGTAGTTTCCGTCCCACTCCACCTTGTCCGTCCCTGCGTTGGCCACGTTCCCAGCGTTGCCGTAGAAATCGGGGACGATCGAGCCGGCAGACACGGTCTTCACGATGGTGGCCGAGGTGGTCGGCATTTTGCGACCTCAAATGAGAAAGATTATCCGTGAAAGAGGGTGATGTCGCCACCGATGTTCATGACGCGGGCCCCAGGCACAGAGTCAGCGTCGGTGCCGTACGCGTAGGAAATCGAGCACTCACGCAGCTCCGCGCAGAGGCTGGCGCCCGTGCTGAAGTGGGGCTGGTCGGCGGCGTAGGAGAGGGGAAGACCTGGAACCTGAAAAAGGTGAAGGGGAAGCGGGGTAGAGTCGAGCCGCGTGGGTTGCCGCCCGTGTAGAGGGCCCCAGGGTCGCGGGACTTGGATTGAATTTCGTGAAGAGCACGTCGCCCTTGAGCGTACCCCTCATCTGGTAAGTTCCCGTACCCGGAAGATTCGAAGAACTGGGGTACCGGTTCACGGTGGGGCCGTACCCCGTCTCCCTGAACTTGACCTCGAGACAGCGCAAGACGTTGGCAGTGGCCGTGGCAGGTGCCACCTTTTTCACGAGTCCTGATTCGTGCAGCAGCTCGATAACCTCTGCGCTGAGGCTCAGAGGGTCGAAGAAGAGCTGGTAGGAATAAATCTTGGGCGTGGCGTAGGCGTTCTGAACGACCTGAATCACGACGGGATTCTGCAGAAAGACGTCGACGTAACTGCCGGAGGGTATGCGTGCGAAATCCTTGGTGTTGTTGCCAACGTCAAGTGAGCCGCTGAGGGTCTGGTACCAGTTGGAAGTCATTTACCCCGGGCAGATATTTTTTCGGATCGTAGAGGAAAATGCCCCGCTTCGTATTCGTGAAAAAGCAGGTGGTGCAGGCTCCGCAGTATGGCGTGGAGCCGATCTCGCTGACTGTGGGCAGGCCCCAGGTGCGATCGGGCTCCGTGCTCAACAACGGGAACAGTACGTACGGCTTTCAGCTGAACTGGGTCGCGGTCACCAACGCCGTCAAGTACAAGGTGTACAGGGCGACCAGCATCAACGGCCCCTGGGATCTCGTGGCCACGGTGAATGCGCCAACCGTCACCTACACGGACTCTCCCTTTAGTTTGGGGGCCCAGCGACTCTACCGCGTGGCGGCGGTTCGCGAACAGGGCAGCAGCAGCACGGGCTCTGATGGCAAAGCCCCGCCCACAACCTACGCACAGTCGCTTCTCTACACCCACGAGGGTGCCATGAGCAATTACATTCTCTTCCAAGGCATAGGCGGCTTCAGCCCGCAGATCGAAGCCTACACCACGCTCACGACCGCCACGGCCCAGACCTACGGCGATTTTATTGCCGGGGGCGGCCCCGCGTCTTCGGGCTTCCCGAAACCCGCCATAGTCGTCACAATCAACTGGGTGGCCATGGAGGGCGCGGACTCGATTCGAATTTACAGGAACGGTACGCCAATCGGATTTGCGAGCAGTGCCCTGTCTACCTCGTACATTGACGATAGCACTGCTCTTACGTGGGGCACGGAATACTCTTACCAGGTGGCCGGCATCGTGGGCGGTGTCGAATACGACAAGTCCGATCCGCTCCTGGTCTGGACTATGCCAAACGCCCCCACGAACGTGACGGCATCAGCACCCAACGACCAGCAGCAGCCTGTCAGCCTCAGCTGGACTGCGTCCACGGGAGCGACGGGATACAAGATTTACAGAGACGGGGCCTACCTCACAGACTCCGCGACCAACTCCTACAGCGACACGACCACCGTCTGGGGTACAGGGTACGAGTACCAGATCTCCGCGACGAACACGGGAGGGGAGGGGCCGAAGAGTATTGCGGCGTACGTCACCACGGACCCGGGGCGCCCACTGGGCTCACTGCAACCCCGCGGCGGGGGCAGCACAGCCTGTTGTGCTCGAGTGGTCGGTGCCGGTGACGGGCGTCACCGTCTCCTACAACATCTACAGGGGTGGCGTGTTCCTTGCCAGCGACACGAGCAGCCCTTTTCGGACACAACGACCGTTTACGGAACCACTTACACTTACACCATCAAGGGCGTCAACCAGATCGGCGAGGAAGGCCCTCAGTCCTCGTCTGCCAGTGCAACAACTGCAAACGCTCCTGTTTTGGGTACATTCTCCTACACCGGGGCCGACCAGACTTTCGTAGTACCAACGGGGACTGTGGCTGTGCGTGTCATCGTATGGGCGGCCGGGGTGGAGGCGGAGAACGCGCAGGTACGGGGGTCCGTGGAGGCGCGGGTGCTTGCGTAGTTGGTACATTGGCTGTGTCCTCGGGGAGACGCTCATCCTTGTTGTTGGATGCGGCGGCCCAAAGGGTGTATCGGGGACTGCCACTGCTACCGTCTACGGAGGTGGTGGAAGGGGCTGGAGCCATAGCGTCGATCCGGAGTACAAAAACGGCGCCGGTGGTGGTCGTTCTGCAATTCAGCGCGTTGCAGGGACCGACTTGGTTGTTGCAGGGGCCGGAGGTGGGGGTACATGTGATTCGAATGGCGGCGGGGAGTAGGCGGGGGTTGACCGGTGGTGCGGCTGGGTTGGTTGGAGTAACCGGAGAGATACCGGCTCAAGGAGGCACCCAAACCGCTGGCGGAGCCGGTGTTGTGGCCTCAGGGGCCAGGCCCAGCAACCCGGGAACTTTGCGCCAAGGTGGAGAGACTGGGCCTGATTCAAGCGGCTACAGGTTCGGTGGTGGTGGTGGTGGTGGTTACTTCGGTGGAGGCTCTGGGTCCAGCAGGAGCGGAGTGTCAGAGAACCAATAGCAAGAATGTTTGGAGGTGGCGGTGGCTCGAGCTACATAGGAAACTTGACGGATGCTACGGTGTATCCTGGGTCCGGCCAGGTGGCAGGAAATAGCGGAGACGCTCACTACGCAGCAGGCATTGGTAGGGGCGGCAACGGTGGCTCGTCTTTCAGCGACGGTGGCAACGGTCGAATTGTGATACTCGCGGTGTAGTTATTCCTAGTTGTTCCAGATCAGCTCGCCAGTGCCGCTACTGGTCTTTGAGAGTTTGAACTTCTTGTGAAAGTTCCTGAATTGCCTTCAACGACAGGGAAATGAGCCTGTCGTAGTTTACCCCGAGAAATCCATCCGCGTTCTCGAAAACGAGACTCGGGAAGACGCCTTGGACTTCCTGTGCGATGAGACCGTAATCCGTTTTCGAACCCCCGAGGATGTGTTCTTCCAGGTGAACGACACGGGATTCAGCTGCAGCAGAAGAGGGAGAATGCCCGACATGCTCGCGACATTTTCTTTCAGGCGGCTATCGCTCGACGAGTTTGTCAGGTATCCTTGAGCATCCGAATAAACGGCTCGGTTTCCATCGCCCGTGAGCGTCGAGACGATGAGCCGACCCGTGATGCCAACGCCGACGGTTCCGCACAGCAGTCGTTCGGTGCCGTTGTTTCTCAAGGATAGACCAGAGCTGACGCTTCCGCTATCAACGATTGAAGTGTTTGCTATGCTTAGGCCATTAGTAGGGCCTTCGATTGCCGAGGTAAATAGAGTACCTGTAACACCAACGCCAAGAGTCCCACAGAGGAGTCTATCGTTTTCGTTGTACTTTATAGCTACGCCTGAACCACCGCCATTTATGTACGGTGACGTTCCGGTAATTTGCAGCTTATCGTCCAATGTAACGATGCCGCCAAGTTTGAAGCCCCGCTCACCCTAAGCCCCCCACCACGTTTGCTCCGCCTCCTTGCACATACAGAGCCGCATTCCCCTCCCCGTTCACAGTCCCATTAAAGGTCACCTGATTCGTGGTGTACCCGCTCCCGTCCCAGGCCCCGTTCGTGACGGTGAGCCTCTGCGTCCTCACGCGCCCCGGCACGGCCGACCCGCCCTCCGCGTGCGCATCTTGTCGCAGCGCAGCTCGCCGACGCGGACGAGGTCGGCCTCGGAAAAGGGGACGGCCGTGGCGTTGTAGGGGCCTCGGTGGCCTGGTTTCCGAGGGTGGTCTCCTTAATCGTGTGATCGCCCTTGTGATTCACGCTGGCAGCATAGGTAAATAGAGGGACAGCGACCGACATTTTTGGATTGCATCAGAAAATCGATTACATAAGCAGCTTGCCGATCGCGGTCCAATGAATAAAAAGCTGGACAATTTGGGTGGGCGTGACCGTCATTCTGGGTTGGAATCTCACTTTAACTGTAAAGCCAGTGTGACTCACCGCCGTGACGTTGGCCCCGTAGAAATCGACATCCGTGCTGCCGCCGGGATTGATGTCGAACGAGGGGGTTACGTTAATAACCGGCGTTGGGTTTGCTGGGGTCCCCAGTCCGCCTCCAGTGTCGTACGCCTGTCCGAATGTAATGTTGAACGTCACCGTGTATGTTGAATTGATGTTAAACTCCGTGTACGCAGCGTAGGAGTGGAAGGACGTGCCGTGCGTTATGTACGCATCCATGTTCACGTTTCTGTGCCCGTGGCTGGTGAGCGAGTACTCTGTGTGACTGTGCGTAGAGGGTGGGAAGGAAGTGGGTCGGTCGATGACATTATCCAGTACACATTGTGACTGTGTGTAGAGGGGGGGAAGGTAAGTGGCTTGCCCGTTACGTTGTCCCAATCCACGGAGATGTTCGTCAAGTCCGGGGCCGTCCAGTCGCTGATCTGAGAGATGGTGTGCTGGTGGTCTGCGTGGGGATACGTACTCGGCTTCCCCGTGATGCTATCCCACGCCCACGTTGTTGGTATCACGGGTATCGTCGGCCTCCCGCTGAGATCTGCATACGCCCCCGTGTGTGCCACCGTCGCCAGCTGCGGCACGGCAACGCCCACGGTGCTCACGGCCTGGCTCGCCCCGGCGCCATGTGCCACTCGTAGTTCTGCGATGCAAACACGGGCTGGCCTGGCTCGGGCGCCCAGTACTCGATGCCTTTGGCGATCTTCTTGGTGTATGGTGCTGCAGGCCTGTCAACCAATTTATCGACGTAGGCCTTGGGTACCAGCCAGTTTGCCTTGGGGCTCTGCGAATTGATCCGTTGTCTATGAAGGCCCGTAATTCCTGAAGGCCTCGGCCTCCACCAATCCTGCATGCGGAAGGTCCCGGGAATCTCGAGGCGCGAGTTGGCGTCCGCCAGGCGGGCCACCTGCGCCCTCCGTTCGACGAGACGCCCGAGTGACGGATGGCCGAGCCGAATTCGCGCCTTAGGGCTTCGATGTGATTGATCCTGTTGAGGCCCTCCTGGTAGACGGCAATTAAGACGCGCTTCCGCCCCTTGGTCTCCTCCTTTATCATCTGCTTCAGGTCGCGCATAAGTCGACTCAGGGCGAGCGAAGTCGACCCGAAGCCCTCCTGCATTTTAACGGTGAGCTGGGAGAGGAAGAGCACGGTCGCGCGATCGATTTCGAGCAGGGTCTTCTGGTCCTTGGGGGTACGGTAATCGTTGATGCTGTTGTCGAGCGCGCGAATGAAGGCCTGCAGCTCCTTCGGCTCCTTGATTTCGTTTAACCGCAGCTCCTGGGCCAAGAGCGAGGCCATTTCGCGCGCCTCCGAGGGTCGTACACACCCAAAAATCCGGAGCCCAGCTCGCCCTCCAGCCGATTAATTCGGTTGCGCAGCTGGCTCGCCTCGTCGCCCCACGTCTCGACGCCCCAGTCGTAGATCTGTTGCGAGAGCTCCGCGATGAACTGTATGGTGTCGGTCGCCCAGTCGACGGGGTACTTGAAAAAGTTCTTCACGATTTCTTCCGCGCTGCGCCCGTTGATGATATCCACGATCACCTGCGCGATGGCGCCCGCGAGGATGGACAGGCCAAGTCCGCCCACCGTGCCGATCCTCATTTTCGTGAGGGCGCTCAGGGCGGACGACATGCCCGTCTGAAGGCCAAAAGAGCCGACCGTCATGATCATCTGATCGCGGAACGTATCGAAGAACTCGGCCTCCCTATCTTGCCCTGCGAGAGCGCCTGGTAGGCCGAGAGCAGGCCGCCCGCCGTCGCCAGCCCAAGGCCGGCCGCCGCCGCGCCCGCCGCCGCATGGCCCGCGAGCCCGTACCCCCAGCCCGGCGCCCACCAAGTCGATGCCCGCCCCTGAAATAAATCGGCTGCCCCGAAAGACATGCCGTCGTTGTTCGCCGTACCCATCGCGGAGAAGAGGGTCTCTGCGCTGAAGGCCTCCTTGGCCACCCGGGCCGCCTGGCCCTCGGGCGCCCAGGAAGGCGTCGCGCTGCTCTTTGGTGGTGAATCGCTCGAGGTCGAAATCGGCAAGGGCGTCGGCGGTGGCGCGGTTCCAGTCGCCGTAGGGCATGAGGGCGTTGCGCAGAATAACGTCCGAGTCGCCCATCACGCGCCTGTCGAGCGTCTGAAATACGCCCTCGGAGGGCAGGCGAGCCGTGCCCGGGCGCATTTCCTCTACGGAAACGTCGTCCCTTTCCGCGAGGGTGATGTCGTCCGGGCTGGCCGAGCCCACGCCCGCGCCCTCGTCGGCGTAGGCCCTTCCCTCCTTTTTAACAGTTGATTGGCCTCCCGTTTCAATGCTTGGTACTCTGTCTCTACCTTGGTCTTTCTTGCCTCTTCCTCTGCCGCCTTGCGCTCTGCGATCTTCCGCCTCTGCTCTTCTATCTCGGCGTTGCGTCTCGCCGCGTTCTCCTTGGCTTGCTGCTTCCGCTCTTCGATCACCCTGTTTGCGTACTCCTTGTCCGCTTGGGCCTTTCTGTAGCGCTCCTCGATCTGACTCTTGGCCTCGTCTCCTCTCTTCCTTAGATCGCCATGAATGCCGTCGTATCTATGTGAATCTTGTATTTGGCGGGTGGGTGCTCACGTTTGAAGGCCTCCAGATCGCGCACCATGGCATCGTACTGCGCGAGCCCTCCGCTGGAATGATGGCTCTTCGCATTTCCAAAATTTGCTCAGCTTGCCCACGTAATCGACCATGGAGAGGTACGCGCTCTGTGCGCCGCGCTCACCGTTTTCGGATTGGCTCGCAGCTCTGCCAAAAACTCCCCTTTTGTATCCGGTACAGTGACCATTCGAGGGCTCCCGCCACAGGCTCGCTTCCGTCCGCAGTTCTCTGTGCATCTCCTCCACGTCGCCGTATGCTATCCAGATGGCATCGCTGATGGGCCTCTGAACAGCCTGACGCTCAAAGTTTTTCCACTTCTCATCGGCCATCTTTCTCCTCAGTTCTTCGGCGTCTTTCTGACCCTTCCCGTCAGCTGATCCATAACGTAGCTAAAGTCGCGCATGTTCTCTTCCATGGCGCGGAGCCTGTCCCCGATGCATTTCCTTCTTTCAGTCTTTTGAGCTCCGAGCGGTAAAAATCCATCTGCGCCCCCTGAACGTCTCCAGTCGTCGCTTACGCTCCGCTACCTTCGGCTCCTCCAGCCGTGCAAATTCCTCGTCTGATGCAGTTTGCATTGCCTTCAGTCGTTCCTCTTCTGTCTTGGCAGCTGCCTCCTCGTCGCCCTGCGCCGCTGCTCTAACGCGTCGAAGAGGGCCTCTGATCTCGAGCGTGAGGCCAATGAGCTCTTCCACCTGGTCGCTCCTACCAGCCGCGCGAAGGGCAGCCTCTCGGCGGCCGGCCTTGGATCGGGCCTTGGCGTCGTCTGCGTCTCCATTGTGCCCTTGGCACAGCCGTCCCTATCCTCTGCAGCTCGGCCGTCAGCGTTTTCACTTGCTGCTCTAGGTTGAATCGTATGGTGGATGCGAGCCCTCTGCCTTCTGCTCTCCTGTTCTCGCAGTTCGAGCTGCCTTAAATCCTCCTTTGCTTTTCTGGCTTGCTCCTCCGCTGCCTTTCGCTCATCGTCCAGCATCTTTGTGCCCTCTTCGACCTCGTTTGCTATGTTGACCTTGTTTGCTATTTCCATGTCCAGTTTCTCCAGCTCGGTCCTTGCCTGCTCCTTTGCCTCCTTATCGCGTTTTCCACGATCCTATCGGCCTCTCTCTTCCGGATCTCGGCTTTCTCCTCGGCCTCCAGGGATTTCTCAATTCTATCGCTCGCCTCTTTCAAATCGTCCGCTATCTTTTTCTCGGCCGCTGTCCTCATTTCGTTAAATTGCCGCTCCCTTGTCTTCAGCTCCTCTGCCAGTATTCTCACCTGCTCGTCTGAGTAAACGATCGTTTTGTTATCTTTCTGCAGCTCTGCAATGTCCTTTCGTACGCCTTCCGATCCCTGTAGTACTTTGCACCGCCTGCAATCAGGGCCGCGCCGAAGATTCCCGTTGTTGTACCAAGGATCGGCACGAGCGTACCCCTCCGCCGCTCTCTCCGCCCGAGCCGCCGCACCCGAGCCGCTGCTACCCCGCCCCTCCACGGGCGTGCCACTGGAGCCCCTCCGCCCCCGTGCCTGTACCCCACCCCGGTGCCTGTACCCCACCCCGGTGCTGTACCCCACCTCCGTGCTTCCGCGCCCGTACCCCACCCGAATCGCGCCGGCACTTGGGCCGCCGATGATGTCGTCGTACAGGTGGCGGTGCGCCCAGTCCGTGATGTCGGCCTTCACATGCGGGTGCTTGACGAGGGCGTACCTCTCGTCGTGGAAGTGGTCCTTCAGCGCCCAGTTCTGCGTCTTCGCCAGTCTGAGCGATCGGGAGCACGTCGGGTGCCGTTGGGATGCGGCCCCGCCGTCGTCTCCGGCGTCTCGCCCGTCCTGTCGGCGCTCAGGGCGCGGATGTTCACCTTGAAGTGGTCGAACCACGCGAAAAACTCCTCCCTGTCGCGCCTGTACTGCTCGGGCTCCATGCTCGGCAGCGCTGGCGGCTCCAGTAGATGTGGCGCAGGGGCCCGCGATGCGCTCGAGTGCGTTGTACCGGGCCTCACGTCCCCTCTGCGCCCTTTAGAGTCAGTTTCACGAGGTTCAGGGTGGCGTCTTTCGCTGTAACGGAGTTTGCGATTTTCACGTCGGCCGCCCTCTTAATAATGTTCCAGTCCACGCCCGTCTCGGTCGTGACGCCCCAGAGCCCTTGATAATTGCGGTGAGGTCACCGTAATCGTCCAAGGTACCGACGGACGTCAGGAATCGCTGTAGGTCGCGCCCTTGCGCAGCCTTATCTCGTCCGCGTAAATTCCCCTCACGCTCAGGCTCCGTCTATCGCGAAGGCGCCGTTCAGCACCTCGTCCGGATTCGGATGGCCATGCGCCAGGGTCGTCGAGCATCGACATTTTATCCGCGAGAGAGAAAAATTAACTAATGCTCCGCGTCCCACGTCCACTTCAGCTTGCCGCTCACCTCGCCCGTTGTCCAACGGCCACGGGCACTGCCAGAAAACGTCGGCGTAGGGTAATCGGGCCTGATAGTGATCTGCTCGTCACGCAGCCAGCGGTAGGCCTCGGAGGCGTCGCGTATTTTCGGCTCCCAGTATTCCCGCCGTGCCGTTCGGCAGCGAGTACCCTCCTTGCTACCCGTACCTGTAAACGTGCTCGCCCGTTAGCGTGTCTACCCCTGTACTCGAATTCTACGATTAAGGCCAAGTCCTGCATGCGCTCTCGCCGAGACGGATGTGACTGAGGCTGTGCAGCAGCCCGTATTTAATTGGACCAGAGGCGGTTACAAGATCGACTCTGTAAGTGAGGGGCGAGGGGTAGCCAGGCACGCCCGTAAAGGTGCGCGTCTTGACGCCGAGCCTTTCGCGGGAATATGATCAGGCGCATTTAAGGGGGGCCTGCGAAAATCTATTTCGCAAAGGCCAGAGGCCGAAGTTCTTGACGATGAAGGCGTTGTTCTTCTTGGTGGCGCCGTGATGTCGGTGAAGCGCACGCGCAGCTCCTGGAACTTGTCGTACGCGACGTAGTTCGGGCGCACGGCCATGGGCACCTCGAACCAGTAGAGGATGGTGTTCTCGAGGCCGTCGTGGCCCACGTCGGGATCACGACCTTGTTGATGCACGTGTTGACGTTCGAGATGGTCGTGACGTTCAAGTCGGGCACGTCCATCAGCAGAACGTTGACGGTTTTCGCGGCGGTGGGGTCCGGAATCGCGGTCGTGTCCAGCTCCAGGTAGACGCCCTTGATCTGCAGCGTGTCGATGTCGGCGGGGATCTGGTTCAGCCTGAGGCGCCAGAAGCCTCGGAATCCTGCGTCTCTCCGTTCGACTGGACGTAGAGGTTGACGCAGGACATTATTTAGGAAGGGGCTGAGAAATTATGCCTTCCTCAGGCCGTTGAGGAGGTAGGGCCCACGAAGTAGTAGCCGCGAACTGCGCGGCGAGGATCCGCACGAGGTAGTAGCGCGCGGGCGACATGTAGGCGACCGCGCCGAGGGTCAGCAGGCTGCCCAGGTAGCGGGAATCGCTGGTGATATCATCGAGGCTCGGGAGCATGGACGACATTGTTAAGGGCCCATTCAGAAATTTACTTGGGCATGAAGAAATTCCTGACGCGCTCTCCTCCTCGTGCAGCGCCCACTGCAGCCGGTCGATGACGGCGGCCATCACGGGCGGGCTCGCGGCGGGGTTCTTCGCGTACGCCGGGCGTCCTCTGCATCTGGGGGTGGTACTGCTCGACGCGCTTGGCGTAGCTCGCGATGGCGCGGCGGGTGCACCGATCCAGGTCAGCCGCCATTTCCGCCGGTGCCTTCGGCTGCTGCTGCTTCTTTCGCGCGTAAGTCCTAAGAAGCCAAGGGTAGGCCGCGGTGCTGCTGCTGGAGTTGCTGGGCGCTGGAGCCTCTGCGCTGGGGCTGGTGTCGCGGGAGTCTCCATTTCCCATGTTCTCTAGAAAAAACGGGTACGGTTTGCGTCATCTGAATGTCGACGTGGTGCGGCCTATGTTCTGCGTGCTCTCGCGCCTCTGCTGCTCCGGTGGGGTTCGGGCTCGGGCTGTCCGCGGCGGACGACCCTAAGGGCCGCCGCTTCAGGGCGCCCAGCACTGTGTTGGGGCCGACGCGCTCCGTGCCGCCAGCAGCTCCGAGACCAGGAAGAGCGCGCCGCAGACGACGGTGATGATGTCCGAGTGGGTGCATTCCCCTGGAACATTTTCGCGGGCCCGTCAGATTTATTATCCGCTACCCTTCCCTTCCGCGCCCTTGCCTTTGCCGCGCCTCGGCCCTGGCCTCAGGTCGCCGATTTCCGCGGCCTGCGGCGCGAAGCGGGGATCGTCCGCCTGGCCGGCGTCCGCTGGAAAATCGTGAAGAGGTACCCGTCCGTGTTGTTGTCGGTGTTGTTCGTGTTTCGCGCGTGCGACCACTCTTTCAGTAAATCGCGCCTCTGCTTGTCGGGCAGCGTCTTTGAGAGGTACTCCTGCAGCTTGCTCGCGTAATTTTCCTCTGGGATCAGCGACGCAAGGACGGTGGGCGGATCTTTCCCATGCCTATCTTCTCTTCCGTCAGCATGCGCTCGAGCTCTGCGATTTCCACCATCGTATCGATGCTCGGTTGAGGCCTGCCTCTGCCTCTTCTGGTCTACGAGGCGCTGCCCGCCGCCGTGAATTTCGCGGACAGAATTTGGTGCAGCCGCTCGTACACGTCGTGGTGCTCGGCTCCTTCTCCTTCAGCAGCACCACCCAGTCGTAATTCGCCCACAGCACCTGCAAATTCGATATGTGATCGATCGTCACCAGCACGTGGGCGTGCAGCGCGCCGTCCGTCGGCCCACCTCCACGCCCCTTGCACGCGAATTCCGATGATTGCGTTGGCGTACGTGTCGTCCTTGTACTTGCCGTTCTCTTCCTTCATATTGAAGCGTATGAACTTGTAGAATTCTGCATCCGAGAGCACCTCTGCGAGGCTGTCGCGCAGCGCGCGCCTCGAATTCTCGCGCCTCTCCAGGCGCTTGTGGGTGTTGAAGAGCACCCAGTAGCGCGACTGGCGCGCCTGTCGTATGTCGTACCGCGTGCTTCCGTCGGGATTCTTTTTGTTGAGGATGAAGACCGACCGCCCGTCTCGCTGATTTCCGTGATCACCTTCTCGAGCGCCTCCAGCCCGTTTGCCTGCGCCGCTGCAGTCCCGTTTTCGCCTTCTCTATGTTCTGCTTTACCTCTTGCGCGTCCGCGAAGGTTGCCATTAAATCTTCCATGCTCGGCGCCACGATTTTCGCCTTTCTGATTTTCGACTGCGCAGAGTTGGGCTCGATGACGGACGATCCGAAGTCAGCGGCCGTATCCTTTGCCTTTTTCGTGGTCTTTGGCTTCGGCCGCCGAGCACGCTCTCGACATGTGGTCGCGCGTCTGCTTGGAGACGGTGGCCGTGTCGCCCTCTTTCGCCTCTGCAGGCCAAGATCACGAGCAGGCCTTGTTGCGAGCAGCGTGACGCACTTCTGGCAGAGCCACGAGTTTCTGGGCGACACCGTGGGCACCTGCGCCGGCTTCTTGTCCTTGATGAGGGGGTACGGCTCCTGGCCTTTTTCTTTCCTTGCCGTTTTGCTTGGCCGCCCACGCGTTTGCCTTCTCTATGACCGCGACGTACTCTTCGTACACGGCATCCTTCCTCGCCTGCGCTGCCTCCTCGCGGCGATTTTCTCTGGCGTGTTGGCCCCTTGGCGCTCGGCACGGGCGTGGCTTCGTACATGAGGCGAAGGCAGCGGTAGCAGATTGGCGGCGATTTCTGCGCGCTCTGGTACGTGCGCGGTATGGCGCGCAGTCGCTCCTCGGGAGTTTATCGTACTCGATTTCGCTGTGGATGCTCCAGAGGGTCGCGGGCTCGTGGTATGATTTATCGAGCAGCGATGGAGCATCTGAACTTCTTTGGTGGCCGAGAGCTTGATGTAATCGGATATGCTCTTCTGCTGCTGGAATATGCCGTCCTCGCCTGAACCAGCACGTATCGCTTCGGAATCTCAACGACGGGCGTCTCGAGCTCGTCCACGCGGTATCGGGCGCGTTTCCCTTTGCCTTTCCTTTCCTTCCCTTGCCCTTGCCCTTCGGCTTAGGCTCCGGCTCCTCTTCCTCTTCTCTCTTCTTCCTCGACTCGGAGGACGGGACGTGGGCTCCTCTTCCTCTGACTCGCTCGAGCTCTCTGGCTTCTTCTTGCGGCTCGGCGCTTCGGAGGCATTTATTGGACACGAGAAAAATTTACACGAGCTTTACAGCGCCGTCTCGAGGGCCTCTACCGTCTTCGTAATGTACAGCTGCAGCAGATCCTTAAGGTTGCTCTGCGGCAGCAATTTTACGTCTACGTGCATCTGCCTGGCGGTTTCTCGCTTCCTGTAGCCGTCTCTTGCCCGTCCACTGCATGCGAGGGCGTCCTTTCTCCGTATCGGCCGCACCGCGTCTTCTGGTACTCCTCCCGAACCAGTCGTCCTTGTAGAAATTCGGCAGGCCGCCTGCCCTCCGTTTGCATGAACTTGATGAGGAAATCCGACGCCTTCTTGCCGTCGAATTGCACGCGCGAGTAGTGCACCAGCGTGAGCAGGATGTGCGCGTGGAGCCGCCCGACCGCGGCCGTACTCGATGCCGATGTTCGCGTTGCCCTTCTCCACGTGCGTGTCGTACTGGTCGGACTTGAAATCGAAGCCCTTGGGGTTCGCCTTGTCGGGGTACACCCCATCTTTATGCACCGCGCCAGCTGCCTGTCGTCGTAGAAGAGGGCCTCCAGCCCCTGTGAAACGCGTCCTGCACCTTGGAGCCTCTCCCTGCTCCGCGGCTTGTAGTTGGTCTGGATGGTGATCATGAAATTCGACTCGCGCTGCGGCCGATCCTCCCGTTCAGTTTCCTCACGGGCGCCGCGTCCAGCACTTCTGGAACCACGTCTTGTCGGGCGCCAGCACCTTGTCGTTGATGTTGCCACCACGATGTGCGTCTCTACCCGGGAGCGGCCGGAGGCGTCCATGCGGAGGTGAGGGTTCGGTGCCGGGCTTGCCTGTTTGCTGCCACGCCCTCGCGATGAGGTTGAGCATGTCAGACCAAGGCCTAGAAAATTTTCCGAGGCTGGGTGAGCTTCCACGTGGGCCCGGGGTACGTCCGCACTCACCTGAGCATCACCTGAGCCTCACATGAATCACCTGAGCAACGCCTTCTGCAACAAGTGCTTCCTCACTTGCAAGTGGGACCACTCTCCTCTGAGAAGCAACCTGTTGGTTCTGCAGGGAATAGCTCAGCTGCAGTACGAGGACTCAGAGGAATGGCAGACTCTAACGAAATCGATCTCCTCCTCCGAAACTTCGAGCAGATCCAGCGCTACGGCGCCATCCTTCACGACGAGGGGACCCAGACTTCGACACTCCGGCACGTACCCGCCGCCGCCGCGCCATCGCCAACTCCTACTCGGGGCCGGAGAGCGCCCCGCAAGCGCAACCGCCGCACCCAAGGCCCCAAGGCGAAGCGCTGTCCCTGCGGAAATTGCAGCTCTACCGCCTCGTTGGTGTTCACCTGGATGGGGATCTGGTTTGCCAAGGCTGCGGTCTGGTCTGGATCTTTATTATCCGGACCATCAACCCTGGCTGTCAGCGAGCTCCACAGCAACTACCTGCGCAAGTACCACGTTTCCGAGCGACTTAAGCAGCACTGCCTGGAGGATTCTCCGGTACCGAGGACGTGCTGGCAGCTATTGCGAGGCGCATGGCGGGAAGGAGTGGAGCAAAGACAATATCCGCAAGTTCTCCGGGCTCTGAAGCAGCAGAAGTACATCGAGCGCTGGGCGCAGATCAAGTGGCGCATCACGGGCGAGCGCCGCCTCCGATGAGCGCGGAGGACATGGACGGGTGCAGGAGATGTTCGCCTGGTGGAGGTCCCTTCAGCATGTTCAAGTCGCAGGGCAGGAAGAACATGCTCAACTACAATTACGTTTTCAGGCAGATTTTCGTGCTGCTGGATTTGCCCAGCACCTCCCTTTTTCCCTTGCTCAAGAGCAGGCAGAAACTCTCGGAGTTAGATTCGATTTGGAACAGGATCTGCGAGTACACGACTGGCATTTCTTTCTACTCTTTAGCTACTCTTTAGTGATCGCGGCGGCCTTCCGCTCGAGCGCCTGCTTGATTCCGAAGCTGGCGCTGGTAGCCTTGATTAGCATGTTCGTCTGCCGTGTGTGAATCGAGGATGAACATAATTCCGCCGGTGGGTCGTCGTCGAAGAACTTGAGGGTGAGCACGTATTTCGAGAGCAGGCCGAGGAGAGGCGTTGACGGCGACTTGCGCGGCGAGCTCGGCTGCGTGGCCCGCCTGTTTTCGCCTTCGTGCGAGAGAAGGCGGCGTCGATGAGGGAGCCGGATGCCAGGCCGAGGGCGTACTGCACGATAGCCTGGAGAGCCTAGGAGCACCTTTGACATTTTCCTAGCGCTCGGAAATTTTAAGGGGCGCCTAGGCGTCGGAGTCCTCGTCCTCGTCTCCTCTGCCTCTCCTCCGAGCCCGATTCCGAGGTCGCAAATCGTCCGGGTCGCGCACGTAATCACCTGTCTCCTCTTCGTCTGTCATCTCCTCCGAGCTGGTGTCCTCACTGCCAGCGACTCGGCCGCGGCCTCGTCCGCCGCTCCGCGGTCAGGCGCTCCAGTTAATTCCCAGCGCGTCGCAGATCCTCTCCAGGGCGCTGCTGACCTCGCCGTCGTTAAAGGGCGAGGAGGGTCGAGGCTCGCCTCCAGGAGGCAGTCGTAAGCGATGGACTCGACGCGGAAGACGGAGGCGATGTGGGCGCTGGGCGACATGCTTACGCACGAAGCCTCAGAAAAATCAGGCGAGGCGCGGTGCTTCCTGAAATTATCTATCATGCCGAGGAGCGTCTTGTCCACCGTGCCGTCGTCCGGACCCACGAGATTTTCTCCGTTGACGGTTTCGCCTCCAGTACTCCTTGGATCCGATGCGGAAGGGGGCGGCTCCTCGCCTTGTAGACGTACAAAACGTCCAGAGGGTTCGTAGAGTTGTTGGAAGAATCGATGATAAGGCAGTGGTTATCCTGCGTGTACTTATCGAGCAGGTAGTAGAAGGCGCGCTGGGAGATGATGTCGCCCACTCCTTTGCGAGGGCCTCGCGCTGCATCGCCTGCGAGCACTTGAAAATGACAGCCAGATCAGTATTGGAGCGCAGGACGGGATTGATGCCTTGGCATACTGCGTCGTGATAAGGGTCATGATTTTGTAGTGGCGCCCGCACGAAGAGCTCGTTGAGGCCTCGTCGTACGCAGCGAGCGTCGGAAATCACGTCGTCGAGCAGCACGAAAATCGCGGGTCGACGGATCCTCTTTCCGCGAGCACGTCTTCGGACTTGTTGTGCTGCATGATCGCTGCTGCCTCCTGAATAAATGGAAGAGCACGCCGGGTTGTACTTGGGCCAGATGAAGCGCTGCGGGATGTACTGCTTCCAGTAGCCGTTCAGGCGATCGGTCTGGCTGATCACGATACCCCGGGAAGGTGCCGGAGAGGTTGAACATGAGATCGCGGAGGAAGAAGGACTTGCCCGTGCGCCGCTTGCCGACGCAGACGACCGTGGCGTCGGACTTGACGGTGTTCACGTCGAACCACTTGAGCTCGGGCAGGCAGGCCATGCGCTCGATGCTCCGTCTTCGAGTTGTCGAGGAAGGCGTTGACCTGCTCGGGCGTGAGCTGCTGGCCGTCTCTGTCATGCCATGGCGCAGCTGGCGCCGGCGGCGGGGCCGTGCCCGAGCCGTGCGGTGGCCTGGCCGGCGGGGGCGGGGCGCGGGCGCTGCGCTGCGGGCTGGGCGGGCTGGGGCTTGGCGCCTTCGGCTTCTTCGGCTTCTTGGGGTCCTTGGCCATTTTACCCCTTCATTCAGATTTTTCGAGGGTGCTCCAGGTCTCGTAGTCGATACCTAGCTCCAGGTCTCGTAGTCGATACTAGCAGCGCGCAGCCCTCTCTAATGCAGCTTTCGAAATCGCTCAGAATGTCTGGAACGCTTTGGCTGTAGTCTGAGCTGAAGAACTCATCTCGGTAATGTCGATGCACATCCGGATGAATTTTTCCGCCAGGCTCTGCCATCCCCTTCATTCAGATTTTCTTGCGACCTGGGATGAAGATCTCGGCGTGGATGTGGGGGTCATCAATTTCGCATGGTGCTCATCGAATTCGATCCGCAGACAAAGGAATCCAGATTCTCGACTGGCAGAAGATCGCCTCTTCCGTCTGCGCGCTGCTGTGGCGCTGGTTGCGCGCCTGGTGGAGGTTACTCGCGCCATAGCGCCTTCGGCTTCCCGACCAGATCGCGATCGAGGGCCAGAGGACGGGAATCAATCGCTGCATCGAGTGCACGCTCACGCCCTGCTGTACGGGCGTGCGCGGATCGTGAGCCCGCGCGCCATCAAGCACTTCTTCAAGATCTCGAACCGAGCTACAAGGAGCGCAAGCGGGCGCCGTGGACAAGTGCGCGACTCGTACCGCCGAGCTCGCCGACATCGCGGATCGAACGGCAAGCTCGACGACCTCTGCGACGCTACTTAATCGCCTCTACGCCGCGCTCAATCGTTGTGATCCATTGTGATTTCTAGGCCGCCGCAGATGGGATCCTCGTGCCGCAAGCCAGGTCCTCTGCTGCGAAATCTGCCGCCTGCCCAGACCAAGCGCGGCTGGTGCTCAAGGCGGGCGTCTACGTCTGCTGCCCCGGTGCGCCGTCCGCTACTAGCACTTTTTCTGAAGGCTGTCTACACCGTAGCTAGATCCATGGAGCACGCCACTACTGCTTCAAGTGCCGCTCAACACCAAGCTCGCCAACGTCGAGGTGCGTACCAGCAAGAACAACCGCAGTGGCCGTCGGCTCCTGCACGCAATGCAGCGGCCGCGTCTCGCGCTTCATGCGCCGGTCTCGAGGAGGGGCCGGAGACCAGCCTCCGCCGCAGCGCCGCAGGTGACCGACGCGCTGGCCGGCGCCGGCTCGAGCCAGGCACCGGCAGCCCTACGGCCCGAGCCCCGCGGCGCCCGGCAGAAGGCCAAGGCGGCCCGCGGAGGGCGACCGAGCCGCTCGAGGCCAGCCAAGCGCAGCGCGCGCGAGGAAGGCGGCGAGCGAGCCTGCGATTCTTCAGCAGTGATTCGGCGGCAACTGCCTGCACTGCTTCGTCTGCGACTACCCCCACCTGCTTCCGGGCACCTGCAGTTCGGCACGAGATTCGTGGCGCGCGTGGCGGCGGGCCGCTCGTCTGCAGGCGCTGCGCGCGCGGGCTCTTCGCGGATTTTCGCAGGATCCGCGACAGGGAGCTCACGGGCAGTATTTCTAAGTCCTCCCCAAATTGAGAATGGCCTCCCTGCTGTTCGATAGGGACATGTACAAATGCAGAACCGATTCGACGGCATCTACCCGAGCGCATGCGCAGGAGCAGTTCCGCGCCGCACTGGCGGACCACCGCACGCACGGCCTGCGCAGGCCGGGCGGGGCAGCTGATGTGAGCCGGGGCGCGCCGGCGGAGCGCGACTGGTCGCCTCTGGATTATAGCGGGATCCTGGTGGGGTACTCCTCTTCCGACCCAGTGTAATTTCTCAGTGACCCGTACCCGATGTCTCGATCTATCCTTATTGGGCCCCATCGATACGCAATTGAGATGCTGCGCGCTCGCATGCAGAAGCTTACGCTCGAAGAGGATCCACGGATGTACCCGAGATCAAGGCGGGGTTGGCCACGCTGCGACGGATATCGTCGAGAACATTCGCGATTGGGTGTACAGACTGCAGGACGAGGTCGTGCACGGCTCTGGCAAATCGTGATGGGGCGAGGGCCGCGCTACCGTAGCTTCGCCGACAGAGGACGCGGCCGAGCGCAGGTGGGAGAGGCAGTTCCCGAGACGTACGGGGGCGCCAACCCATATTTTCTGGTGATGGGTAACATGCGGAGGCGCAGAAGAGCCCGCGAAAAAGGCGCCCACGAACGGGCAGGAGCGGCCACCAAGGCGGAGGTGAAGGAGGCGAAGGAGAAGCTGAAGGGCCGCCGAATTTCCTAAGGGACGAAGCCGCTGTACGAGGACGTCTCGCCGGCGAATATTCGTGCGATGCGCCGACGAAGCAGGGAAGAAGGGGCGAGAAGAAGGACGGAAGGAAGACAAGGCAAGACCGATAAAATTTCAAAGCCGCCTAAGAAGTGCAAATGAGGGGGCTCGCCTCGCGTTTCGCGCCGCGCAACGTGCTCGCGATCCGGGGGCGGGGACTCGCACATCAGCCCTTCGAGAGCGACAAGTACGCGCACTTTCAGCAGCTGATGAAGACGGCGCTGGCGAGGGCCACGCGGAAATTCGGTCGAGGAGCGCGATCAATCGGACAAGCTCGCGAGGTGGAGGCGCAGGCATCGCCAACGCGTACTACATCAACAAGTTCCAGCAGATGGAGTCGAGCCTCGACAGGAGTACGAGGAGGGCTTCCGCGCCTGGCTGATGGGCCAGTCGGCCTTCACCGCGAACTGAAGGCCAAGGGAGCGGGCGCCTGCGACGTGGACGGCAAGAACCTGACGGTGCTGCGGGCGTGCGGGAGTTCTGCAAGTCGAAGGAGGATCAGATCACCGAATTCCGAAGCGCAAGAAGCGCCTCGAGACGCTGGGCCCGATGAACCTCGAGGACGCGTACTACTACTACAAGTACATCATCAACGGCGAGGAGTTCAAGCCCACGAGCATCTAAGCGCGCGAGAACAAGAAGCCCGAGGAGCTGATCGGAGGGAAGTAACGACCCCGACTGGACGAACCGCAACACGCGCCAGCCCTTCGCCCAGGCCGAGCCGCCCTCGAGCTCGGACAGCGAGGGGCCGGGGCCGGACGAGAGCCGCCAGCGCGACGTACCCAGGGAGAAAAGGCGGGCGAAGAAGCGGATGGACAAGGAACAGTACATCAAGGCCCGCCGCGAGCAGAAGGTGCGCATCACGGACGGGGACAACGAGGCCATCGAGGCCAGTTTCCCGGAGGCGGCCATGGGCAGAGCAATCAAGGCGGGCAAGGCGCGCGCGAGGCCCTCATTCAGAAGGCCCTGCCATCCAAGGAACCAGAGACGAAATGATCGAGTCAGACTCCGACAACGAAGGGGGGCCCCGCCTCCGGGGCCTCCGCCTCCGC